>JAVJAQ010004926.1:0-158975 GCA_032362365.1 Zygogramma bicolorata | reverse complement strand
TTACCCAACATTCCACCAAACAGCGTTATAGTAATGGACAACGCAAGCTATCATAGTCGACAATTGCAAAAAATTCCTGGCTCAAAGAATACGAAATTGGAGGTTCAAAACTTCATGGCTGCAAATGACATATATTTTGAGGAAAATTATACAAAAAGAAGAACTTTCACAAGTGTTGCAGTCATTTTCTTGAAAAAAAAAAACCTATGTAAGAGATACAATTGCAGAAGAATTGGGACATACAGTGTTACGACTACCTCCCTACTACTGCGTGTTCAATCCCATAGAGCTTATGTGGCACCAACTTAAATCGAGCGTGCGCGGAAAAAATACCTCCTCCGACTTCAAGTGGTGGTGTGGTAGAATTAATTAGGAACTGTATGAATGACATTCCTACCGAGAGTTGGAAAATTTCTGTTAGTCATGTTATAAATGTTGAAAACTCGTACCTTTCTGTAAAATCAATGGCGCCAATTATAATTAATTTAGATGAGGATAGCGATAGCGACACTGAACTAAATATCGAACAGAAGTGTAACATTCAAATAAATTACTTGTATATCTCCTACATTATGCAAAATTCAAATTTCTCAAGTTGGACCCTGTAGCACATTTGCATCTTTTACCAGATGATTTTCTACACAATTGTACACAATCGGGTAGTTTATTGCAGTTAATAAGCCAATGCCATTTACTGTGAAAAAGCTATAAAAAAAAATGATAGTGAAAACTAGAACACTTCCAGTTTTGAAAAGGGAATAACGAGTTTGAGGTCAATAGAATATGGTGGGAAGTGACGTTTGGAATTATGTTTGTGATTCGTGATTGATTATCATTGGAAAATAGTGAATTATTTATGAGTTATTTGGGATAAGAATTCTCTAGCAAAATATCACGTACGTTACTTTCAAGCGAAGTGACCATATTTATTTTCATGAATTTGCCAAGAAAGCCACGCGTCAAAATGAGGAACAATTGAAAATCGTCATTTCCTCATGGAAATGACATGACTTTTACTACAATCTCGAGTCAATGTCTTGATAAAGAGAATAAACATTCTCGAAAGTTCAAATTACAAATGGTTTTTACAAGGTTTTGATGTGTACTTTACGATAACATTGCTCTTGGCACCTATCACGCCATTGTCACAGCTCTAGAAAAACAAGACTTTCATGGTGTTCTTCTTTCGAAATGGTAGAAATGAATGAAATAGTATGAATAAATGTTTAAACCATGTTTCAATTTGAGTGTACCAACGACGTTTCGATTGCTGGTATCCGCAATCGTCTTCGGGTGATCGATAGTTCTTATTTTCGAAGTAATTCAATATGTAAGTAATATAGAAAGTGCAACTCATAATCAATCATTCCATTGTTCGTGTGAGTATTCCGGGCAGAAGCATATTTGTTATTATCTGCAATCCAACTATGGTACAATCGCATGATTTTTTTGAATATTTGATTTTTGTTTCTTCGATTGACATTCATTTTTGCATGTGTTGGTGAACGAATCGAGAGATACAGTTGCTATACCAAATATTCCAGAGACAATTATGTCATTCAACGTCTGAAAACGCCAATGAGGGAAATAGAGTTGTAGATTCCGGAGGATGGCGACGGTAGAATTGTTTGCCTCCTTCTACCCCAGTCAATGGGGAGCAAAAAAAAGGCCTTTGTCATGCGAAAGTTAGAGTAATTCTGATTTTGGGATATGTTATTAGGTTAGGGACGCTGATGAAAAATTCGGCCTTGGGAGGGGGTCTGCGCGATCCGCCATCTTGGATTAAAGGCACAAAAAATTGGATTCTCCAATTCAACTCCTCAACAGTTGACCTTACGACAAGAAGATCCAATTCGAATTCGAAGAGAACAAAATTTTCTACATTTTTTGTGACTTATATTTTTTTGCCATAAGCCTAACAGGTGGCGAGTTACAGTGGACAAAAAGTATACGTTTCTTCAAAGAATCGTCGAACTCCTACTAAATTTTGTGAAAATGGACTCTATATGTTATTGGCATTACCTACTTTTATAATGTGCAATATAACGTAGTACTACAACTACCTGCTAAGTATTTTGGTCCGATGTGGATTTCGTCTGTTTCTACTACTTATTCTTTTCAGTTCTTTTTTTTTATATGCAGATTCACACGAAAGACAAGCCCTGTAATGTTTCAAGGAACACCGCGTGAATCAAGGGACAGTAGATAAGAATTAAAATTCACTTTGAATTTTTGAAGTTTTTAATCCTCAGGAAAGACCTCCTTCGGCAAGGAGTTCTAAACCCCAGCTGTTCTATTGAAAAAGATCCCTCAGCAAGGGAGGTTCCACAGGTCTCCAAATTTATAACAAAGGGTGGGAATTCTGTACTCGTCGAGTCATCCGTGTAGATATTGCAACAAATCAGAAGAGCATCAACCGCGAAAATATCTATAGAAGAGAGACAAGTCTCCGACCCTTCTACGATGTCCCAGTGAAGTGAGCGAGTCTGTGAGCGAAGAATCACCAATAAGACAGATTGCCCTTGTCTGCATAGAATCAAGAAGCCTCAGTGGATATTTTGGTGCCGAACTCCACACATGAGAACCATTTTCCAAGACGGGTCGTATTCTTTGCACGAAATAGGAATCCAAGTTCCTGGGAAGCACCTTTAGCGATCGATCTCACATGATTTTCCCATGAGAGATCATCACTGATCGTAATTCCTAGCATCGAGATACTTGACTTTGACAAAGTCTTTATTTCACCAAACAACTTTGCGGGTAGTCATTGAACTACCTTATATTGTAAATTATTTAAGTGACTAGCCCTAGTTTTTATATTGCAGTTTGGTGTTAGGGTAATTGATAATTCAACAAGAAGTTTCAACTTCCCCACCAAAGGTTCCAATCTCATCGGTGATTAAAGTCAATGATTATTATTTCGGGCAGCTGACTGAATCACGGGTCAAATAACTTTGACTACCCAACTAACATTTTAGGACAGTTATTCCACATGCCGGGGAGAAATGTTTCAAAAAAGGATAATACTGGTACTACAGGCCTTGAATATTTAACTTCAAAGTATAAATAATTTTTAAGTAGCAACCTTGGTTAATTACAGGAAAGTAATCACCAGTAAATCCCCTTCGAATTCCATAAGCCACTTTAGAGCAAGGAACATGTGAGAAATTACTTATTTTCTCCTTCGAAAATGACCCAACCGTCGCAGGGATTGGGGCGGTTTGAATTCTGGTATTATTTAGGGTATAATTTACGAAGCAAATGTCATCATAACACAATGAATGTTTTGGTATTTTCTCTTGGTGAATATTCACCTAAATGTCCCTGGATATAAGCCGTTACGGTCAGGAAATATAAAGGTTATTCAACAGGTTTAATAGTTCAATTATTAACTTGATTTTATACCGTAAGAAGAAGAATATTGACTTATAGGTACATTTCAAAAATTCCGCCATATTTAATTAGAATATCTGTTTTACCCACCAATAAATGTCGATAATATATTGAATTTCAGTTTATTCTGACGATTTATTTCTAAATAATGGCTGCATATGACATTTAAAAACCATAACTTTGCTAAAAGAGTGTTTTTTGGAGAAAAAATTTAAACATGTGCTATCAATCTAAATTATATATATAAAATCGCATTGAATATATCGCATATTGAAAGAGGCCCGTGAATTTTATGAAGGTAAGAACCATCAATTTCGCGCCGCAAGGAGAATATTGTTGAGGAGAGAGATGATGACAATAATTTTTATATTCCCATACTTATTGTCAGCATTTTACGTAGACCATAGCTGATTCGTTGTGGCAACCAAATTATGAGAAGTTGAGAAGGAGATAATATGTATATGTATGCTATTCATATAAAAAAAATGTTCTAAAATTGTTCGTTTCCGTTGACCAGCTGACAAACGTCAACCCTCAGAAGTCGAAACTTGTGCGATAAAGAATCCTCTCTTTGTTTACTCATTCGTCCACGGGAATAATTGGTAAAATAAAGGTTGATTTAAGCTTGATATTTACTTATTTCTGTCCAATTTCATGTCAAAATTACTTACTTTCACCCTCAACCAGTAAACTAAATGTCCAAATATTCCAATTTTCGACGTCCAAATTACTTCGAATTTTTTCCCCACATTGGTAATTACAAGGTTAAAATTACGAAATCTAGTCTTCTTTCAGAAAGGTCGCCGACCTGATCGAAGGTAAGATTAACGTAATCATAACTAAAAATGCTAGTTGGGTAATATAAGCATCCATTTTGGAGTAACTTCTAAAATAACCGTTTTTCGACCAGCTCGTCACACATAGTCGAGGGGGAAACCGCACGGGAATTTTGGTGTACAGGTCGCAGGAATTAGTCGGGAATTACAGGAATTTTTCGGGCATCACTCGGCTATTAGAGGAATTACAAGGACATTACTCGGGAATTAGAGGAATTGCAAGGGCATTACTCGGGAATTAGAGGTATTATTTAGGATTTTCGAGATAATTGTAGGTATTTTTTGTAAACAAAATAGTGGGATTGATAACTGGAGGTGTCTGTTTTTTTACAAATCGGTATGAAAGCTCATCACCAAAAATCATATCATACTTTGTGAGCCTAGTTTACTGATATATGAATAGAAATTTGATTGTTTGGCTTCTAGATCAAGAGATTGCAGTGCGGAGGGTTATTTCACTACAATGTATGTATGGAAGATCAATGCAGTTGAAATCGTCCCCGTTCTTACTTCCTTCCCATTATCATTTTTATTGATGTGATTTTCATCAATACGTTGCAGAAGAAAACCAAGAATAAACTAACAGCCTTCCTCAAGATCTCAATGTGTTGGCAATCCATGTGAAAAAAAATAATTTAAGTATTTCAGACACTTTATAGTTAATTGAAAACTTCAGACAATCTTGTTCCTGATATAAATAGAGACTGATAACTCATCTCATTTTGTTATTGCTAATGCATCTGTAGAATTCGTTAATTATATTATAATGATATACGGATGTAATGTACTTATGATGAAGTACCTAACAGGGAGAAAATGTTCCTCCCTGTTAGATACTAAGCCAAAGATAAAATTATTTCAATGAACTTCAATATCTGATTCACCATTCAGGAATTTCACGGGAATGTTTTTTTTCTTTTTCAGTGTCGTATTTATCAAATTCATATTTATACTCTCAGCATCTCGAACATTATAATAATAATAGCTTTATTTGCCCAACAGTAAATCCATTGGCTAGAGTGAACAAACTTGTAGCAAATGCTCGCACTCACATTTTTTGAGACAAACTTATGAGGGTTGTTGAGATATGACAAGGACGGATCTATAGTTTGAACTCACGCTCACTTTCATCCACTTCACCCATTGATAGGACAAAAATGCATTGATGTGAAAACTCGTGTGAAAATAAGAATGAAATTATGTAATAATATATAATTATATATTATGAAACTGATTATAGTTAAATTCTTGTAAAATAAATATCCGTGCATTCTTATAGAGTTTTTGATAACTTCTGGAATAGGAACTCCTTCAAAAACCTCAGTTTCTATGAATATAAATAATGAAACGAATAGTATATTATTCAGATTGCATTCCAATTTCGAAATTCGGGAAAGACTATTGAGATTTTCGAAAAAATTCAAGTTATGAATGAAATGTTCGATAATAAATTTGGTTAAAAAAATGAAGTATTTGCGTTTTTTTTCCACTTCATCTTATTGGTCAAGATGACATAATAGTGCCGCCATATTGAATTGAAGAAACTTGGTCCTTAGCCTAACATAAGTATGTTTTATCGTTGAAAAAGAAAATGTTCTATCGAATGGAGCAGAAAAATATGCATGCTTTTCTGGTGCGTACGCGACAAGTTTCCGTTGAAGGAGCAGTCGAAAAAGGAAAGTCGTGCCAGCACGGAATTTTGTAATTGACAATATTTTTCACTAAATCTACCTGAGAATCATATATTGTTGAGAAACATTTTTTTTCCATAAGAAATACTCAAATATTATCACAAAACAAGCGTTATTCACCCCATTGTTGAAGGAAAATACAAAAAATTTGCGATTTCTAGAGAACTGGCGAGAGAACTAAACAAGCATGTGAGTATAGTCTTTTCAGGTAGGTAAGGTTATTATTGAAAAAAAACTCTACTTGCGGTCAAACCGAAATAAATATTTGAATATTTTCTTCTTCTTTCTTCGTGCCCGACTCAAAAATTAGATTGTTCAAAGTATCTTTGATAAAATACAAAGTTCAACAAGATTTATATTCATGTATACCAGTGACATAGATTTATAGTACATTCACGTTTTAAATATTTTATAGATTTTTTCAACGTCTGGTTTTTCCGGAAACCATATCGATATTTAATTTTCAAGGAAACGCCCAGTGTATTGTTACATTAGTGAGAACAAAATGATATCCTGAATCCAATAATACCACCTCGAATTCCACATAGTTGGTATCTGAACGACGGATTTGAAAACATGACTCTGTCAGGTGGCCTGCGAGATCACCAGATTTAACAACCTTTGGACAATTTCATTTGGAATCACTATTTCTACCGAGATTTCTACACAACTTCCACAATAATCTGCAAGGACCTAAAACAACGAGTAGGACAAACCATTCAGGAGAAATAAGTAATGTTGTGATTGAATTAACGCAATGATTCAAAATCATTGCGTGGAATGAGACTCAGTTTTCCTTCAAATACTCGACATAGTACAGAAACTCGGTTCCTATGATTGATCGATTCATTCCAGAGTCTAACGTCTCGTTAGATCCACTTACGTCGGGTCCGCATACAATTAATTCTCTAGCTAACTTCCAAGTTTGGTACGCAGACGATTCCTCCAGTCTTGTGGCGGTCGGCGATTAGACTTCGAGCCAAACTTTCACAACTCATCCTAACCGACTCATTCTAACCGCTTTGTATCTCGCAAGTGAAGTTCAAGGGAGAGCGGCTTCAGACATCATCACAGACATCACACGCGATGTCGGACTTTCTGCCGAGATAACAAGATCCAGCATCCAGCGCGGGACCGGAGGGGTTCGGATTCTTATCGATTCTGTCTCTTTTTTCCTTCAGTCCACTCACGTTGGATCATTCCAATATGCATAAAAACCCTGGTGCGTTGACTGAAATGTTTTTTTAGTCAATTCTTCTCGATCTGAGAAATCGAAGCGAGAGCTCACATTTTTGTACTGTAGGTGGTGATGCGATTCTTTAAAGCTGCAACTCCAATCAAGCGACAGCTCATGAGATAATTTTGATACCGACCTTCTCATTGGCTAAACTTTGACGGGATATTTCGTGCACCAATAGAATCATTACAGAAAATTTTTGTAGACAGGCCACCTTAGAGAAAGCTAACCCCTTAGAAACAGTGTTTCGCTATACAATAGCTTTCTCAAACTTTACTTCACTTTAAAATATGAAATACATGCTTAAGGGAGCTATTGTATGGCGAAACATATGTCGCGGTTCAGTAAACCCTAATATTTGAAAATCTTACAGACAACTGTATAATATTTGTCTACTATAGATTTTTATCAAGTAACGGCCACAAACAGTTTTATGAAAATATCTAGTCATAATTCTGCATTTTTGGGTAGACAATTCCGTTTTCACATGAAGGGAGACTGAAAACTATATGGAGGTGAGCCTGAATCGGTTCACATACGGTATAAATTGAAGTGAGAGAACATGACGTGAGAATTGTATACGAATTAAGATGTTCATTGCCTCAGTAAATAATCTCGAGAAATACAATTGAAATAATGGAAAAAAAATTAAACACATCAAAGTTGAATGATGTACCTGAGGGGCAAATAACACCCCGCTATATTGTTTTACGACCCACGACAACGAATAATTTCGTCACACTCAAATAATTTTTCCATGTATCTCATCTGAAGCCTTTTCAAATATTGTCGAAATCGAACGATGATAAATTAGAGAAGATGAATATCATAATGACACATTTCATTTGTAACCATAAAACAATTGAATTGAAAGGCAAAAAACATTGTAATTCGAAAAAAAAAACATTGTTCATGAAAGATAAAAATGCATATTTGGGAAAAAAATACAAAACTCTCCTCGAATTTCAATTAATTCAGGCAGAGAGTGCTACTCGTGCCATATTTTTGTGTTCTCTGGTGGTGATGCGAAACTTTGATTCCATAGGTGAATGACAAATTGGTTAAGGCTTTCGCGGCCGAGGTTTCAAGTATCACTTATTTTCTTCTGGTTTGAAGGCCGTCGTTCTTTGGGATTTCTACCTGACGTTTCGCTAGCGCGAATGGCTAGCTTCTTCCGAGGCTCTTCCATCTTGACTATTATTTCGATGACTGAACATTTTGATTTCGTAAGGCATATTTATATTGATGCAGGTAGTCTGGAGTGTTCATTACTTCTGTCGGATTCGGAGAATAATCATCAGTATCAGTTGTCGCACTACCTGTCGTGATTTCATTAGTTATTCTTGATTTTCTCAGAATGGGATTCCAGATTCTGTTGAGACTCAACGCTTCTTCTTTTCTGTTGAATTGTTTGTGAATCTCTATCACCTTCCGTACCACCCGGCTATGGTAATCCTGGTTGGGGGAAATCAGTTTCGCATTTCCAAACAGAATCTTGTGGTTTCCCTCACTGAGTGCGTGTTTCGCCACATCCGACTTGTCAGTTTGCCCTAGCCTGCAGTTTCTTTCATGCTCTTTGAGCCTTGTTCCTATGGATGTGGTGGTACCGATGTATACCCATCCCACAGGTGCACGGTATGCGATAAACCCCTGCTGCTGACAGTGGGCCTCTTTTGTCTTTAGCCAACCTGAGGCTTTGTTAGATCTTCTTGGTCGGTTTGAAAACCGTTTTTATGTTTTATTTTCCCAAGAGTGTTCCAATTCTATCCGTGACCCTCGGGATATATGGCAGATATACATTTGCAACTATCTGAGGTCCTCACTGTTTTGAACCGTGGAACTCTTCAGTTTCATGCCCCTTCTGATCTCGGGTACACTGTGTCCATTTGACCTCAAGGTCACTTGAAGATATTCCAGTTCTTCCTCTAAATGCTCCGGTTCACATATTTTTCGGGCACGTTCCGTTAAAGTAGATATGACTCCTCTATTTTGGCTGGGATGGTGGTTCGATAGTGCGTGCACTCATAGGTGAATTCACGTGATACATTGGAAAAATTATCAAAATTGAAATATTTTTTTTGTCGAAAATTCAACTTTGCAAATTTCTGCCTTATCAAAGAATATTTGGAATATCGCAAATGAGGCAGAAATTTAACTTTCCTCCATAAATGGTGAATTTCTTGTTTTCGGCTTCATATACAAAACAATAACAATCAACTTCTCAATAGCTCAACAGATAAAGTATAGAAGGTCCCAAGATGTTGTATAATATCGCAAAGTTTGGTTTTTCATCTAACTTAAGTGGACTACTGCGAAAAGAGATAGGGGGATGATTTATCGATGGAGTCTGTAATTGGAATATTTTATTTGCCGCTTGACTACTTCTGCGTGCCGGTTTGGGTTTGTCACGTCTGAAGCTTTAGATTCTGAACAGGAATATTTTCCTGTAATGGAAAATTCCGTATTGGGCAGAAAGGAGAAAATTCGTGAAAAATTTCACAAAGAACAATCATTAACCCTTTACTACTCATTCAGGGCATAATGAAGTAAGACATGAATGCAACCAGAGAATCTAAGCCGCCAAATTAACACATTATACAAATTGTTTCTAATTCATTCAATTTTTTTTGCTTTCCTTCTGTTACCAAGAAAAATCAGTTCATCTATTTGTTGATATTTTCATTATCAGATTATCAGTTTTGAAAATTACTGTCTGTGAAGTTTAGAGGAATTCAGATGGCAGACCCTTCTCAATGAACTCCGTAATACTACAAATAGAACTGGAATGTCATTAGTTGTACTGAGCATCTGATAAAATTACCCATATTGACTTTTTCATCTTTTTCAGCACCAGCCATAATCCTAAAAAGAGCTTCCTTTGTTAGAACGTGGACGTGCACTCGTCGCGCATTCTGCCAAAAAGCTTAACATCTGGAGATGTTAACCTTCCAAACGAAACTCGAGTTGAATAAAAATAATATTTGTTTGGTGTTAGGGTAATTGCAAAAAGTTCCAACTTTTATACCGAAGGTTTCAATCTCGTCGTGAGCTATACCCCACCTACAGAGTATACGATAAAATGGTGGCAGTCCCCATTGTAATATTTGGTACAACACCTGTCAACACCATCAGTACTGTGTAATTTTCATAACGAAATGTTTTCATCTAGTTGTTGACGAGGTTATATTCAACACCTCATCCATTAATAATTATGTTCTGGTATCATTACCATCAACAATATTCATCATGGCACGATAATTTGGGACGATCTCTCATCAGAATTTGTTTTTCATCAACAGATCAGCCGCTCTCTGGTATCATTTAACAATGCTTTGTGACTTTTCCAAACTAACTGATTCCAGATGGAAATAGTTTGTGAGGAAAAATTAAAAAAATTGTTGAATTACAGATATCAGTATTAATTGGGAATAAGGTTGATGCACAACAATGACCTTACCGCAAGAGGATCTTTGGGTAGAGATGGGCACAGTCTAAAGGAGTTAAGATGCATAAAATCGATTTGTATTCTCAGATATTATTCTAGTACAATGTGCTTCACCCTGAAAAATGCGAAGCTAAACCTGATTTATATTCTACGATGTTTCACAATATTCTTCTAATATCACTTGAATATTTATTTCGTCTGAAGCCGAAGATAAGTACGGTCGGATATTAGTCCACAGTACATGACCTGAACAAAAAATTGATTACCAGATTCTTGAAACTTTGTGAGTGGCTTCACCTTGAAAAGTCTACCTCATTGTTCCTCTATGAAAATTCTTGAAATTGCTGCCTTTTCAAAATATAATCTCTCCAACGTGTCGATTTTACGATGTAACAAATTGCAATAACCACAAATTTTTTTCTTAGCAAAATTGAAAACTAATTCAATAAAAAAATGCGCTATAACACTTGGCGGACAAAAAAACTACTGCAATCAATGAGCCTATCGCCCCTCAACACGTCGATTTTACGAGGTTAGGTTTCGAGATTACCACATTCTTGATTTGTTATCAACCACCATTTTTCATCAAGTGTAGAATATATTAAACCATATGGCGGACAACATATCCTCTGCAAAATAATAAAAAAAGAAGTAAAAAGGTTTTGTTTTGTGTAACAGTCCTGATTTTTGTGGGACGAGCTTAACAAGATTTCGCAAACACGCTTTGTATGATCAAATTACATTTTTTTAACTCCTTTTCTACTCGAACTTTTCCAAAATTGTGCCTAATCTCAATGGAAAATATTCTGTTCAACATTTTTCAATGCATAGATATCGAAAGTGTTAATGATTGTTCTTTGTGGAATCTTTCACGAATTTTCTCCTTTCTACCCAATACGGAATTTTCCATTTCAGGAAAATATTCCTGTTCAGCATCTAAAGCTTCAGACGTGACAAACCCAAACCGGCACGCAGAAGTAGTCATACTTAGTGCTACTTCAAACCTCGGCCGCGAAAGCCTCAACCAATTTGTCATTTACCTATGAAATCAAAATTTCGCATCACCACCTGAGAACACAAAAAAGCCACAAGTAGTACTCTCTGCTTGCATTAATTGAAATTCGAGGAGGGGTTTGTATTTTTTTCCCAAATATGCATTTTTATCTTTCAAAAAAATGTTTTTTTTTTCAAATACAATTTTTTTGTCTTTCAATTCAATTGTTTTATGGTTACAAACGAAATGTGTCATTATAATATCCATCTTCTCTAATTTATCATCGATAGATTTTGATCTCCCAACTTTCCCTTTTTGTACTTAGCTGAAGATGAACATATATATGTTCGAAACATGTCTTAACTAGGACATAGTTTCTCTAGGAATTAAATATGTTGTGGAGATGACTTCGTGTTTCCTTTTTCAATAAAATTATCTTTCAATTTCGCTGCGATAAAAATGTGGTAATTGCAATATGTAACATCGTAAAATCAACACGTTGAGAAGTTGATAATTTGAAAAAGTAAAGAATTTTTGTGGAGAAAAAATGAGGTAGACCACTCACAAAATTTCAAGAATATAGTAATCAATTTTGTAATCAGGTCACGTACTGTGGATTATATGGTTGATGGGTTATTGAGTAGACTATAGGTTGAGCAACGTATCGCCAGATGGTGGACGTTAGAGTGTGCGTAAACAATGCATCTAGCGTGATCAGCACGTGGGAAGTGAGTCCTTGCGTTTCGATTGGCTGACTGTGATATCAAAGAAAGCACAGAGTTGTATTAGGCCATCAATGATAATAATACTTATCGTTAGCAGTGCATGTGTTACTTCAGTCAATGTGTCCTGTACAAATATATTGATGACAATATCGTATCAAATGCTGATAGTCTTCGAAAAAGTATGGAGGCATTTGAGTAGTGTCGTATACCTACACATGAAAAGTGCATGAAAATCTCGAAGGTTGGTCGATCCTATTGATACGGAAGTAGCCAATCGAAAAATTGTGGATTTTTTGAATGAATTCAATGAAAACGGAAAATACATCTTTTCAGCAATTCTACGTCTTGCCTCGATCTACTCAACCCTTCATGTGTATTTGTTTATTAGCACTCTATCTATTATATTCGTAGATATCAGGATTGATATTATTACTTTTTAAATATTTATTTTCCAGAACTTCACATTTCCGTTGACATCTATCATGTTTGTTTATTCTTGTCTCTACATACTATGGAAACAGATTTCAAAGCAAATCATATTAAGTAAAACACTACATCTCTCCCAGAATCAAATAAGTAATCATAATTGTAATCTATAAGGAACTCTCCCTATACGAACAGGTCTTCCAGAATTTGTATTGCAATTATTTTCAACTGATGTTTTATAATTTGAATTGACCTCTGGCAATTGCATGACAATTTCTGGTTGTGTCCTAGAATCATCCTCTGTCATACTTGTGATATCAAGATCATAGGCTAATAATTGATTCGCTTGTCGAATCCATATAACACCACTGTCACTTTGTAAACATCTTTTCCTATTTTATCCACAACCCTATCAATTGCCCATCCAGGATGTATAATCTCTAGCCCTAACTGATTGACCTACCAAAAACACCACATCTCTTCTCTCCTTCTAATAAAATTTTTGTCTCTTTTGATTCATTTCCAAATTATTTTTTGCTTCAATTGAGCGCTCATTATCTTTGATAATAATACTATCAGGTTTCATCAAATCTAACCTCATTCTTAAAGAACGACCAAACATATTTTGAGCGGGAGACTTTCTAGTAGAGCAGTGCATGGTATTTCTGTAATTAATCTGAAATGAGCTTATCGATTTCATAAAATTGCTTTGTTTCAACGTGCAGAATACTTTATTCAAATACAATTTCACAGTTTTTACTGCATTTTCTGCAGCCCTAATGGACTGTGGATGAAAAGGTGGAGTATTGAAAAATTAAATAACGTTCAAACATAAAAATTCTTTGAACTGTAACGAGGTAAAATTCTTAGCATTATCCGCAACTGAAGTTTTGGGTGGTCCAAACCTAGCAAAAATTTCTCTCAATTTTTCAATACAAGCTGTGGAGTTGGTTTGACATGGGAAATACTTCCGGCCATTTAGAAAAACTATCGATTATGATGAATAACATTTTCCTGTGAAAAAGACCCAAAAAATCAATATGTATACGTTTCCATGGACCATTTGCAACCGGCCAGGGGGTCAAAAATGTTTTTGGTGGGTTCGGCCTAACTTGATTGCAATTATTGCAATTTTTACATAAAAATTCTATGTCCGAGTTCAGAAAAGGCCACCAGACATAGGATCGAGCTAGAGCCTTCATTTTCACTATACCTAAATGAGATTTATGCAATTCTCTCAAAACAAATTTGCGCGTGCTTGTTGGAATTATCACACGATATCCACATAGCAAAATACCACTTGCAATATTGATCTGATTTCTTTTGTTATAGTATTCGTAGATATCAGGAATGATATTATTACTTTTGAAATATTTATTTTCCAGAACCTTACATTTCCATTAACATCTATCATGTTTGTTTATTATTGTCTCTACAAACTATGGAAACAGATTCCAAAGCAAATCATATTAACTGAAACACTACACTATCTTCAACGTGAATACACTATATTCAATTCTCATTTCGCACAAGTATCGAGTTTTGACGAAAAAATCAATTTTCAATAGAACTCAAACATGTCAAATCTGCTGATAATGTTCAATGGGCCATGAGGGTCAGCATCGAACTCGAAATGTTACATTCCCATGGCAAAGGACAGTCCGCAAACTAGAAGAGTATCGCCCATCTAAGTAAAATAGGACACGAGTTGCGAGCGATATGCGATATATAATTTCAAACACCATTCAAGCCGTCATCGTAGCAGGCAACCGCTCCACCGACATCAAAGGAACCATTTGCGACGGTTCGATGGCTGAGCTTTTTGTCCTTTCGCATTCAACTAGCTCCACAAATTCGTCCGTTCGAAATGCATTAGAGTCCGTAGCCGGATTATGTGCGAAATTTATTTCAATAATACAAACTAGGTAATCCGGCCGGAGAAGATTTACACTCATAGAAAACGCATTAGCATTTCAGCTGAGCTTCGTGTGCATAATCGATGCTCTAGCCGGCAGGATCCGTTCACCGAATGCTGAGAGAGGATTTAATAGTGCGCTTCATGAATAAATGTTCTTGCTCTTTGGGCGGCAGCTTTGCGCCGAAGGAGATACTTGTTAATTCACGTACATGGTGTCCTATATAGTTCGCTCAGCAGAATTTCTTTGATTGGTACCTTGACGTGAGTATTAGAGGGAAACCACTTTTACGATTCAAAAAAAAGCTATTCGTACTCTTGTCTTGTCTTGTAGAGACCATTTCAAAAATTCCAGGATTCTCACATTGGTCAGCTTATACATTTATAAGATTTCAATACTAATATATAAATATCGCAGCAACCTCACTTATAGTCATCAGATATACATGCATATTTGACAAGAAATCAATCTTTTATTTTACCTACCTATAGGTACAATAGAACACGTAATGGGCCACTGTACACTGGTATAACCGTATATAATCATCTACCTGATAATTTAAAGATGAATGCTGGTATGAGCAAATTCAAATATAACCTAAAGAAACTCTTACGCCGACATGTTTTTTATGATCTCAATGAATTTTTTGCAACGTCCTCCAAATAAGACTCCTGCACTTCCGCTTTTTGAAATTATTGTTAGTTTCAATAATTAACTTACAGTCAGCTATTTCTCTACGCCCTGAGCCAGAGATGTACACCAATATTAATATTATATTACTAATAAGAAACAAATTGTTATATCTCTTTGAGAAATAAATCTAATCTAATCTAATCTAATATTTTCCTCATATATAAAATGTCCCATAAGAGCAATGCAGTTATCGAAAACTTACAGCGGTAATTGCATTGTATCAAGTCACCATAACAACACATTTGAAACCGTATCGCTAGACGTCAGTAAACAACACAAATAAATGTCAGATAGACTTCAGAAATAGAAAAACTTTTCGCGTTTTGGTGAGTGCTCCATACAATCTATAGAGGAAAGTATAAATGAACAAAAAATAACATTTCCTCGAGAATTGCTGTATCCATAAAATTTCCCAATGAATTACATTCGTGCATAAAAATGACCGGATAATTTTGCATTCAAGCGTGATATCTTATACAAATTGCATTCGATTATTTTCATATTTTGTAAAAGAGCTCTCGTCCTTCGGACTCGAGTACTTTCGCCAAAATATGAAAATAAACTTGCAATTTTTAGATATCACGCTGCCTTGTAAAATTATCGGTAATTTGTAAGCACTCGTGCAATTATAACCGAAAATTTCACACTTCTACTTTTCAACCAATAAGATGCCTCCATTTTGACTAGTTACCATGGAAACTAAAAACAATTTGTGATTTTTTTCGAGGCGCCACGATATTCAATTGGAAATTTTTCAACGTTTCAGAAAATAAACATATGATCTACAACCCTCAAATAATGTAGATATACTTGTGAACAATGCAGAATTTCTATAGGAATTGACTTTATTATTTATAATTAGCTATAGAGTTTCATTAAATAGAAAACACAAATTTGTTAATTCATCATGCATTAACAATTGATATCTCAAAAAACGTAGGATGAACAAACATAGTGAGACTAGAATGTTGCTTGAATTTTCACCCATCCTCTCTTCTCAATGGTGAATAGGAAGGTGGCGAATTAGGTAATTAGATGTCTGTGTTTCAAGACATACAGGGTGTCCCAAACTCGATGGCCTATTAGACATTTCTGGAAAACGGGACATAGGAATATTTTGAAAATTTAGTTTCTTTGGTAATTAGTTCTGTTCTATCGATCTAAAATATTTTCAGCGCTGCGGCGTTGCCGCTTATATTGAAAAGTAGCAACAACTTCGATATTTTAAAGAGGATACGCTATATATTATTACATTTCTCGCTTTGTTATTGCTTTCCGATTATTTTTGTATGATACTTCCCTATACCTATCTCTTTTTGTGCGAAACATAGCTTTAATCAAATGCTTTATACTGCGGTATCCCAATTCAATAAAAGAAAGGGTATTTCAAGAGAAATTTAGTTTCAATGTGTTTTGTTTACTAATGAATGATAAATTATCATATTGTATTTATGATGCAAACTTGAATTCTCCAAGAACGTCTAATAGGCCATCGAGTTTGTAATACCCTGAATATTAATCATTCTTTGTACAATCAGTTCGTCATCTTCACACACATCAATATAATACAGAACATTTTGCATGTTCTTGCTATAATTTGATCACATTGACCATGAAGAATAAACGATTTCCATTTCGATTCTCTTCTAATCAAATTTACGTTATTGAACGCGCAAACGTTTTATCATTGATGCATTAATTGTCGAATGTTGCATGAAATTTCATAGCTACCTAATACAAAATATGTCAAAATAATCCAATTTTTATAGAAACTTGCATTTATTTCGGAAACCTGACTATTTAGGAATTTCCTCAGACACAACTGATACACAGAGCATTGTCAAACTACATCCAAAATTTCAGCTGTCTTCGAATCCAAATACCGCAATAATGAGCTGTGATTTAAGCTATGTTTCGCACAAAAAATAAGGAAATCAATGAATTTCTCGAAAACCACTAGAGATAGGTATAGAGAAGTATCATGCACAAATTATCAAAAAGCAATAACAAAGCGAGAAATGCAATAATATATAGGGTGTCCTAAGTTGTTGCTACTTTTCAATATAAGCGGTAACGTCGCAGCGCTGAAAATATTTCAGATCGATAGAACATAACTAATTACCCAAGAAACCAAATTTTCAAAATAATCCTATGTCCTGTTTCCCAGAAATGTCTAATAGGTCATCGAGTTTGGGACACCCTGTATATTCAATATTTAGAAACAATTTTGTCCAAACACCTCTTAGGCGAAAGTCCATATTCACTTTATATATTCACCAGACCTTGTTGGATTTCCGTAACCGAACCATTCGACTCTAACGCTTCCTGGTCGCAAGCTTCCATTAAATTTGTTCAATCTATCAATTTCGGATGACATACTTGCACTTGACTCTACATTGCAGTATTCACATGAATTATACATTTCAAAATATTCTATTTTCCTAGAATTGTTTAACGCAAAGGCTTATATGAAATGTTTTACATAAGAATATCTCTGTTTGCTGGTTTACTATAAAGGAACTCAATGTAGTTTACCAATATGAACGGCTACTAGCAAAAGCATGACGGCCTAATTATCACGGTCTCCTACTGCAACAAACCATGTTGATATTATAGTTTCTACATTAGAAGTGTTATGGATTATTTTAACAAAAATTAATTTCTATTAACTTGACCAAAAATCATTGAAGGGCGATTGACTGAACTAGTATCCATCTGACTTTTAGCATTGGGTCTAACTGAAGTTGGTATTTCTTTTAATTCAACGAAATATGGTAGATATACCTTCATCGGCATTTTTTTAGAAATTGCGTCATGTTACTTGTAAAAATTCATCTCTACCACTTTTAGTTAACTGAAATTACCAAAGGGCGATAGACTGGGCTGGTACCCATTTGAGTTTTAGCATTTGGTTTAACTAAAGTTGGTATTTTTTTTACTCTACGAAATATGGTGGATATGCCTATATGATTTTTTCAAACTAGTAATTATTTAACTTTCTGACAGAACCGGTTAAACAAAAATGACAAATCAACATATGTCAAAAACAGCAATACCCTGACCAACTTGACAATCAGAGAAATTGTTTCAAAATGTCAGGTTAGATAAATGATTTTTTTCCAAATTATGGTGTCAATTTTTTTTACCAAATACCACGCAAGCTTATATTATTCCTCGAAATTTTCTCTGAAGGACGAATATTGAAAGAAATTTATATAATTTTCGGAATATTCGTTTCCTCCGGAAAATCAAATAATTCAAGCTCTTGTGATAATATGAGTGAAAGTTCAACACCAACACTTTTCGACCGATGAAATGACTATTTTGTTTTGCGTTACCATAGCAAGTCAGGTATTTATCGGAAATTTTTTCCTGCATCGGTAACCTACAGCGAATTAAGTGGAATTTTTTTGAATATTTTTTCGAAAACATGTTACTTACCCCACGAATTACATAAATTAGCCTTCGTATCCAGCAACTTTTTTTTCAATATCAAAATTAGAAAAAAAAAATTGTAGAATTTTTTTAATCTGACCATACAACTGGATTCATGTAGTTTTCAAATGGTTCATGTCAAAAATTACGTCGAAATCCTTTTTGTCTTTGATGAAGATATAGAGAAATAAAATTTGATAAATAATATGCCAATGAACCTCATGAATGAGTGTTTAGGAACATGATCATCTTTGTGGGAGACAAGAAAGTGTGGGGAAGTGATCTCAAAGTCAATACAAAACGACTATAAAACTTTTTCTATGGAGTTCATGATTTTTTTTTTCAAAAATATAATATCATAATCATTTATGTATAACTGGGTTTTTTCTACACCCGTAATTTAATGATACTAATATGGTCATAATCCACTTCATAATGAGATCCATTGTGATATATATTTCTCATAACGATAGAGATTCATAACCAATCGTAAATACAATCTACTGGCGGAAGGCTTTATTGAAAATTCGCCTTCGAATGAAGTCAACGTTTCGAATACATTATTGAACCCTATGGAGACTAGCAATAATGATATAAATGAAATATTCTTCCCCTTCCCAATCTGTGGAACCTGGAATAATTAATACAGGTAATAGAGAATTTTGCTTTGCAAAATTAGGCAGGAGTTATTTTATTGCATGGATAGTTGCAGTCTGATGTACTCAACCTAAAAACACAAAATACTTACAAAAATGGCGAACGGAAGTGCCGCCATTTTGTGAAAAACCGTTTGGGCCTGTATCTCCGTAACCGTGCACTTCAGGCGAACAATTATCAGGACCTTTTTTATAGATAATTGAATTTCCTATCTTTTTTATCCAATAATTTTCTTCGTAGCACTTACCGTTCACGACTTATATTATTATTACTTTTTGTTTATTCACTATTTTACCGATATCTCTTTAAATAATTGTTCAAACAATAAATTGTTCGAAATAAAACTTTTAAATCGATTGATTCTCCACAACTTTTATTCAAAACTTTTTCCTCTAAAGTTAATATTTTTGAAGTTACAACGCGTTCAATGTCGTTCTACAGAGTACAAGGTTATTAAGAACGAAGTATGTATAGCGTAATGATGTAGCGAATCCGATACATAATACAAAAAAATTGATTTTAGAATTTTTTTGATTTAATAAATAAATAATAATTCAAGTTCTTACCTGCAAGAAATAGCGAATACCCATTAAAATTTTTTCTTTGTATTTTCTTTTATACAATTTAATATTACTATAATTAATTCAAAAACTACTACAATAATTACACACGCAAATAAAAAAATGGAATATTTATTGAAGAATATATGTGAAATTTATTTTTACAAATGTACACCAAAATAAATCATATGCATTCTCTGACTCTTTGGCGTTTCGAGGGTGGTGAATTTTCGATGTTGGTTACATTCTCCTCTTCCTCTTCGTTATCTTCGTCAGTGGCATATAATGATTGTAACGCCTCTATTAATTTGTCGTTAGAATCATCACCAATATCTTCATCGATGTCGCACAATTCTGTGTTGTTGACGATTACTTTCAGCTGATTAGTGCACGTTTTCTCTGTGCAGTTCTCACAGATTACCGTACAGTCCAATCCTGCTTTTTGGCACCCACAGGCTCTGCCACAGCCAGTTCTGCATTTGCATGAAATGCACTCTAGTTGATCTCCCACATACAAGACGATTGAAATTAACGCGTTGTAACTTCGAAAATATTAACTTTAGAGAAAAAAGTTTTGAATAAAAGTTGTAGAAAATTCATCGATTCAAAAGTTTTATTATAAACAATTTATTGTTTGAACATTTATTTAAAGAGATATCGGTAAAAAAGTGAATAAACAAAAAGTAATAATAATATAAGTCGTGAACGGTAAGTGCTACAAAAAAAATTATTGAATAAAAAAGATAGGAAATTTAATTATCTATAAAAAAGGTCCCGATAGTTGTGGGCCTAAAGTGCACGGTTACGGAGATACAGGCCCAAACGGTTTTTCACAAAATGGCGGCACTTCCGTTCGCCATTTTTGTAAGTATTTTGTGTTTTTAGGTTAAGTACGTCAGACTGCAACTATCCATGCAATAAAATAACTCCTGCCTAATTATGCATTATGGACACGAGTAGCTGGCTCCCTATTTCCTGTACTAAATCTTTTCAAACTGCACCATAAATAATCTTGATATTCTTAAGAAATTGGATGAAAGAAACATAACTAATCCTGAGGATGGACAGAAATGCCCACCCCAACACACTGCTCGGAACGAGGCTGGACATCGAAGATCACCTCAGGGCGAAATTCAAAGGCCAAGGCGAAAACGCATCTGCGGCGCCGAGGCCAAAAGGAGGAAAAGGGCAAAGGAGGCAGAGAAGGCTGCAACCACAAATGCACCTTCCCCCACCTCCACCCCACCTCCAAAGACAAGGGCACCTCCTGCGGAGGGAGCCAAAGGTTCCGCCTTGTATAAAGGCAAAAAACCGGCGGCTACCTCTTCAGGAAAGCGCCCCCACCTGAGTACCTCCACGGAGGGGACACCAAGAAGGTCGAAGAAGCCGCGCAGCGACGGAAATGTCGCTGCACCTTCCAAAACCTTTGCGGAAGCCGCCTTGAGACACCTCAAGGTGGCCATCATAGACGAGACTAACCCGTACGGTAAAATTACCGCAGAACGGGAGAGCCTCGTCAAAACTCAGCTGCTGGAGGAGTTGGACAAGTTTATCTTCTCCGCCTCCAGCAGCAACACCAAAGCGCCCACGTTTAAATCGTGGACATACTCCGGTGAAATCATCAGAGTGGTCTGCGATGACGACGCGACGCTACAGTGGCTGAAAAAAGCCACAAAAGACCTCAAGCCGTGGGAGGAAGCATCGCTGGCGGTCGTCGGTGTGGATGAGCTCCCAAAGCTTACCAAAGCCTCGCTCTGGATCCCGGAGGACGTCCACAAGACGACATCCGGTGAGAAGGAGAGGGTGCTGGGTAGGCTGAAGGCGCAGAATCCAGACCTGAGGATAGCGAGGTGGTGCACTTTCCACCATGAGGTGAAAGTGAACCCTCAAGGACACCTCTTCGTCTTCGGAATCGGAGACGAGGACATGGCTGTCCTAAAGAAAAAGTCAATGAGGATGAGCTACGCGTTTACCTCATTGGCAATAAGGGTAACTAAAAAGGAAGGTACCTCTGAAGACCCGAGGTCCTTGGAAGTCGAGCCACCTAGAGTGGATATTGGCACCGAGGTCACCAAGGGTCCCGAAAAGGACGTCGAAACGTCTGCAAAGATGACAGACGACGACCTGACGGAAGAGGCACCTGACAAAAAAGAGGCCGTCGCTCCCCTACCGGGGGAGCAAATGGACCTAGAATAGTCTTAACCCGAACGACCTCTTCAAGGACGTCGGAAAAAAGATGAAATTAATACAATGCAACCTCCAACACAGCAGGGCGGCTACGGCAACACTATGTCGCCGCCTTGATGTGTTGGAGGATGCAATAGCTTTGATCCAGGAACCCTGGATAATTAAGACCAGAATTACTGGTTTCGGTAACTTGACTGGCCAAATTTTTAGCCCACCAAGCAATCAACAACCCAGGACAGCCGTTTACGCTCCCAGGAAATACAGAGCCTCTCTGATGGCACAATTCTGCACCTCAGACCTAACTGCGGTTAAAGTGGAATGTCCAGACGGAAAGGGCAAATATACGGCGTTGATACTCGCATCGGTGTACCTCCCCTCAGATGCAGCCACTCTACCACCCACAAGAGAGATGGAAGTGCTAGTGGACCACTGCCTAAACCAGAGAATGGAGTTGATTATGGGCTGCGACTCAAACTCTCACCACCTGGGCTGGGGCAGCAAGGATATCAACGCCCGAGGTAAGTCTCTTTACGAATACATAATTGAGAAAGACCTAGCAATCTTGAATAGAGGCACGGAGCCGACATTCATTAACGCCCGTAGCCAAACATCAATAGATCTTACGCTGGCGACAGCCATGATATCAAATAAAATTCAAGAATGGCAAGTGTTTGATCATATTTCTATGTCAGACCATCGCTGGTTGACTTTTACGGTAAACCAGGATCTCAGGACCACTGTGAAATCCCGCGATCCGAAGAGGACGGATGTAGCTCTATACAATCGACTCTTAAAAGGAGCTCTGCGGGAGACAGAGGCCCTGACTCCTGGCAATAGTGAAGAATTGGAAAGGTACACGTTATCTATCCAAAACAAAATAGACATTGCCTATAAGGAATCCTGTCCGATGAGGATGGTACAGACAGAAGGCACAACCAATAAATGGTGGTGCCCTGAACTGGAACACCTCAGAAAGACAGCGAGAACGACCTTTAACAAAGCAAAACAATCAAAACTCGAAGAGGACTGGGGAATATATAAAGCCAACCTCAGAGAGTTCAAAAAAGTCTGCAGACAAAAGCAAAGAGAAGCCTGGAGAGCCTATTGTGAGGCAATCGAAGATTTCCCGCAAGTCTCGAGGCTACAGAAGGCACTCTCAAGCGACCACCATAAGAGTATCGGCATCCTGACGAGGGAAAATGGCGACAAGGCCGCCAACCTCCGAGAAAGCGCCGAGATTCTTATGGAAACTCACTTCCCAGGTTCTGTCTTCCCAGGAACGACGAACCGGACGGAAGTACCAATAACACCCTCACAATACGACTGGCAATTTGCTAGCACTATAATTGATGAGGACAAGATAAGGTGGGCCATATCGGGCTTTTCCCCCTTCAAAGCACCAGGACCTGACGGTATAAGACCAGCCCTACTACAATGGGGACTGGATATTCTCATGCCGCACCTGGTCGGAATATTCAGAGCCTCATTAGCTCTGAGGTATGTTCCCAGTAAGTGGAGAGAAGTACGAGTGGTGTTTATACCCAAACCAGGAAGGATGGACTACACCTTACCAAAAGCATTCCGACCAATTAGTCTCACATCGTTCTTTCTGAAAACAATGGAGAGGCTGTGCGAGCGGTTTATAAGAGATGAAGTCTTAGTTCACAATCCACTTCATCGATATCAGCATGCATATACTCCGGGAAGGTCCACTGATTCGGCCCTTCACCAAGTGGTTGGCAGAATCGAGAGATCATTGGATAATAAAGAATCCACCCTGGGTATATTCATAGATATCGAAGGAGCGTTCGATAAAACGACCTTCCCAACAATCACCCAGCAACTTAACTCCAGGAATATACCCCTGGTAGTAGGAGAGTGGATACTCAAGATGCTCTCTAGTAGAGCAATAAGTATAAATGTAGAAGACATTACTGTGAGAGGACTGGTCATGAGGGGATGTCCGCAGGGAGGGGTCTTATCACCCCTTCTTTGGAACATAGTCCTGGATACCCTGATAAATCGCCTCAACAGTAATGGTTTCTACACAATTGCATATGCAGATGACATAGTTATTCTGCAGACCGGCAAATTTGTGAACACACTGTGCGATAGAGCGCAGGATGGTCTCAAATTAATAGAAGCATGGTGTAAAGAACACTCACTGTCGATCAATCCCAAGAAGACGGAGATGGTCCTTTTCACTAGGAAAAGAAGCTTATCGGGCTTGAAACCCCCCGAAATCTTCAAAAGCAAACTAAACTTCTCTGAAGAGGTGAAATACCTCGGTATTACCCTCGACAGGAAGTTAACATGGAACTCGCACATTCAGAGCAGAGCAAAAAGAGCATATGTGGCCTATGAGCAGTGTCGGAGGACAGTGGGACGCACATGTGGCCTCTCGCCCCGTGTAGTCACCTGGATCTACACTGCAATAATAAGACCTATGCTAACGTACGGAGCCATTGCATGGGGACCAAAAACTCTACAAGCAACGGCCATCCAAAAACTATACCAAATACAGCGAATGGCTTGTCTGAACATCACAGGAGCCATGAGAACAACACCAACCGCAGCAATGGAATTAGTTACTGGTCTGACACCTCTGGACCTGCACGTCAAGGAGGTTGCGCTAATGGCCATGCTACGACTGCGCACGGCTGGTGTAAACCCCGAGGTAGGAATGGGTCAACTGAGGCGGGGCCTGTGGAGGGAGGCACTCACTGCGGTGCCTCTGCTACAGGCAGCCAGTGACGCAATTGAACCCAGGTTTGTGTTTGATAAAGCCTACAAAATACAAATAAAACAGAACACTGAGGCGGATGCTGCAAATGCAATACGCATATACACAGACGGCTCAAAAACCAAAGAAGGATCAGGATGTGGAGTTTACTCTAGATCACTTAGCCTAAGGATTAAGTGGGGAATGGGAAAAAATACCAGCGTGGTACAAACAGAACTGGCTGGTATCTCAATCGCCACAAAAGAGCTAACCAGAAAAGGAATTTCTGGCAAAGACATAATAATCTACACTGACAGTAGACAAGCCCTACTAACCTTGAATAGACAACGTATTATCTCAGGGTTAGCACTAGAGTGCCATCAAGATTTAGCTAACGCCTCGGTTGATAATAATATCGTACTAAGGTGGGTGAAAGGGCACGACAGGAGCAAAGGTAACCGCATTGCTGACTCTTTGGCCAGAATGGCGGCTGGAATGAACATTTTGGGACCAGGTGACACCCATGGCTTGACGACTTCGACAATTGCGGAACTAGCCAAACGTTACACCCATACTCAAACCCTCAAAAGATGGGATGAAACCAAAGGATGCAGTTTTGCCAGGATCACCCTGGGCGACCCTGAGAAGCTGGATCCAAATAAATATTTGGCGATGACCAGGAAGAACCTACGTTTAACAGTGGGATTTCCGACTGGACACTGTCAACTAAGGAAATACCTCTATATTATGGGGCTAGTGGACACACCTCTAAGCAGGATGTGTGAACAGGAAGATGAAACTGTCAGGCATGTCTTATGCGAATGTCTGGAGCTATCGTCGATAAGAGAGTGTGTGTTCGGTGAGTCTTGGCCTACACCTGCCGATATTAAGGAGATGTCCCCTGGTGACCTGTCCTCCTTCCTGGATAAGGCAGGATGGACAATGTCCTAGGAGGGCGACTCCTTGGGAGGATGTACAATGGGCCATATTGTGGCCTGAGTGCTGTGGGTCTATACTCACCCTCCCTACTCTACAGATACAGATGGATGAATTACAATTATTATGTTGGATATGAGTAGAATGTTTTTAGTTTTCCTATATCAATGATAATAACCGAGGTAATACCATTAATCACAATTTTGTAGAATTTTCAATAGAAATGCTAGCATTTACTGTTATTGTATTCAATACAAATATAATATTATAATATAATATTAATTAATCAATATAATATTAATAAATTAATAATATATCATTTATCGGGTTTAGAAAATATAACGTATGCAACGCTCATGTAATGGTTAACAACACACTCGCATAAACGATACATACATCATTACATTATCGTTGCATAATAGACTATTATGCAACATGTTCGATTGAGCACCTCCTAATTTAACCCCGAACCCAACTTTTTTCGTTGTCATTCGATTCATCTCCGCCGCATTCAAATCAGTCTTCCCTCTCTGCTGCTTGCATGCTCGTGTGCCCTCAATCGATGATCACCTTCAACGACGGCGACGGATGGATACAAATCTTGTACTTCCTTTGATTGAAAACTTCACAGAATGAAGCGTACTCCTCGAGATTGACTGGTAATTTGTAGGATCCGATAGAGCTATTTTTCACTCAAGAAGATTAGTGTCTGCGATTAAACAGGCCAAGATCAAAAAACAACGCCGGAGACTTGGTCGATTTTATGCGAGGCAATTCTGAGGGAGCTTCTGTTGCGATTTGAGAGAACAAACAAATTAAACCACTAAAAATGAGAATTGATTTTATTCTTTAGGATAGAAGAGAAAAATTCATTCGGAACTGGAAATTATTTTCTGTCCACAAAAGCATATGCACACACAAACAATTATTGGACTAGTCAAATTGCGAAACAGGTCTGAATCTTCAAAATGCCGCTTGTCCTCAATTGTCTGGAAATATTGAAATGATTCAAAGTCTCGTCAAATAATGAAACCTGATTATGTTTGTGGATAAAAAAACCTTTCTACTATCTTAGTTATAGATAATTCTGTTCAGAGTGTAGCCAAATGTGAAGATACCTTCTGTACACTTCGAAATCGCTACCATCATCACTTGTTCTTCATAATAAATACCTACGAAAATCTTCCTCTTCCTTCAAAGTCTTACTTTTCCACCTGTTGCTCAGTTTCGATACAAAGTCCTGGATACCACTTCTCTTGTAAGGACAATAGTCACGATTATAACGGTGTATTGAATGTTTTGCTGTTTTTGAGACAGAAACTGAATACTTATTCGGAAGTATTTCTTAATTGGAATGCTTCTGGACTACAGGAAATGCGTTTAATGAGTTCTTCGAAAATTCCATGAGTTGTTTACAAATTCTCCTCGTTTTCGTTCGCATTTCTCAGAAAGCTCATTGCAAATTCAACTTGATATCGATCTTACTCTTGAAGCATTGTTATGATTGAAATCTTCGGTGCGGAAGAAAAACATTTTTTGCTGAAGTGTCCCCAACCTAAACTGATTTTTCTTTCATCAGACGAATATTTCTTCAGAATAATTTACATCTTCAGGGGAATAGTGGATACAAGCAGCCATCCTATTTAACGCCTGCCTGTCTATTGAAAGTTGTATTTCGATAGACAGACAACGACACAAGAGAGTCCCAAAAACTATTTTGGGCTTCTGTTATCTCTAAGTTGATGTACTTATGAGAAGAAATCAAATCTGAACTTTGAAATCGATGGAAGTTTTTTATTGTGTGAGAGAGCACGTGATATGTGTAATACGATGTTACACATGAAGTCATCACCATCTAGAAGTTTTCTTCAACGATAGATGCAAGTGAACTTCAACTTGCAGAAGGTTTCGCTCAAGAAATTAGTGAAAATCTATGTCGAATTCAACATTCTACAGAGAATTACAAATTGTGTTGGTATGGAGGATTTTGGGAGATTCTGAAACTCTCATGCAATATGTAATCCAGATATGAGTTTTCTCAACGTGTAGCTTCAGAAAAAAAAACTCATCTTCAGACATTATTCCGTATTGGTTCAGAAATCTTTCACTTCCACCAACTTGATGCCAAACTAAATCAGATTCCACTTCACTCCTAATTTTTTTAATTTCTGATGATCTGGACCCGAGTCGTTCCACATCTAATTGAGGAAATTGGAGTAACTTCGCACCAAGGAAAGGAATTTTTTTGAAGCGACTTCATTATTTACTCAGGCTGCATAAAATCATTTTTTAGAGTAAAAAGTGCATATATAGGTCTATTGCATCTATCAAAATTACACAGTTCAAATCATGTTTTGTCCAAATAGGTTTAGCGTACGTTGGGAAAAATAAAATAAGTTATTTTTCAAGCAACATGCCGAAATTCCGCCATTCAAAAAGACTTCCATATGTTGCGAACTTTGAGTGTGACACTGCACAACAGCATGATGCAGCATTGGGGATATACATGAGTTGACATCCAATTAAAATAGTACACCGACTGCCGACAGAGTGTTTAAGAAAACAACAACAATAAAATAATAAATTCACTAAATTTCATATATATTACACAGGGTTCGGTATTGGAAGGAGTTTTGGAAATTTCTGATTTTTGTATTCTGTTTCGAAGTGAATTCAAATTCGATGAACATATTTTCAATGTTATGAAACGTGGTAGCAAATTATTGAGTTTTCTGAAACGTCCACCTACGAGTTTACCGATACAGGCACCATCAGATACTTATTTATATTTTTCACTCACTCAAAGTAAATTGGTATATGCATCAGCAGTATGGGATCCCTCGTAACAAAACTTGAAACGAAGAAGAAAATAGACGATACAAAATGATTTCATTGAATATTTGTACCATAAGAAACACGGTATGAGCTCGGGATTTATTCGCTATAGCCCACTGAGGAAAGAACTTACTATCGATAAACTAGAACACAGAAGGTATGCAACAAATTCAATGATTCTTCCAAAATACTGAATGTTACATTAGACAGCTAATATTCACTTGAACAGGTTGGATTTTATATTCCATATTCAGAATTTCGTCCTGGTCTCATTACCTTCAGAGTAACACGCAATGGTGCAATTGACAGAATGTGCAAGCTATATAACACGCACTGCGCTGCTCTTACCTCTGAAATATTCGATATTTCCGTTTCTAATTTCAAAATCAATATGAAAGAGCTGATTGAAACTTGGTTATACAGAATTCAATGTGGACACTCGCCAACACTCTTCATCCCATATGACATTTCATTCACCGTCCAAATAATGATTCTTTAAGATTTTAACATTCACTTGAAAAAGAGGTTTAGTGCGAAGAACCCCACTGTCTGCGTATCCGAGTTTTGAACACATCAAAACAGTGCATTTCTTCAATGTCCCCCTTTTGTTTTTTGAACGGGTCAACTCAATTTAAACTTAGGATAATGAAATTGATGCATGAAAACTATATTTTGAAGTAAAATTGACAGATAAAACTTAAAAAATAATGGAAAAAGGGGTCTTGTCATCATTTCGAAGCTCTTGACGAATACTTTACACCCATAGAATATGAAGTCAATATCTTTACCTACTACGAAATGACGGAACATTTAATAATTGCCTGCACACATCGACGTTCGACTTATAATTTGAGGAAATAAGCTGAGTTCAGTTCAGAAGATATTCGAAATGGTTGCCTTGAATGTCTTGAGATAAGAATAGCCCATTTGATATTTCACGTTGAACATTTTCGAACACAGCAACGTCGATATTTCTACGAATATTTATTTTTCTCTGCCCTACATTCATTATTGAAGCAGGTTCAATTTCGTGCACTTTCTGCCTCAAATAGCCCCATAAAAAAGTCAAAAGGTGTCAAATCTGGCAAGCGGGCTGGCCATTCCGTAGTACCTCGATGGCCAATCTAATGACCATGGAAAGTGTTATCCAAATAGTTTCATACTTGTCTGCAGTTATGTGGTGGTGCTCCATCTTGTTGGAATAACAATATCCATATCGAATTCATTAGGATTCACTTCGATGAATTCGGTGATCAGAGGATCAACAGTAGTTGCCAGCATATTCAAATACAATCTAATTATATAAAATCGAAAAATAAATGAGAATATTCGAACTGAACAATGATGTTCGTTCTACCGGCAATTTTGTCGGGTTGTTGGGATTGTCATATGACAGAGAAAAATTTCTAGAAATATCGATATAAATGTGTTTATTTCAGGTTATTATTGAATGTTCCGCCATTTTGTAGTAGGTGTAGTGAGTAAAACTTTATATTCTATAAATGAAATAAATAACCATCACGTAACTCCTACATTTTTCTGCCACAAGCTCTCGACGTTTTTTTCGGCAGAGTGGTTCATGCTTTCATATTCAGTAGGAAAGAGAAACGGTGACCCAGTTTAATTTGGCATCATGCAGGGAATCCCTCCATCAAAGGCATCCAGAGCCGCCGCGATCTATCCCCTCATTTCCTTTTCATTCGCTTGTTCCCGTCGTTTAAGATATTTATTCAGATGTTCGCCAAATGGGAAGGGACAAAATCCGAATCTTAAAATGTTATTCGACTCAGCCGACGACATATCCAATTCCCTCTTCCATTGAAGTTTCGCTAAATAGGATCTGTGAGATCTCGGAATATCGGCCAAGAAAGGGGTAACGGGAAGGTCTGAGGTTATCACATGGGAGTTCTTGGTGATATTCGGAGGTGATACTACCTTCAAACTTGGATAATTTGCTTCAGTGCGATTAAATTATAAAAAAAGTCAAAGTCTAGGCAACCTCAACATAGTTTTACAGCGTTGGGACACTTCTTCCCAACAGCGATAAAACTGACAGGTATGAAATCAACGTCTACTAGACATTATTTCTGAATCATACGTTACTCTTGGATTACATCGAGACAACTATAATCACTTCGTGAATGAACTGAAACTCATCAGTATATTAAACAGATACAACACCGTAATGAAAAACGAATTGCCCAACTTCATTGATACACTCAACCTGAGGAAATTACAATACTTCAATTTAAACTCCACCTTGAATATCAAAAATGAATTCAAAATTCTCAAGTTCATGGAATGACATGATTTGCAGTCACAACTCATTTATATAGTAAGACAAATCATTCTGAATAGTAGCAATTTCATTGATATTGAAAAGAGTACAGGATACTTGTGATACATATGAAGCCGCATCAAGTATAGCCGAATGTAGACTTTGCAATATTGCAAAACAACAATCGAGTTATTTTAGGTACTCTGTAATTGCGCTGATCGAATCCACTTCTTATTGTGAATCAATACTGAAAATATTTGGATGGACATTATGAGGAATTGATATGCATGTAATTTGATTTATGAACAGTCGTGAGAAATCAGATTATTCTCACACTAGAAAATTCAAGTAGGCTAGTCAGCCTACCTGAATTGATTGTAATTCAATGTTAACGTTGAAATTTCTCGTTATCATAATGATTCAATTGATATCTTTTTCTTAAATAAATACATTCAGCTGCGAATATTTTTGGAAATCGTTTTCCAATAAAACGTGTGGGCGCTCAAAGCTTGTCTATGGTACATATAATCACAAAAATGTGCCGATTTTACATTGATGGTTTGGATAAATTTCAATGAATAAGGTATTATTGTAAATATTAATTTGTTACTATTCACATTATATATCACTCGACTCCACCTTACATTTGAAATTTTACGGCTGGTATACCCCTTCGCTAGGGGTTCAAATGCAGGGATTGAAATATATGTGTAAAATGTGTCCCCCTCATCGGCAAACTTTACGTGTCCGAGCTTTTTGCATCACATTTCAAAAAAGAGGAGAAAGGTAGGTGCATATGCTGTATGTGAACTAATTTCTTATCTTAAATTATTTTCACTTTGCTTTATGGAAGTCATCTCGAAGGAACGCGAAAGTTCCCCAAGATGTCGAAATATCCTTTTTATTACAACTCTTCGATGAGTAACTATTCATTGTTGAGTAGGTTACACTTTGGCCCAAACCAAATCTGACTTTTCCCTACAATTTCCCCTCTGAATTCTATCGACATTCAGTTGTTGAAGTGGCGATTCTAAACACGCTCACTGTATCTACAAAATACCGACTCGAGATACATTGTACCGTGATTAGCGAACCAAAACAAGCAAAAACCTAAAAGGGCTGCAATTTTCGAGGAACATCCGTTGCGAAATTCCACATCAGAAGTTGTTATCTCGTTGCCGTGCCCTGCCTAATGCCTCCATTAAATTATACAGTTGGATGAATTAAAAGGAAATGGTGGAAGGTAGTAATTCAGGCCTTCGCCTGGCTGCCGGATCGCACAATCGAGGATTTCTATAGGCGGCGTTGAAACAATTGAAGAAACAATTGAACGCTGCAGTTACAACTCCGACGCGAACGGAGTGAGGTAATTCCGACGAGAAATTCTGCCCGATACCGTTTAATGTTCGGTGCTAGTGCGGGTGCTTTGGCGAATAAATCTCGCTTTGGAATGGGTAGGCACGGAAGGGTGAAGGGCAATTTTTGCACCCCAACTGCGTGTAATATCTCGCGGGGAAGCTCCTTTGCAATATTCCGAGTAGCATCCTAACACCTTATATTTCATGGAATGTTAATTCCAGTAATAGAAGGCAGTGACAGATTTAATGGACCAAATTAAAAAAAACACTTCGGATGAGGAAATATTGAAAGTTGAAATAAATCCTAATTTGCAAAAAAAATAATGCACGTCATAAACCTTCTAGTCAGGTTGCATTGGAGCAATCTTTGTGTTAAACGTCTGCTTCTAAATACCCTGAATCGAAAAAGTGGCATCCATATTGAAAGCAAATTATTCATCAGCTGAATGAAGATGATTTCAATAGAAGTCAAGAATTCTGTGAATCATTAGGCATTCCAGATCACGAGATGTCTGAGTGGCAAACACCAGTGCTACCATGGAAATCATACTCCTTTGAGAAAAACAAACGAAAGTTTCTGGGGGTCAGATGCCGCCGTATTGGTTCATTCCGCCATATGACCACCTTAATTTTGTCTTTTGACAAGTATCTGGAATGCCTAATTGATGGATCGGTGTAATATTGATACGCAATTCATACGTCACTGTGTTTTCTCAGATAAGGCCACCTTCTGCTCAAATGGTAGAATTGTTGGTAGTAGGCACCAGAAAACCCTTACTTGGCGATTAAAGGGTGACAAACATTGTGATTTACTGCAACGTCACAAAATTCCCGCATTTGGGCTTTGTACCAACACCATCAAAATCATCACTTACCGGACATTCCAGTATGGTACTGAGATGAAGCACCACCACATTACCCATGATATGAACGTGAATACCTCCATACTGCTTCCTAATTGGTGGATTGGCAGAAGAGGGTGTTTGGAGTGGCCAGCTGAATCTTCAGATCTAACCCTATTGGATTTTTTGTGGGGATACCTCAAGTCAAAGTTTACTTCGACAGACCTGATACTATTCATGAACTGAAGAAAGAATCAAGACCAAAATTACAATTGACGCTGATACCCTTCCTATTTTTTTTTTCAAGAGATTCAACATTGCCTTGCATATTGTCAAGAGGTGAATGGCTTGAAATTTGAGCACCAGATCTGATAGATTTCAAACTGAGTTCTGTTGTTATTTTCAAAAACTTCTCCAAGTAATCATATCATATTGGCTGACCCTCGAATTCAGATTGGTCCAATATTAATATCGTGAGCGTGAAAATTTATGTTGAACTAATATAAATCAATATTGAGAAAACAATATTTCATTATGAATATTGGTTCAATGTTGACAATAAGTTTCCACTGCATTTTGTAACGTTCAATATTGATAATATATTGGTTCGATGTCTTATTACCAAAATCAGAAATACCATATCAGGTAATAATGAATAATATCAGTTGAACACCTTGGAGATTTCAATATTGTCTGCATATTTCGTACATACCCAATTTTCAACATTGTTATTTCAATATATATTTGACATTACAATATTGAATTATGAAATTGGGTGTCTTATTGGCATGATACTGCAATATGGATATGCGAATTCTGATTAAGCTTGAATATTCTTTTCACAGTAAAATGGAATTATTCAAATCATCATTTTCGAATCACAACCTAAGATGAGTATCGGGATTCTGAGAGTGATCACAACAAATATCAATATTGGTAATGCAATTTTTATAATGGTTTATTCCAAACCTCCATTATATAAGATAATGATCCATCAGTTTTTTCAAATAGATTTTCATTTCATGAGTAAACTTTCCAACATTTTGATGTTGTCTTGAACATGACTTGAAGTTACCACTGCTATACCACCCTACTCCTTCTCACAAGTCTCTCCGGGCCGTAGAGTGTATAGTGGTCGACAATGATATTGCAATAGTGGAGGTTGTGCGTTCAAGCCCCGCAGCAGAGTTTTTTCCAGATTAGTATTCAGTTAGGTGAGTGGTTAGTACATATGAATGAGTGAGTTTCTCAGGTTAAATATTTGGTTAAAAGAAATGAATAATTCCGAATATAAAAACTAACAATGATTAAATGACATCAATCGAATATATATTTTTTGTCGATATATTACTTACAATATTGCACCAATATAGTAAACAAGATATATCCTTACATTGATTTCGGATATTGATCCAATATCGCCGAATGTTCACATTTTTTTTATGGCCAATATGATATTTGAAATATGATGTTATTATTCCCGCAATATTGAACCAATATAGGTCTCACATGTTTGTGCTAATTGGGACATTATTATGGCTGATATCTCTATCTTATCTTGAACATATAGTTAGGTAACATACAGAAAATGTGACGTTGACACACAGAAACATCCGTTCTCTTCAATGGCATCACGAAGATAGGGTATGGTCAATCAAAAAAAAAGTATAATGCCGTCACAACTCGAACAGCGATGACGTCATCAAAAATATGAGTACACCAACAAATACGCAACTAAAAAAGAAAATCGACGTGTAAGTACGAGTTTTTTCCCCAATGGCCATATCAAGCTTTTACCGAATTCGCTCTAACCTCTACGTGACCGCTGTATATTAGTTCTTGTATTTTTGTGGAAATTACTGTTGCATAAATCCATTACAAAATATCAATCAATCTACAAATTTGATCGAAAGCAATAATTTTTCTGGGTTTTTTCAGCATTAATTTTCGGGGACAATCAAACTGGCTGTAATTGAATTATGTTGTTCCCCAGTGAACCGTCACATCATTCCCACATAAATCACTCTCACGGAAAATATCTCTGCTGAATACGTCGAAAAGTTTTCTCCATATCTCCGATCTCTAGCACTTGAATTATTTCACACGTCGTAACCGAAACAAAGCTGCTCTGTGGGCAATTTTCTATTTTCTTTGCGCGCTCAACGATTTATAAAGTCTGGAAACGGGTGAAAGTTTATCGCAGAGTGACTTGGACTCCCATTAATGCGATGTTTTTTTTGCTTTGACTCATTTAGAACAGAAAAAGAAACCGTTTAGTTTAATGAGCATTCCGACGATTGTAGTAATTCACAAAGGTAGGTGTTTGGGAAAGCGAGTCTTGAGTTTATAAAAGGAAATATCCATTTTGTAAACGAGCTCGCATTTACGAAAATATACAGTGTAGACTCTTATATCATGCGAACCTTGGTATTCCAACGGGATATCTAGGGTAGCTAATGGATTTCTTCGTTCCTTAATAGTCGAGAGCAGTATGTTTTTATGTTTCATTGTGATGGGCCAAGAAAAAATAGTACAGTTCCAATAAAATAATAGTATCAATGGGTATTCCGCAGGGCTCTGTGCCTGGCCCCATGTCATTTGTGCTCTACATAAATGATCTGGACAAATTATTTGATGATAAAACTTGCATTCTATATGTTGTTAGTGATGAAGACCAAAACATCCTGAATAATAACTGTTCAGACATACAGTTTATATCTCAATCCGAATAAAACTCCAATCATAAGATTCCATAACAGACGAAAGTATGCGCAACCATTAGATATTATTATGCGTAACAGTCATGAACCCTTGGCTCAGTCCGATTGGGTCAAATTTTTGGGAGCGGTGCTGGATGACACCTCAAACTGGAGAGCTCGTTGTGAGTCGCAAATTGAATTCACTTTGTATTTTGTTTCGAAATCTAAAGTCAGTCTTTACCTCAATACAACTAGTTACTACGCTCAGGTAGAGTCTGGTTGATTACTTATTCACAGCACAAAAAAACTTGTGAGAATTATTGCAGGTGTCTCTCAACTCAGCTCCTGTAAACATTCATTCGTATAATATAAGATTTTGCCTTTAGTATATATTTATTCCCGAAATGTCTGTCTATGTATTCAAAAATAGAACATCATTTTCGACCAATTACCACATACGTGAGAGATCAACTCGATAGGATAACAACTTTCATATTCGACTCTGTAAATATAATATCACATTCGATACCCCAAAATATCTTGGACCAAAAATCTGCAATCTGTTGCCTGGAGTTTCAAAATCTATTCAGATGTATTTTTATTTTAACGGATTTCTCAACTCGAGCAATATGTCTGCAAATTGTTCAATTCTTTGTTCTGTATCATTTTTTAACTGTTTTCTGACCAATGTGATTTTATAATTATAATTCAATTCAGATGCTTCTCCAGTGATGTAGTTGTCTTGTTTCATGCTATTTCTTGGTGTTTTGATTTGTTTTGTTTGATAATTTCAATAGGATGCTGTTTTGTTGTATTGTATTGTCTTGGAAAATAAAGAATTTATCTATTTCAACATGAATATTCTATATAATAAATGGAGAATGATAATATCCGGTATTGTGGAATATAGGATAGCTTTACAATAATTCACAACTCGTTACATTCTGGACAAATTAAACCAACGCACTTTCAAAAACTATTGAGCGCAACCAAATACAAACAGCTCCCGAGCAGCTCTGCATTTGTAATATTCATCTCAATATACACCGGGTCATATGCCCTCAGGAAAGCTCTCATTATAATCGTTTATCTACACCCGTACTCTAATAATACACTTATATGCCCACAACCCGTTTTATAATGAAATCCATTACGATACAGATTTTCATTACGATACAGATTTTCAACCAATAGAAACCCTTTATTTTTCAATCAAGCATGATGTGCAAGCTTTGCATTTTGACGTTTGTCAAGTCAAAATCAGTAGGTATTGAATTCTTGAAGAATTTAGTCAATTTTCGATAATAGTATGAAAATGTCTTATAGCAGGGATATAGAAGAATTACCAGCGACCCTCCACAGATGTCTTAGACAAGAAAAAAATACAATCGAAAGGATTATATTTTTCATTTGACAAATGCAAGACATATGTTTTTATTTTCAACATAATTATATGAACTCTCATGTCCGAATGGTCAAAGGCGCCGGTAGTGAATAATTACGTCCGGGTTCAATTCCTGACGTCGGCAGAATTTTTTTTCCCTTTTTTTTTCTTCTTTTCATTTCTCATTGTTGTATTTTCCGTGGTTATACCATTAATTATAATTTTGTAGAATTTTTCAAAGAAATACGATTGATTACCTACTATTATTGTGTTCAATATAAATACGTATTAATATAATAATTTTAGTTCTTCATTATTTATTGGGTGTAGATAAAATAGCGTATGCAACTCTCATGTAATGGTTATTAATACACTCGCATAAACCATACGAAACTCACCTTCGGCTCGTTTCGTATCCCGGTTTATGCTCATGTATTAATAACCATCATTACACGATCGTTGCATAATATACTATTATTATAGCCAGGGCCTTATCAGAGGAACTCTTACATCAAAAAAGAAAATCATGCGAAATAGAGACATTCTATTCTCTCAAGGCTGGAAAGTTGCTAATATAAATCAAGTTCGACTCACTGGTCTCTAGTGAGAGGTAGTTCAAGGAAATCAGAAAAATGTGTCAGTGAAATCAAAGTTTCGCTGCTAAGGGTACGTTTATGTTGGAGCTGTGATATACGATGAGAGCGGCAATGAGAGCAGAACAAATTTATTGTCTTCGATATGTTGTTTATAGTGGAAGTTCGACAGTGGCGACGATCTTTGCATTGTAGGTTGAACAACTGGAAATTATCGATGAGATTGAAACCTTTGTAGTAAAAGTTGAATTTTTTATATCTTATATATAATATTTGCGTAGTAACTGCAATATTGATTCATTCATATTTCGCGAAAAAGTAACAGCAAAAAAATATTATCAACTATATACAGTGGCTTTCTTCAATATTCTTTCCTTTCATTTTTTGAACGGGTCATCTCAAAAAACTGAAAGTTGGAATAATGAAATTAATGCATGAATACTAAATTTGAGAGTGAAATTGACAGATGAAAATTTCAAGTTGGCGACTGTTTGTTATCTGGGAAAATTTTTTTAATGGATTCTGAATTTGAAGGTGCTGACGAATACCGTATAAGCCTAGAATATTAAGTCAATTTCTTCAACTACTACAAAATGGCGGAACATTTAATGACTGCCTGAATACATCGACGTTTAACTTTCATTTAATTTGAGGAAATTGGCTGAGTTCATTTCAGAAGATGCTCGAAATGGTTACCTTGAACTTCCCTACATAACAGCTTATCCGATATTTCACGCCATACTTTTTCGAACACGGGAACGTCGATATGTCTTTTACTTTTTCATGAAGTTGAAGGTCGATATATTCAGGCAATTATCAAATGTTTCACCAGTTTGTAGTAGGTGAAGATATTGATTCAATATTCTAGGGTTGTACAGTATTCGTCAGCAGCTTCGAAATATATATCAAAATATTTCTAGAAATATCGATATTCATGTGTTTGTTTTCAGGTAATTATTAAATTTTTCGCCATTTTGTAGTAGGTGGGGATATTGACTTATTATTCTAGGGTTATAAGGTTTTCTTCTGGAGCTTCAAAATGATGTATCACAAGACCCCCCTTTCCATTAATTTTTTTTTCCAGATGACGCACAGTTGCCATCACGGAATTTTCATCTGTCAATTCACTCCAAAATATAGTACTCACGCATTTCATAATCCTAACCTTCAATTTTTTGAGTTGACCCGTTCAAACAATAAAAGGAAGGAGGACATCAAACAAAGCAACGGTATAAAGTTTATGATTCATTGCATTCCGACACATACAAAGAGGATCCATTGACTTCCACTGTGTGTGTCTGTGAAAATTACAGAATTGAGTTTGATGCATTTTTTATAGACAGGGTGATTTAAGAGGAAGGTATGTATGAGGTTCCTAATGTAATGTCGTGAATAAACACATTTTTTTCGAACTCACATTGCAAATGCTGTCTGAACCCTATAATATAGATCAAAATAATGTGCTACAGTATTGTACACATTGAAAAGGTCTACAAAGAAGTTCGCGATGGTATAATATGTCTTTCTCTTAGGGATAACCCACAATAACCATTTTTTATCTCTGCGAAGCCGGGGCGGATGGCTAGTACAAAATACCTAATAAATTTATTTTCTGTGCATCGCTAGTATCGCCGTTTATCACATGAACGTCCCCTTAGACTGAAAAGGTGTCTGTCTACTTCCCACTCTTATGACGAAAGTTCATGCATGGGTTCGGTTATAATTGCACGAGTGCATAAAAATTACCGATAATTTTGCAAGAAAGCGTGATATCTAAATTTTTTATTTTCATTTTTTGGCGAAAGTTCCCGAGTCCGAAGGACGAGGGCTCTTTTACAAAATATGAAAATAACCGAATGCAATTTGTATAAGATATCACGCTTGAATACAAAATTATCTGGTCATTTCTATGCAGGAATGTAATTCATTGGAATATTTCACGAATAAAAAAATTATCAAGAAAATATTATTTTTTGTTCATTTATACTTTCTTCTATAGACCGTATGGAGTACTCACCTAAACGCGAAATGTTTTTCTATTTCTGAAGTGTATCTGATATTCATTTGTGTTGTTTACTGACGTCTAGCGATCGGTTTCGAATGTGTTGTTATGGTGACTTGATACAATGCAATTACCGCTGTAAGTTTTCGATAATTGCCTTGCTCTTATGGGACATTTTATATATGAGGGAAATATTCACAATAATGGATTATAATATATATAGTACACATATCGAGGAGAGAAGTTAATCATTCCTCTTGAGAAGAAGAAATGCTTGAAAATTCGCCACAATTAATATATTGCAAATAGACGAATTTAATGTTGCTTTCAATAGATGTCGTGATCGTCACTCTTCGGAAATGTCATTTGCCTTCGAAGAGGTATATGCTTTTTTCTTTTCATTTTAATGAATGCTTGACATGCAAATCATATCTCATAAATTTCCATTATATTTCACGAGGATTGCTGGCAATGAGGAATGTTTTGATGATTTACCGAAATATTAGCGGCATTTTCGACAATATATTTTTCATCAATTGACACATTCACACGCAGGACTTTCTGCCCGAAAACTAATATCGAATGGTCTGTTTTTTGAACAGTATTGGAAAATATTGAATTATTTCTTTACCATCTCTCTTACGAGCATATTCCATTTTTTTTTCTGGTTGGTGAATGTTGGTGAATGCAGACAGTCATTCGATATTCAATTAGCAATATTAAATTTCTGCACCTGAGCTTTCCATCAAAGTGTATGAAATCATTCGGTTTTCCATTATGATGGAATTCCTATCAGTTAAACAACTAAATTTTTTGAGGCCTTTTTGATGAATTGAATAACTGTCATTCAATATGATTTGTATCGCTGATACTATTTCATTTCAATAATTTAGTCTAGCTGGCATTACTCGATTGTCATAGAACAAACGGATAACGGATAAATTATAAATTGATGGGAATCTACTAATCTTTTGAATTATTGTCGTTACAGGTTTATAAACGAATGATAACTGCACTTCTAAATCTCATAAATTTCGAATAACTGACTATTTTGTGCTGAACACTGCAAATATTCGTGTTTCAATACAATTTCAAATTGATATATTATTGATTTATTGTATGGAATATTTCGGTAGACAAAACTGCAGAGAATGCGAACGATTTATTTGACACCAACTGAATTATATACTGTCCGAAAGGTTTCAGGTTATATACAAGGCTTTCAAATGCGTATATGGTGTCCACCACTTTTTGTCATTGGGTCATTCATTTTTGTATCTTCTAGGAAGTGTAATCGATCCCAAGGAATCATATGAGATTAGTGGAATTATTAACAATAATGTAACTAGCCTGATGTAGTCTGTTCTGATATAAATCTACTCGTTTTCCGAAACGGCCAAAATATTCTAGATGAAAAAATTGGACCAATATGTTTGAAAAATATATCAACCTGACCTTTGTTATCTGGCTATGTAAAAATCATATCATTAGTTCACACGGTTCATCCATTTGTGAAAGTCAAATGTCGACTCATAGAACTTTCAATGCACAGTTGAGCAAGCCACCACTAACAGTCGACCACCTCAAAGTTATAAATTCAATCGCCAAGGACTATCAAATTATGTGATTGAAATTCTCTATTTTCAATCATTGGAGCCCGCAGGTGACTGCTGTCTTAGTGCAGGGGCACGGTGGATCAATCTAAAAAATTGATAGTCCGTCGCGATCAAATACTCTAACTCCATCCTGGTCGAAAGTCACGTAGTTCGAAAAGCAATGATTTTGCATGAACCGTTAATAATTTTTCACATCTGTGTGCTTTTTCCATCTCGTAATAGTCCAAGATCCCAGAGCAATTAGACATAACTTATTTTCACACGGATGAAACCTGAAGTTTTCAGTAGCTTCTCGTGTGCCTTGAATACCTACGCGCTTTGTGGAACTTGCCGAGTGACACCTGGGCAGGTACCAGGTGAGAAAGGTAACTAAAAACAAGAATTATTTAACTTAAATTCACATGGCTAATTTTTATATATGTCATGTAGAGTATTATTTCAAAGTAATATCATAAGTGTCAGACGCTTTTAAGCTACCCAAAAAATAAATGAACTTCACTCATTTTTACATGTCTGATTTTTTAATATGTTATTGAAGTATTTATTTAAAAGTTATATTCAATCAGTCAGACAAATAAGAGTGAACAAACATCCCCTAAGACAAAAATTATTCAGCCAGAAGTATGAGGGCGAGAGCACTATGCATGTGCTTCAGAGTGAGTGAGACGTCCATAGAGAAATTGATCGAAAACGGGCACAATTTCATTTTGACCCATGACATTTTATGATTCCGTATTTTCGTGGTTCCGTGGTCATTTTCACTTGTCAAAATTCTCAATCATTTTCCTCAACAATCCTGTTTCCTGTTAGTATGAAATTTAAAAATTATGATTTCTATGCAATATATTTATGATTTCTCAACGTTCAGATTGGTAAACATTAAAAAATGGAGCTTCATGTAGTATTTGAAATGCAATTGATGGAATTCCGCAGGTTTCTGGGGCCAAAAATGTAATTTCTTCCTTTGGGGTTTTAGACAAACCGTCTACTTTTTGCGAGGACAAACGGTAACTCGAATGTGAATCAAGTGGCAATCTCTCATATTTATAATATATTATTGAATATATTTGTATTTTGTTTGTAATTCAATTTAAAATTTTGCGCCAAGAGAAATAATCTAGAAAGTGAAAACTCTGAGAACTAACTCAAATCCACTTCGCCATCTTCCTTATAAAGTTGTAAACAAATTTAGAATGTATGCGCATGCGCAAATCTAATGTATGTATAAATGAGAAGAAGAAATCGACATAGAGCACATTGGGCACTATTTGTCTCAGTAAGTATTCTTAGTACATTAAAATTTATTACTTTGAGGCGCATGCCCTCATACTTCTGGCTGAATAATTTTTGTCTCAGGGGATGTTTGGTCCCTCTAATTTGTCTGACTGATTGAATATAACTTTGAAATAAATACTTCAATAACATATTAAAAAATCAGACATGTAAAAATAAGTAAAGTTCATTTATTTTTTGGGTAGCTTAAAAGCGTCTGACAAAAGCTCTGGTCCATCAAAAGTGTCTGACACTTATGGTATTACTTTAAAATAATATTCTACATGACATATATTAAAATTAGCCATGTGAATTTGAGTTAAATAATTCTTATTTTCAGTTACATTTCTCACCTGGTACCTGCTCAGGTGTCACTCGGCAAGTTCCACAAAGCGCGTAGGTATTCAAGGCACACGAGACGCTACTGAAAACTTCAGGTTTCATCCGTGTGAAAATAAGTTATGTCTGATTGCTCTGGGATCTTACTCAATAATAGGAGAAGTTGAGGACAAGAAAATTATCCCAGAATATCTGTCACGACTCATTCATAGATACACAGATTCCAAAAAGACGTTAAGATAGGCAACAGCATACTTTAAAAACCAGTATGTGGTGGAATTCCTGTGGCGGTTGTTGACCTCTACACCTTTTTCAATTGTAATTCAGATAATATAAGATGTTATTCAGAAAATATCAATTGTAATTCAGATTAGTCTAATGTTATTCGGAAGATATCAATTGTAATTCAGAATAATCAACTGTAATTCAGATTGATCAAATGTAATTCAGAAGATATCAATTGTAATTTAGATCTTGTCAATTGTAATTCAGAAGATATTAATTGTAATTCAGAAAATAAACGATATGCAGACGTATATGTTTGATCAATAACACAAAAGGCATTCAGTACTGGCACGACAATTCTGAGAACACTGCGAAAACACCAATAGGGGAAAAAAATTGATATTTACTATTTTCCCACACCAGTCCTTCTGCATATTTTAGAGACAAAGTTATTCTTAGACTATATAACGTATGGTTTGAGTGTTACACATGACCATATTACTTATGCAAGAAAAAGCTGCAAAATATTATAGAAATGTTTATATTATATGCAGTGTTATCAATAACTTGTTAATAATGATATCTTCATTCGGTTATCATTCCTACTTAGGTATATTATAGCTTCAATGAGTTCGAATATGTAATATTTTGGTATTTTTTTGCTAATATTCGATTTCGAAATAGTCGAAAATAACTGATATTGCCCCAAGCAAGAACACAGTAATTTTATTTCAGTGAACATGTGGGAAAATGGGCGCCGAACTCATTTCATTTCTGTTTCGGAAAATCAATTTTTTTATATGTTCTCCCCAGGAGCCACGCGTAAATTTCCCTTCATTATACTCAGAATCGATGTCCTTTTCAACCCTATTCGAGGCTTGTATGCGAAAATGGGGCACCAAAATCAGTCGCTATCTAACGGTCTGATTGTCCCCATTGAATATATAATCTGAATTACATTTGATATTTTCTGAATTACAATTAATATATTCTGAATTACAATTGACAAGATCTGAATTACAGTTGACTATTCTGAATTACAATTGATATTTTCTGAATTATAATTTTTAATTACAAAGAGTTTATATTACGGTAGTAGAAGGCTAAACAATCATTCATAGTCAATCAGCTCAAAATAAAATTATAATAAAATTTGAGTAATCAACAGAATAAAGTAATTCAGAGTAAAATCGTGGGGTGCTTGATATATTATATATTACAAACATTCTATCGGTAATTATCTTTGAGAGGAGACTTATGAAATGTAGTAAAATGCACCCCACGCTTTTTACTCTGAATTACTTTATTCTGTTAATTACTTAAATTTTATTATAATTTTATTTTGAGCTGATTGACTATGAATGATTGTTTTAGCCTTCTACTACCGTAATATAAACTCTTTGTAATTAAAAATTATTTTCTATTTTTTAGTTCGGTTAGCTATAAAAGCGTGTTTTTTTTAGTTTTTTAAACTATTATTTATTTTTCATTTTTTAGTTAAATTTATCAATTAGTTTCTAGTGGAAATGTGATATTTCTTACGAATCATTCCGCAATCTCATCATTTCATTTGAATTGAAATTTGTTAACTTTATTTCAGTTGGTGAGAATTTATGATTGAATATGTTTCAACTATAACTAATTCCTTTTTACCGACTGTGAAACTAAAGCTGTGTAGAAATTGTCCTTGAACAGACGAAATCCTTGAACGGCCGTAATTGGGAGATATTCTTGGCACAGAGAGAGGTAACCGTGGAATATACTAACACAATTAAGACCCGATCAGCCATTTTTCCAAAGGTCTAATTAAATTTTAAAGCTTTATTATTGTTTACCAAATTTTGTTCCTTAATATAAATAGATTGAAATTTGTGTTCTGATTATTTTGTTATAATTTAGATGCCTTTTGTAAACCACGGTTATCATATTATATGTTACATAAATATCATATACCGTAATTTGCATATATCAGACTCATGTCACTACGCATGTAAGATAAGGAATGAACATTGTGAGAACGCAACTACCCTGAAAACGTTTCTGCCTCCGTTGTGCTGTGCCAAGTGCCCGAACGAAAGAACGAAAGAGTAAGTCCGAAACTGCAGGCATGCGCAGAACGCACGCTAGCTCTATCTTTTTTACTCCACTACAGAGGATCTATAAAAGAATTTATTGATCCTGGTGGTCCTTATAAGGATAATGGAAATCTATGATCAAATTATTGCATTGTCATCGGTCCTTGATACGTATGCAAAGTTTCAAATTATTCAGACTTCTGGAAATTGGTGAAAATTATGCTCAAAGATTCCGTTACATACATAGTTACAACCCAAGCTAATTTAATCCTGGTGGTCCTTATAAGGATAATGGAAAACTATGATCAAATTATTGCATTGTCATCGGTCCTTGATACGTTTGCAAAGTTTCAAATTAATCAGACTTCTGGAAATTGGTGAAAATTATTATGCTCAAAGATTCCGTTACATACATAGTTACAACCCAAGCTAATTTAATCCTGGTGGTCCTTATAAGGATAATGGAAAACTATGATCAAATTATTGCATTGTCATCGGTCCTTGATACGTATGCAAAGTTTCAAATTAATCAGACTTCTGGAAATTGGTGAAAATTATGCTCAAAGATTCCGTTACATACATAGTTGCAACCCAAGCTAATTTAATCCTGGTGGTCCTTATAAGGATAATGGAAAACTATGATCAAATAATTGCATTGTCATCGGTTCTTGATACGTATGCAAAGTTTCAAATTAATCAGACTTCTGGAAATTGGTGAAAAATATTATTCTCAAAGATTCCGTTACATACATAGTTACAACCCAAGCTAATTTAATCCTGGTGGTCCTTATAAGGATAATGGAAAACTATGATCAAATTATTGCATTGTCATCGGTCCTTGATACGTATGCAAAGTTTCAAATTAATCAGACTTCTGGAAATTGGTGAAAATTATGCTCAAAGATTCCGTTACATACATAGTAACAACCCAAGCTAATAAAAGCGTGTTAATAATAATTAATTAAAAAAATAATAATTATTTAAAAATTGACTATTCCGAATAACAATTGATATCTTCTGAATTAAAATTGACTATTCTGAATTACAATTGATATCTTCTGAATTACAGTTGACTATTCTGAATTACAACTGATATCTCCTGAATTACATTTGACTAATCTGAATTACAATTGATATTTTTTGAATTACAATTGGAAAAGGTGTAGTATTAATCAAAATTAGATTGATCAGAGAAAACTATAGAAACTGCAAATGCAGAATACTCTACCATCAACGAGCTGATGACGGATTTTCCATACTTCAATCGTTCGATACAAATCAACCAATAATAAAAATTCATCTCGCCACCAATTACAAGACATTTCCCGTGCGAGTATCAGTTTTCTTCAGAATATTCAGAAAATTTGATTCCGAAGAAATTTTTATAGTTTGTTAGTTTGACTCGCTAGATCCAAGTCCAAGTGCTTGTAATAAACGATGACTTTTCTGCGTATTTTTTAGAAAACATGGTCTTCGTCTACTATTGAATAAGAAACAGCTCATAACTCGCAGAAAACTGTTCCGTTGAAGGTTATTCTTCGAATTATTCAAAATTTCATAAACGCATTACATGTCAGACAGACGTCAAAATCAATTGACACCATCATAAGATGTCAGCGATACAGTATCTCCATTCCCAACTTGAACAAAATAAACATCAGCGCCTTATTATAATTGCCATAGAAATAATACAAAATTCAAAAATGTTAAAATTTTCTGTTAATAGGAATAAACTGAGAGTCTTGCACACTCGTGTGCGTATTTTCTGAAATTGATCGTAGTCTTTTTGAAATCATACATGCTATTAACGGGTCCTTGATTTTCTTGAGAAATCCAGGTTTCAATGGAGAAAATATATCTTTATTGGTAAATTCTCACGGGAGGTTTAAGAATCAACAGAACTATTCAGGGAGTGAACATGTTCTTGTGAAAATCTTACCAACATGTGGGGTGGATGTTAAAAGTATATTCTCCACATCACAACTAATAAATGGAGATAGACATGAAACACGGACGAAATGTTTGTGAGAAGTCTTCATTTGTATTATTTCTTGATACAAAAAGTGAGACATAACTGCCACCGAGAGAAAGTTATCAGCTTCATTGGCAACTAGATAGGGCAACGTCTGGTTATTCATTTTTAGAAACCGAACGAGCTGTTTCTATATAATAAATACTTTCATATGGTTGTAGACTAACTGCAAAAAAATCATGGACATCATACTTTTAGTGAAAAATTAGATCAAACTCACCTCATGTTATCCTTTTTTAACAGTCATTTATACATTCATTAGAAGGTACTGAAGTGATCTTAGAATACTCCGAAGAAAAAAAATCAAAATAAGTTTTTTAGTTTTTTAGAAGTGTTTAGCGAAATGGAAATCAAATTCTGTTTACTGACCACTTCCGAAAATCAAATTTCAATAATTCAAGAACGGCTAGTCCGATTCCAGTGAGTGAGCCAGTTTCGAATGAATTATTGAAAAATCTGTGAAACGGGAAATCACAGGACCGCCTTTCCATTTGAGAAAAGAGCTGGATTTCGCTCTTTTAGCGAGGATTTATTTCACACCATGGTTTTCACAATGTGAAGTATTGGAAATGAGTTTTTTTTTTCAAGTAAATTTTGTTCGATCTCATTATCATGTTTTGTTCGAAAGTACAGATGGTAGAAGAGTGAGCTATTGAATCCTGTAACTCTCCCAAACAATATGTGGCATCTACGTTTTGTTTCGATTTGTGATTGAAACACCCAAATAATCCACATGCTGTTTCCAGAGTTCATGACATAAATCTTCTTGTTCACAAACGCAACGAGAAACATCAGAACTCAACTCTAACCTTCTCATCAGACACTTTGTAAGAAAGAATTTTTCTCGAAGTCACGATAAATCGAGAATAATGTAATTTGATTTGACTTTAGAAAAATATCAACCCAGATACCACAAAAAAACGTCATTTTCATTTGTAGTTCTGCATTTTATTACTAGGCGGTTTGAGAAAATTGTGTTTTCAACCGTGGAAAAAAAAAAAGATAACATTTCATGAGTAAGTGGGATTGATATGGAATGATTCAGACAACACAGGTTGGGTAAGAAACTCAAGTATTGATTGAAAATTCCATTTTCGAAAGGAGAGCATTCTTCGAAAAAATTCAAATGTGGTGCCTTCTGCATCTCATACTCTGTTCATTCACTTCAATCATCGAAAGCGCTTTTGCTAATAATGAGTCTATACCTATCATTTCGAATAATTATTTATGGAAGTTCGTCATGTTTCGATCATTCTTGGAACAGATGAGCCCGAAAGGCTCATTCAATTTTCTCCAATCTCATATGAAATAACATGTTGAATCGAGAGAGAGTGTTTGTGTGACGAGCCTGATTGGGGTATATCTCTACGGCTCGTCCGTCGTTTTTGTCGCCGTATAATATTAGTATATTACTTTATGAGGCGGAGAAGCATGACTGTTCTTGACGCGCCCGATATTACGCGCCGAACGAAGTGAGGCGCGTAATAGAGGGCAAGTCAAGAAAAGTCGCTTCTTTGCCGAATAAAGTATACTATTTTTTCTTCAAACGTAGCAATTTTCAACCATAGGTAGTACAATTCATACGCTATTTTTACTCGAAATTAACTGTGACAACTATCAAAGTCGTCTAGATGTTAGAAATTAAAATAATTAAGTCGTCGGTGGGATTTGCGTCTCCCTGGTTACAGTTGTTTGACAGTTATTTTATGTTATTAAAGACAGCTTTTTGTTGTTGCAACCGCAAGCGCAAGTCCGGAATAAAGTATCGGTTAGCGTACAAGCACTTCCAAGAGTGGTGCGATACAAGAGGAGTACGGCAAGTTACCGAAGACGTTTTACTGGCATATTTTAATATAATGGAAAATGAAAATAAATGGAAATTTCCTACAATGTGGTCACGATACTCTTTGATAAAATCCGAGTTAGTTATTAGAGAAAATGTTGATATAAGCAAATTTTTAAAGTTACGTGCCTTTCTGAAAAAAACAAGCGAAGGATATACTGCAAAAAAAAAATTATATTGCAAAGCATGTAGTATACTCTACTTAATTATAAAAATATTTCAGATTGTTTTGTTGATTGGGGTTACCGGCGCCTGTCGATGCGACGAATTGGTAAAAATGAAGACTGTGGACATTGAGGATAAAGAAAATGTAATAATTATCAAAATCCCAGACAGTAAAACACGACAAATTAGATCTTTCAAGATAATTGGTCAAAACTACATTAAACTGTATAAAAAGTATGCATCACTGCGGCCTGAAAATTTCACAGAAAACCGATTTTTTTATAAAGTACCATAATGGAAAGTGTTACCGAAGCTTCATGGGAATACATTCGAACAGCGCAGTAGCCCAAAAAGTAGCTAGTTATTTAAATTTAAACGATGCAAGCGCATACACGGGTCACTGTTTACGACCAACTTCAACAAAACTTTCAATTGATGGAGGCGGAAATCTAGAATACCTCAAACGACATGGGGGCTGGAAATCAAGCACGGTTGCCGAAGGATATATAGAGGATTCAATAAGAAATAAGAACGATAATGTTCAAAAAATTGTAAACCCTCATGATTCGCCAACATCGGGAATGATTGCTGAAAGTTGTGCTCGACCATCAGTATCATCAACAATTACCAATGGGTATCAAGAGTCGGGAACATTTTTGCAAGGTTTCAATTTTGAAAATGCTTCATTAACTAATTGTACTTTTAATATTACCATAAATAAAAAATGATGTTTAATTGTTGTTAATGACATTTGTATTGTTGCTTTGTGACATGTTTCATATTGTTGCCATGACATCCGCCGTAAAGAAATGGGAAAAAAAACTGCTGCCGGCGGAGACATCAAACTTTGACAGGATCAAGTTAGATAAGTAATGTCATCATTATTTGACGTTTGAAGAAAAAATATTTTTAGGTCGGAGATTATTTTTTCCTACGCATAATTTCATTTTTGTCAACAATACATAATTCAATAGATCGTTTCATATCGTAATTCTATTGATTCAAAAGATTTATTTTTTTAGGAACATGATTATTCCTGTGGAGAGAAGTATTCCTAGAGGTAGTCATATTTGACTTCTTCTCCTCCTACTGAATTCGAGACAAATTCAAAAATTCTAAGAAATAACTTCAAATGAACAGCGAACACTTCGTTGATATGTATATCATTCACAGAGGTTAAAATCAGGCGCAAAAAGAAGAAAGAGTCTTATATGTCATTCAGCTCCCATTGCGCCATATAGACAGATGAGTAGCTGTTTTAGATAGATTATCTTCTCCCTTTTGAGTATGAATTGAACTTGAACTTTCTCCTTGTGCAATATCATACTTTTTTCACCACACCCAGTGAACACTAACACTTCGTTCGTTTCTTTCCATTCCATGACTACATTCGTTCCAATCATTTTCAGACCAGAAAAGTTCGAGGGGCGCGTTTCTATTATTTTTTCAATTCCACCGCCTCATATCTCACTATAAATTTCGATGAATCCTCAGGAGAAGTACCTGCAAAGAAAAGCATTTTCCAGACTCCCATAAAACTTGAAATATACAAATACCATCTACATAGTAATTTATATATCCGTGCGGCAAACTTTGGCTATTTCTCACGGGCAGATGACAAATGTTACTTTTCTATTCTGTTTCGTACCGCGGTATGTGGTACACCGAAGAGAATGATGATGCACTATTTGTTACGAATATGACGCGCGCTTTTGCCAGAGATAAAAAATATTTGCATACACTGTGAGCACTTTCAGCTGCGATATTTTCCACACGTGGAAATGTTCATTCGGGTTATATAATAATGAAGATGAGGAATGTTGATGTACAGTCAGAGTTATAATTGTGTATAACGGCGTTATAGTCTGTACATCGCTCATATTGGGTAATTTTGGGATGTGACAACGGTGTTGAGGTTGAATTTTTCTTGGCTTCAGACATTCAAATGTAACAGTCACGCCCACCTTCAAGAAATTCCTTGGGTGTTGTGAAGTGAGTGGTTAGCATTATAATATGTATATAAAATTCCAGAAATCGAAATTTTCCCTATCGATTTGAAATTATGATCATGGATTTTTCACGTGGTCTCTCACTCTGATCAATAAGTGATCACTAATAGACGTTTGCAGACACTAGTTTTCTGATACTAGTGCATAGAGAAATAGTATGAATGTGCAAATAAAATGTTTTCTGGGTTTGTAACCTATCACAATTTGAGAAAAATAAGAATTAACATTGGAATCTAAACAAGTCTAGAAGGGCAGATTTTTGGAACATATCAACAAACAAGAACCAACAATAAGGTTTACAATCAAAACAGAAAATAACAAGGAACTTCCATTTCTAGATGTAATGATGAAGAAATCAACACGTCATAGACACAAGTGTATATCGAAAGAAAACACATACCAACAGATATCTTCACTATACATCAAACCACCTCACAAGTGTGAAGGAAGGTATAGTAAAATGCCTTTATGATGAAACAAAAATTGTATGAAGCTCACAAGATAAAAATCAATGAAGAGATGAACTTCATGAATTTAGTATTCGAAGATAATGGATATCTAGAAAAATTCATAGAAGAAACTTTGGGAGAAATTGAACAATGAAGACATACAACCTACACAAAATACACAACGTGTATCAAATATTATACCTGTTCCTCATTTGTCTTTAAAGATAAAACGGATCGGCTACAGGTTGTTAAAACAACATTTAAAACAACAAATACTTTACGTTCAATACTGACACAAACAAAACCAAATAACACAACGGAAAACACAAAAAATTGTAATTATCAAATTCTCTGTTCGTGCGGTCAAAAATATATCGGTGAAACGTCTCGACCATTGGAAGTGCGAAAGAGTGAACACAAGATGTACATCAGGAACAGACAGAGAGAGGGTTCTGAATTATCATTATATCACATTCTTACTGCCGATGGAGACCACACAGTAGAATGGAACAACACTAAAATTATGACGAAAGAGAGCAATGACAGGAAACGAAAATTGAAGGAATTTGCTTTCATCATGCTGTCTAGTGAAGAATGAGTATCTATGAGTTCGCTTGATATAGATCGTGGATCCTGACTTGTTCAGTATTTAACTGTTCATAACTATTTTTATCAATTATTCATATGATTTTGTTTTTTGTATTAGTATGCTTTTCCTTGTTCCATTTCTATACGCGTGTTTTCTACATTTATTCGTTGATTGTGTTCAACTATATTTATGATTCGTAATTCACCAATATATGTATATGAGATCATTTATTCATTCAAACAAGGAGTTGCTGACTAATTGAACTTCGTCTATCCAGAAAGAACTGTTTTTCAATAGACACCGCAACTTTTCGGGGAAGATTGAAAATCTGCCCTTCTACACTTGTATAGATTCCAATATATATATATATATATATATATATATATATATATATATATATATATACATATATATTATTCCTTATTATTTTTTTGATAGTCAAATTTGAGTTATACGCTAAGTTTCTGACTAATTGGACTTGTTTTATCCAGAAAAAACCGTCTGCCCTTCTACACTTGCTTAGATTCCAATATTAATTCTTATTTTTTCAGATTGTGGTAGGTTACAAACACAAAAAACTATGGAACAAATTTAAAATTATTGAACCAAAAACATTGGATTTGATTGCTTTAGTGTATAATTAGTTCATTTCTATGCATGAGTATAAGTGCAGTATGTTCGTTTTATAATGTTTGATCTACAATTTTCACAATAATGTATTTATTGGGTATTTGCTCCTCTTCTCTTTGCTTACGAATCTTGTTACGAAGGTATTCAATAATTTCTCTTTCTGCAAATGATATTCAATAGCGTAACTAGAATCGACAGGGTATGAGACTTTTGCCCATTTCGTCACCATACCTCTTTCCCTCAAGATGTTTCTCAGCATCATATGAATTATTTTTTGATGTCTCATCAGATTCCACCCTCTGTTAGGTTTCACCTCATATAAACCGAGACTCCTGCGTTTTCTTCTTCTAATTGGGAGAGCAGTCACTCGTTCATCGTCATATTCAAATGTTCTGCTCTATTTGAGTGTTGAGTTTGTGTCGACTAGCTTCTGCTCTTTGACGTTCTAATTCGGCTGCTTTCCTTTCATTTTGCTCCACCTCAAATCTTTGAGAACTGAAAGGCCTAACTGGGTCTGCCTTCCGCGCTTCCATTGACTACTGGAATATTCAATTCGATGCTTTTCAATGTATCTCTCATAATCGCAATACTTCAGTTGGGTAAATTTCATGGAGGCAAATAGTTCTCGTAATTGTATGGCCAAAAATCTCCATATTATCCAGGCACTCAATGTTATAATGAGACCAAACTCCTTTTTGATGTGGAAAACAGATTTTTCTATTATTAGCTGCTTCTATACGATAGACGAATTCTTCGATTATATTGTGAAGGATATTTATATTCATATTACTTTGTTTGTTGTTGATGTGTTTTCATCGAATAAACTCACTTACTTTGCATCTGCATGAATAGTCCTTCGAAATCTATGGAATCTAAAATATAATAATTTTTTGGAGATCCAACTCATCATAAACTATTTTGTATTCGATATGTGCCGTTTTCACACAACGAACGTGTTAAACTTCGCTTTTTCTGGTGATATAGCAATCGTTCGCCCTAATAAAATTTCATTCAATTCTAATTACTGAATTTTCACAGTTTCATATCCACTTTTTACTATTTTCATTATGTTCTTGCTCGGCTTCCAATTGATCCTTCTCGTTCATCTCGTTTTTTTTCGGCAAGTTTTAACACAAATACATTCCAATAAACGAATAAAAATCTGGTGAAAAATGTACAATCTATCAGAAAATCATTTTTTTTTTACTATTCAATAGGAAAACTTCTCTCAATTTATCTTTCGACTTCATTTTATCATTCCCAATTCGAACATTGTTCTCTTTTCACGAAGCTCAGTTACTCTTACACCAATTTGAAACCACTTACACTCGACGCGCATTTTGCCAATCAAGTTGGTATGTTCAGAAAAGAAATTCTGGGTGCAATTTTTTGGCGACACAAATGAACAAACCTAAATACGCACGACCATGGTTTTTGCTGTTTGGTTCATAGAACAAACTTTTACTTTTACTTCAACCTTTACTTTGACTTCGAGGAAGTTCTCCCAATAATAATACCCAAACGTTACAGTGGAAGTGTCATGTATGAACGATTCCATTGGTTACGATTGTCAGAACTTTTTTGAAAAGGGAAGCGTGGAGGAAAGTGAAAGTTTGATCTATGAACCAAGTATATCCAAACTTGTGTCAAAATGTATACATGTTTGTGTTTTCACTATGTCTGAATTCATAATATGTTACATTTGTTAAAAATCATCGAAAGAATACAGCTATATCAACTTTGCGAAGTGTTGCTCTCGAAAGAAATGATGGAATATACAGAGCCTTCAAACATACGTTAGAGTTGCAAGTGCCCCGTGTTTGTTTTCGAAACTATACGAAGTGAACTTGAAATGAAGCACTGCAGCATAACAATGCCGAATTTCCTCCAGTCTGAATTTCCTCCAGTCCAGCCAATTTTTTATGTAGTTCGCCCTAGCAAATGTTGGTATTCGTGTGATTCATCATCATGATTCAATAAATTGACACAGCCCTTCTGGTTTGTACTAGTAATCATTTTCCCCTGTTACAGTTCGAAATAACGATTTATTATCTGATTTTTCCTTCCGCAATTCACAAATTCAATTCAAATGATGTCAGATGCAAGTTGCTAAGAAAATATCTCGTGATTTATAATAACTTTCCAGAAATCAAATCGACATCGTTGAATGATTACTCTCTGTTTTTGAATTTGACGAAAGGATTCAATACCAGCCATCGATTATAACAAGCAAATGAACTTCACAGTAGACAATCACCGTCCGGATCTGAATTCAGTCCAATTACAACAGGGAATCACAATTATCACTTGTGCATACGCGTTTCTCACCAGGCTCCAGGGGCCCTCATCAGAGACACACAGGTCAGAGACACGTTTCTGACAAACTGAGCATTTCTCGAAAAAATATGTGAATACTTCTTTCAAGGACATTTTCACGCCCTACAAGTTTTTTCTGATAGAATGTATCGAAATTTTCTAATTTTTATTTTTCAAATTACCATTCGAAAACCACTCGTGTACCAAAAATACTTTCTATTGGAGTATCAGGTTTTTATAGTATTTTGACTACAGAGCCTAGATGATTAAGAAAAATAACCCATTTGGTCACTGAAGCATCGCTCACGAATCCACTCACTTCTCTGAACACTGTGAAAAATGGGTCACTTGTATTTCCCCAGTATTATTGGGTTATCACATTCTGAAAAAAGAAGAATTGATATTGAAATCTATACAAGTATAGAAGGGCAGATTTTCAATCTACCCCGAAATGTTGCTGCTTCTATCAAAAACAGTGCCTTCTCAAATCTGCTTCCGTGTTCAATACTTCTTCACAAATATTAATATTTTAGTTCGTTTTCGGAATCTGTCGAAAAAACTGAGGAGAAAAAATTCATCTACCAGAAAATAATAACTTCCAAACAGTACTTAGGCAACTTGCCTTTCGAAATAATTCTCTGAACCCTTTTGTTGTGAGTCTGAATACCACGCTAGTTTCTCTCTTTTGCAGGTCGTTTTTCAAAAAAAATTTCTTGTTGAGGGAGGTTTGAGACCTCTTTTTCTTTCTCTTTTTTCGTGTCACGAGATTCGATTCCTACCAACTTGGAACATAGTGTGAGCATAAATTTTCCATCTTGTATATGTTGGGGGGGGGGGGCAAAGGCATTAAGTCACAAACGCCGCATTCACAGGAAAGCTAGAGAATAAAAATATAAATTCGTTTTAATGATTGAATAAGTGCCAGCTATATGTTACCAGCCAGTAATAGTATTTCACATAACAAGTACCTACCTATAGTTGGATAAAATTGATTTTCTTATCAAGTTGAGGCTGACATTTATTGTAACCCTATAGATGGAGCTATATCAGTGTGGTCATGTGAAAGTTAACAACGATTGATTCGTAGTTTTCTGGGGTTTCTAACCTACCACATACTGAAAAAATAAGAATTAATGCTGGAATCTATACAAGTGCAGAAGGGTAGATTTTTAATCTACCCCGAAAAGTCTAGCTGCGTCTATTGAAAAACAGTTCTATCTGGATAGAACAAGTCGAAAAAGTGAACATACATCAGGAATAGACAGATAGGTGGTTCTTAATTATCAGAACACATTCTTATTACCGATGGAGATCACACAGTAGAATGGAATGACACTGAAATTATGACGAAAGAGAGCAATGGTAGGAAACGAAAATTAAAGGAATCTGCTTTCATCATGCTGTCTGGTGAAGAATGCATATATATGAGTTCGCTTGATATGGATCGCGGATGGCTGCCCCTCCTGAAGGACAAAATGTTATGTCAAATTGAAAATATTTGACAAATGTCATTTACTAAGATTGCCTACAAGAGATATTTGAATTTGAACAGGTGTTTACGTATAAGTTTTGAGAACAAAAGCGGTTTCAGTTTCCGAAACGTTAACGTATTTTCATATATATATATATATATATATATATATATATATATATATATATATATATATATTAGTTCTTATTATGTTTTTGATGAGCAAACTTTGAGTTAAACGAGTTGCTCCAGTTGGACATATACCCTTTCGCCCCTACCCTGAAAAATATATTCACTCTTGACCAACTGTTTGAAGCATGTTCGTATAAATTAGACTGTTTGTCAATCTAGCCAAACTCTTATAATCTCAATTTTTTTCTTCAAAATCCTATCAATCTCATTCCAATTAAACGAATGACAGCGAACGAGACCCTTCCGGTCTCTCAAGAAAACATCCTTCAAGATTTTGATTAAAGGGTTGTGCGCACTCCGTAGGTACGCTTATACCCCAAAGATATCAGTGGGAATAGTCAGGGAGGATTTGCCGCCTGGCCGGAGGGTGTAATGATAGAAGGGATTAAAGTCCTTCGGGGAGTCCTAACGCTCCCCTTAAGGCGTTTAGTGTCTCTGCATCTTATATAAAGATTTATAGGACGACTTCCTCTGCTCCACTTTGGTCAGTTTAGTGATTTCGGCTGAGAAACTGTGCCCGGCTTTATTGATAATCAGCTTTGAGGGGTATCGTTGATTTATATTTGTTTTTGTTTCCTGGTTTTTCGTTATTGTTATCGAAGGGTTATTGATTGGATGGTCGTTTGGGGATGATAGTGTTTGTTTTTGCCCACGTATCAGATGTGTGTTGGCTCTTAGAATTAGGTTTTTTGTAGGTTTCCTGAACCTTTTGCACTCATTTGTGGATCGAAGTACACGATAAATACCGGGACGTGTCACTACGTCGAATTCCCATTACGCCGAATTCCCACTACGTCGAAAAGCATCCCCACCACTTACGTCACCAAAACACGATCGTTATCGAAGCTGGATCCCATTCGACGTAATGGGAATTCGACGTAATGGGAATTCGGCGTAATGGGAATTCGGCGTAGTGCCACACCATGCACTTTCAATATCAACAGCACAGCGAAATTCATCCTTCTTTTAGGTTAGGTTAGTCAGGTTAAGTCAGATTGGATTAACAGGAAATTGCAGGATATCTGGTAAATTTTGCGAGTGCGTATCACTACGTCGAATTCCCATTACTCCGAATTCCCATCACGTCGAATTCCCATTACGTCGAATGGGATCCAGCTTCGATAACGATCGTGTTTTGGTGACGTAAGTGGTGGGGATGCTTTTCGACGTAGTGGGAATTCGGCGTAATGGGAATTCAACGTAGTGATACGCACTCATAAATACTACTATGTCGACGATCGCCATTTGATATGTACAGGGATCTCCTAGATGAGAGTCCGAAAACTCCAAGAGCTGTATTTAATTTTTCTCATGTCATTTATCAACTTGCTTGGAAACTGTACTTTTTCCTGGATATCTTATATCAGCTGAGTATAGCTGGTTTTGGTAGAATTGAAGAGTGTAGTATCAGGAATATCTACAAAATAAGTTGGAGTCTCTCATTATACATGATTCAGGCGTATGTACTTGTTCGTCAGTAAACTCGGAATCAACGAATTATGAAGATGAAAATTGTCACGAGCATAATCCATTATATCCACATTCTCCCTGCAATGGAACAGTCTTTCGAGTGCGCCAAGAAGGCAGAGCCGTGTGCGGGTAAGGGTCGGCTAATTGCCTTGGGTGCCGAAGCACTCTGGGGCGTCTAACTGATTTTTACCGTAGCACATTTGCTGTTTCAACTGTAGGGAAACCTAGAAAAACTCACAATGCTACCGGGTTGGTAGGTGTTTCCAATTCAGATATCCCCCCTATCAGGTTTGGTAATCTATAGTTCATTACAATGTAAGGTTCAGTACATGTACACAAAATCACGTGCACGTAATTTTTCACAAGGGCCGTAATGAGGACAAAATATTATTGTAATTCACCTTCAATGTATTCACATTAGGAATTTTAGAAACATAAAGGAGCAATAACACTGTTGATTGAAGTTATTCAAATATAACACAATATTCGAACTACAATGTATGGATTCAAACAACACAATTCTTCGCCCTGAATATGAGTACGCATCTGCATTAAAACAGTTAGAAGCTTTCGTAACAGTTTATGATAGTTTAACCAATACCATTTCACACTGAAGCAAGCCACGAGGTGATCAGGCTCTGATAATTGTTAACAAGCGCTGGAATCATGGATTGGAATTTACTTCAGGCAATCAACAAGTGCTCATCGCAACCAGCTAATCAAAAAATTCTGCCCCGTCCGCGAATTGAACCAGCAGTGAAAGACCCGAATTGAATATACGATAGCGCCATAGACGGTTCGGCCACACAGACTGGCACAATTATGATCTATAAACGAGATATTTTTCAAAGTAAGCCTCTGAAAGATCTACCCTTTAATTGAATTCGGGTAATGATTCGATAAGTGACATTTTTCCAACAGCTCACTCAGTATAATACTAATTACGTCTGGTTGTTGCGGCCACTTGCCTTTGGCTACTTGTCAAAATATGACTAAATTGGGCGGAGTCTTTTAACACGGAATGATTTCACGTTTCTGCGTCGAGTGCGCCGACTCATTTTAGTTGGCGTCGACTTTATCACTCACAGGTATCGAATTCAGACAGGATGGTGGGAATTATAATGGAAAAATTGAATTATCCATACCCATTAGATCTTCAGGTGCAGTTGAAAATCATCACATGAGTAGGCACTGATACCAGATATATTTCAGACAGACACTAATTAGGCATAGAGTTATTAAAATCAATTACAGTTTTTAATTCTGATTTCTTCATCAATGGGACATCCGATGAAGAGTTCAATACAAATTTACGATCACCTTCCGTTTAATTGGTTTCATATCCCAATGAGGTTGTTCAATTAGCGCTTTGTGCTATTGAATTTATTCTCTGAATTCTTCGTTTAAAAGTCCCGGAACTATAAAATGGCCATCAATATCTCCATACCTAATCCCGTTAGATTATGTTGAAGAGTTGAATCGAAAGTTCAATCGAAGAATATTGAAAGAATCAAAATCTGAGATAATCTGATACGTTGTGCGAGATTTTCGATATCGCTCTGAGTATCAGAGAATGACAGACAATTTGAACATTCCAATTCGAACTACCTATATTCAAAGATTCACGCGATGGATGCATTTATTCGTTTCGATAACTCTCAAAAAACTCTATGAATTTGATTTGTATGAATGAAATGAACATTCCGAAGGGTCCTAATTATATACTGGGTGTAGCATTGAAAAAAATTTGGTCACTTAGATGATCACTCACTAATTGAAGTATTTTTGTCAATATCACGAATTAAAATTCAAAAATTATGTCCAAGGTTTCCATTATAAACTATTTTATTCCGAAATCATGAATTTTATGCATTCATTTTACTAACTCATTATAGGGTAGTAATCAGGGACAGTGAGAATGAACAAGAGACAATCTGGAAAATCATCAAATTAGAACTTAGTAAAGAATAAGTGTAAACAGAATATTATGATGAGAAAAAATAATCGAACCTAAACAAGTTGCGAATTGTTTTGCATCTCAATCAAAAAATAAATTGAAGGAAACGGACAGTGTTCAGAAAAATGCACGAATTCAAATGAAAAGGTGTGTCAGAGATTTCAATCCAGTAACGGGAAGTGAAATCCTTTTTAAATGAAAATAAAAATAGTGTAGGTGGCGTATTTGATCAATCTAACAGTAGAACCAGATAAATTCCCAGACAGATTGGAGGCAGGTAAAATTGTTTTATTTTATGGAAAATCTGAACTCAAAAGTCCAGAAAATTATCGGCAAATACTGAACGTTATATCGAAAATATTCGAGCGAGACTATTATAACAGAATTTCTAAAATTCTCAACTCCCACAATAAACTATGCTCAGTTCGGGTATGAGCAGTTTGTGAATTCATTGACCATGTTTATAAAAATCTAGACAACGGAAACTACGTATCTGGTTTATTTTTCGACTTGTCACGTGCCCACGACAGTCTGAGAATAGATTTTGTCATGGGAAAACTTCATTCTTATGGAATCAGGAGTGAGATGTTTGATCAAGACAGACAGAAAATGTTATGTTCAAATTGACAACGAGATATCAGCTTATTACATTGTCAGTACAAGAGTCTCCACCCACTAAACATGAAACATAACAATAACATTGAGAAACATTTTTTTGGAATAACATTGTAATGTATACTTTGTTAGAATGATATTATGTTTATGAAATATTATCTCAATATATGTATGTAATGTTATACTCTGTGACAGAAAAATAATGTTTTCTCAGTACATAACATGCAATATTATCATACAGGTGAGTATTATCATTCATGTGATATTACAGCTACTCATATTTGTAATATTTTTCAGTTATAAAAATCATTGATAAAGTTTCTATTGTCACTTCATAGTTTTTTATGTCATAAAATATGAAAATTGAAAAAAAAAATATGAAAACGCTTCATTATTAAATTCTTATTCGTATTTTAAAGATCAATAATTTCAAAAAGAAAGAGCATTTTTGTGAGTTCTTTGGTTCGAGTCTGTTTTGGCTCCGTTTTTGTACCAACCATAAAAACAATAAATAAATAACGGCCTTGAGTCTTGATCTTGATGAGGCAGTTTGCCACATGTTTGCCACCCATGCAATTCATCCTTCACATTCATCTCTCTTTCCCTCTCTCTTCAGTATAATCTACTTCAGCACACACATTCCACTATTCCAGCCCCCAGATTTTATTTCACGAATTCGATTGTCGAGTAGCTCAGACTGTGACTGTAGCATAAGCTGTACCGAAAATATACGCATATTCTAAACAATTCGATAATCGAATTCGTGAAATAGAATCTGGGCTCACATTGCTCTACGTTATTCTGAACGAAGAGATTGTGACCGAATCGATCTGGCTGCTGTTCTGTGCCACGACGGTCTGCCGCACAATGTCAGAGTTTCTTGTTCTGAGAAAGAAAGGAAAACGCTCCGTGCTACCGAGTCACTTGTCACTTGTACGCTGCATTCTTCGTTATTCTTCGCGCACAACAAACAACAAAGAGAAATTGTAATTTTGTTTTTGCTACCAAGTTTGGCACATGCCGCCTTTTCAAGATTCCAGTATTATTATCATTATTGGTGATAAACAAGCAGTTTCACTACCATGGGCGATGAAACTAATCATAAGGTAACAGTAAAATGTTTTGGTTTGCTTTAGATAGATATAAAATGTATTGATGGAGGTTCGATATACCGACACCGTTCGGTTTTGATTGAAGATGAGTTATTACAGGCCTTATTTTGGCGTATAACACGAATCTAAAGTCAAAACGCGACTAGACTTTCGATCGAAAGAGCCTCACGTTTTGATTCGTGCTCTACGCCAACAAAACTCGACGGTGTGAGCCCAGTATACCTACCCATACAGTAAAGACACTCAAATGTCACTTTGTCAGCTCGGGGTGTATAATGTCATCTCTTGACGATAAATTTGAATTTACTGGATGTTGACTAGTGCTCAAAACTTTTTTTTACACAAAATATCAATTTTTACATGCAAAACGACATACTGATTACTATTCGGTATTCCGTAAATCTTAATTTATTACCAAAACATGACATTATACATCCCGAACTAACAAAGTGACATTCGAATGTCTTTGCTGTATGGCTAGGGTATACTGGGGTGTGAGGATATCGATCGTTCACCCAATAATGCCTTTGTTAGTTTACTGAATAGCCAAGGTAACATTTTATTTTTATTATCACTTTCAGATGCAGCTTAGCACTGCTTCCCAGATCTTATTGGAAAATCTTTTGAGGAAACAGTGGCTGAGATTTTCCAAGCAGCGGAAAAAGCGTTCGGAAAATAAATTAGGCTCTTCTTGATTTTTTATAAAAATTATATTTTAATTTTCAGAATTCCATATATTTATTTATCTATTTTTCTTATACTCGTTATTTGAATATATTTTCATATTATTCCTTGTTCTTTTATTCATATTCCAGAACCAATTCCTGAAACCGTAATGCGATTCTGCCAAAACATAACTACACAATGTTACCTATACATCACAGATAAATATAACGTAGTTCTTAAATAATGTATAATTGTTATGTAACAAAAATATTATATTATTGTTTCTTATACATAGCTGGTGGATATTTCGATAATGTTACAATACCACAATCATTTAATATAGAAATCGTGAAACAGATACGTTGCGGAAACGATGCAGATACATTGCATCAACATAACCATTTTTAGCTTGTAACATTGTTATGTATCCTACCCGGACATTTTGCTATAACATACACATAACATAAATGTTAAAGTTACATATAACGACAATGTAACATATAATATTGTAATGTAACTGCTGCATTAGGGTTATATCACAATGTTTAGTGGGCAGGGATCGTTTATTGTTCATGATTTTTTTCACTGATTTACCATAGTTCATTGAGGAAAAAATGTTATGAATTTTGCAGACGACTCCTCGGTAGTGGTCTCGGCACTGAGAAACTAAGAAATATCTCTTCGCAAATAATAGATGTTTTCAAAAACTGGCGTACAAGAAATAACGTGGTATTGAAAGCATTAACCTTAACTTTAAATGCAGAAAAAACCGTCCTACTATCTCTATAGATCAGATAAATCGCAATGGCTCAACAAAAGTTCTTGGAGTATACCTGGATTAGCATCTCATGGGAGACTCATGAAGATTATGTGATCAAAAAATTGAATTCTTTCTCCTATACAATTTTACCATAAAACAAAAAATCTTGATGAAACAACCCTTCAAGATATATATTACTCCCTAGACTACTCTCATTTTACTCAAAACGTAATAATCTGGGAAAACTTTTGCCCTGCTAAGAAGATATTTTTTCAGCAGAAGCGCATTATAAGACTCATATTTGGTCTAAATTATAGGGATAGCTGTAAACCTATATATATTTAGTAAATATAAAATTTTGAATTTTTCAAGTATTTAAATATACCAAACTTAAGTATAAGTGAAATGTAATCAAGATAAATTGAAAAAAAATCTGATTATCACAAGTACCTGACAAGAAACGCAAATTCGTTTACAATCATGAAACACAACCTGAGCAAAATCAAAAACTCTCCAAGATTTGCCGGGATTGGTCTTTATAACTAGCTTCCCAATTCTATTGAAATTATGAAACAGAAATTCCAATATAGAATTGAAAAGTTAGTTCCTCCTGTAACAAAAAAGTAACCAATGGAGTCCACTACATCAGATTAGTATATTGGTTCATTCCAACATATACGTTGTCTATGATCGATGTCAGCAGAATCAAAATGATATAACATCAATTTTTTCCGCTCTAGAATTTTCGGGAAATTTTCTCGATATAAATTCCTGACCGAATTGACCCGATTCCACGCAAGAATATTTTCATGCAGGAGATTAAAACCATCGATCCGTTCGGCGATCTTGACAGTAGTTACCCAGTTCCTGTAACGAAACGGAAGGACCCCGCAGGAGGAAGGGACCACCATAAATCAAGGAATAAAAGTTGGCCTATAGAGCTCTTCGGAAAGTTCTCCTCGTAAAACCAAAAGGACTGTGCGTTACTCAACTATAAAGTCGGTCGCGATATATATAATACTACCCGTTCCTGAGATTGACATTCCAAACGTCAATTTATGTGCGTCTGTACGGGAATTTTGCGACGACTGTTTACGACCGAGGCAGTTTACGCCTACGCCCTTTTTTCAAATTGTGCGCATCTCGATATAACCAACATAAAATAAGTCATCCGTGTGTGGAATGGGTTAGGGGGATTGGCTAATACGTGACTCGCAGATATGAGAAAAAAGTGATTGGCAGAAAGTCATATTTCGCGGTGCATCTTTTCCGGTGATCTTTCGATATAATGATAGCCCAAGAGCCTGCGACGGCCAGAGCTTCGGTATTTTATGAAAGCTGAAAGTTGATCTGCGCATGTCCCCAAAAAAGTTGAGAACAATCAGGAACTATGGACTTTAGAAGATTATTTCCAGTCATGTGTTTCCTTACATTTTTATTACTGATGGCGTAGCTTCAATCGCGCATTTTCTTGATTAACTATAAAAAATGCCAAAATATGGCAATAAATTCAGAAAAAGAAGTGGAATATTTTATCAATATCGTAGATCATTCATATTTTTATGAGCATCTTCAGGCTTAAGCTTCCATTTTCTGTATAAACTTCTATTATTTTCAACACTACAGGTACGCGAGATTTTTGGAAAAGCTGAACAATTTTTGGAAAGAAAAGTCATAAGCAAGCAGCTAATAACATAGAAAATACTAACAGCCATAAGAGGAGGAAGGAAAACGAGTACGTACCAGAAAATTCAGTTTCACATGATCCAGAAAGACAGATGGTAGCAGAAATCCAGGTACCACAGAACCTATCCATTTCCTGTTGATTTATTCCAAGTGAACATTTCTATCCCTGTGTTCATTTCAATTTTCGACCTCCAGACCTTTATTTATTTTTTCAACCACTCTTCACGATATAACCTAATAGACTATTTACTGCGATAAGAACATTTTTGGTAGTGTTCGTTTTTAGTAATGTTTCATTTTGTTGTGTCTAGAACTGTTTCGGAACTGCACCGACCAGATTTCATATCCAAATCTCATTATTTATGTTTTGGTTGGTTTATAAGTTAGTAAATAAGTTGAATTTCTCCTAGATCAGTGAACTTAAAGATAAGAAAAATATTTGATCAAAACGGTAATATATTTGAAATCTTGACCTTTTTGAAAAAGGTACTATTTCAATAAGAATTGGTAATAGAATGGATTTCGAAAACATTTCATTCGGTTCTTTCTTTCAATCACAATGTATGACATCAAGAAGCAGCTGTGCAATCCACAGAAACCACACCGCTGAGGAGTTCATCATATTCACTGGCATCTGACTGAGCTAGAAAAAAAGGGTAAACTGAAAAGAAAAACGCATAAATACAGGTAAAAGGTATACTACTGGGAATATTTACAATTTATCAATATTCTACAAAACAATTTCACATTTCTAACGAATTTCTATAGCTCAATTTCATTTTATTTCATTATAATTGATACTCCAATGAATGATATACACGTTCCTATTTACAAAGAAGGTTTATGACAATTTTCGATTTTCTTTCTTTCATATTCAAGACGTCACTTTGCGTTGTATCCAAAATTCCGTAATTTTATGCCTACAGTGTACATCAAAATTCAAACACGCCCATGATGACGTGCAACAGTTTTTCAATTGTATCTCCTCTAGTTAGTCAATGTATTACTCCAGTAAAGGAAGTAAAAACTGGCTGGACTAATTCGAGACCAATTGCAGATAATTGGAGTAACTTGAATTTTGTTAAGAAAGGTGCCCAGTGTCCGAGTAAACAACTTCTGTTACTGGGAAAAAGCGCCGGGGGTGGGGGGGGGGGTGGAACTCATTGGGGGCGAGATTAGAAACAAAAATAATGAAACCAATCGATGAATTATCATTTTTTAACATGAAAACATTGATTGCAATTTTTGCAAAAAAAATTAAAAGTTTTTAATGTTTTTTTGAATCTAGTGAAAATCTGTTAGTATTGCAAAAAATATATATATATATTACTTATTTGAAGTATTTTAGTTGACAAATAAAGTGGTTTTTGCTTCATTTTTGTACGATTAATATTAAAGGAGATATGACATGGCAAAAATGGTTGCTTAATGAAAAATGAAGAAACCGGATCGTTCTGGCGTAAATATCTCGAAAAATATAACTTTTACGAAAAAAGTGATTCCCATCATTTTGCAAGATGACAAAATCGGGAAAATTTTAAGACCAACCAGAACCGTTTAAAATGAGAATGAAAGAAGTAATGGGCAAAATAATTTTTTTTCTAAAATTTTTAATGCCAATTTTTTAGCGCCATATGGGCTAAGGTGCTCGGAAAAAAAAATACTTCGGTGAAAAGTCAGGACACTTCGTCCTAAATATGTCCAGCCATTTTTGGCCCTATCGGGCAACTATTTTTTATGTTTTGGCATGCTAAAGTTGGGTAAAATCGTATATTTTTTAAAACATTTCCAGGTTTTGACCAGCAGCATGAACATTATTTATTTTAATCAGCCGAATTCTTCAGCATTCATTCTAGGATAGTTGTATTTCAATTTTTTGTTACAATTTTTCATCTGTAAGCAAATTTGTCCGTTTAAAATCGCCTATTTTATGTTCATAACGGTAAATGCTCTTTTTTGTCGGGCGAAATAAAAAAAAATTGGCCCATCCAATTCGAATGTTGCATATGACATGAAATTTCGGCGATAACCTTAGCTTTGAAATGGTTCCTGGTACATCTCGTTATCATTAGCCAAAAAAAAGTTATGGCCAAAAAACCTTTTTTTTCCATCAATCACATAAAATTTTTATAGTTAATCCGTTGGGACCCTCTATTTATGAGTTTTATGAACATTTTTCGTGCGGTTCTGGATGTTTAGATGATAAACCAATTAAATTCTGCTGTCAAATTTCAAATCCCGACTCTTAAAAAACAACCCTAAAAAATGGTAGTTATTACGGTTTACAGGGTGTTTCAGAAATTTCTGACATTAAAATCTTAATCAGTGACCCAAAAAACCCCCGGTACATATTTTCACGAAAATTCATTTAATATTGCCCGAGATATTAGGTATTCATTAATTTTGGGCCAAAAAAACAGTTTGGCCAAGTTTTACAGCGTTTTGGAGCTTTGCCCAGTAACCAAACTTGTTTACTCGGATAATTGACACCTTTTTTGACGAATTCCAAAAAATTTTAAGTTGATCTGAGTGGTCTCGAATTAGTCCTTCATTTTACTAAAAAAATTACTTCCTTTACTGGAGTATATGTGTTGAAAGGATTTGAAGCACTTTTAAATGCCATTCACACCATAATATCGATATAACCATTTAATAGATAATGCATGACAAAGTTTTTTTCTCTGAAACGTGAAATAAGTGTTGAGTTATGTCAGTTTGACTGAGATGTTGAAATGAAGATAATGAAGCTTCAAAATCGAGTTGACATTGGGCGTTCATGAAGGAAATTAAAGTTAGAGCATTAAAATAATTTTCAAAACATAGATGATCTACGACATTGAAGAAAAAATTCACCTACTTTTCTGAATTGAATAGCGTCAACATGAAAGTGTGCTTTTTTTCCCGATGCGATATATTTCGTGAAATACCTGATTTCACCGATCTATACCTATATCAGAACCATTTTCAACTGCAATGAAAGGAAACACAGCTCAGATCAACACATTTCTTGAATACAACCTCAAATTCACCGGCCTAATAGAGACCCAATGAACAGAAAGGAATAAATCGATTCCATAGTAACCACTAATTGATTTTTGTTCAATTCTCTACATGGCAAAAACTAATTGTTTTGATGACATCACACCTCAGCAGAATGGACAATAAATCAACGATTTTTTTTGTGTGCAGAATCACACGAAAGGGAAGCCCCATGATGTTCAAAGAACACCGCGTGAATCAAGGGACATGATATACCAATTAATATTTAATTTGAATTTTTGAAGTTTGTGAAGAACCTCTCTCGACAAGGAGCTCCAAAGTTCAACTTACTATACTATTGAAGAAAGATCCCTGAGCAAGAAAGGTTCTCTGAGACGAGACACCAAGTTCATGTTATCTCATTCTATTATATTACCAAGTCATCGTTAATTTCATTGACGTGAATGTTTTTTCGATTTTTTCTTCACGAGCTGGTATGGGGACTCTGGAAAAAAACTAGTATGAAGAATACTGACGTCCGCAAAACTATTTACTGAACAAGATGTTTTCTCGAGGAAATCATTGATATGAAGCAGAAACAAAGTGGGGGCCAGAACTGAACCCTGTGAAAAACCCGCATTTTGTTGGGAGAATATCAGATGATACTCCGTCACAGACAGAGACCTATCAGACAAAAAGCTCTTCAACAAAGCACACAATTGAGGAGGAAAACCATAAGACGGCAGTTTAGAAAGGAGACCCCGATGCCAAACTCGATTAAACGCTTTCGAAATATCGAGTGCTACCAGGTGAAACGGTGAGATTTGAATTACCGAAGTATTTTTGGAAACAATTTGGGTGATACAAACCACATTGACCTCCTTCAGCTACAGTCATGGTACACATCAGTGGTGGAATAGAACCAATCAATCACCTGATCTTTCGCGGATGGGATTTTTTGCTTGCCACTAATGAACGAGTGAAACAGTTGGGATGATCTTGGATATCGACTACAGTGGCATACATGATAATATTGAGAAGATCTCCGGTTGGATGAAAGAGCAAGGTCTGCCCATGCTGTGATGTTTTTCGTGGCATAGTCAGAAATTGAATCCTGCCGTTTGATAGGAGCTTATATTATGATTTTTTTGTATATTTTTTTTTCCTATCAATAAAAGCCATATTATTATTATTATTATCTTTTCAGAAAATATGCAAAACAGGTGTATTCTAACATTCAATTATATTCATCGAAGGCTAATGTTGTAATTGGAATCATCATTTGATGGGAGGCATATGAATTGATGAGTATATTGGGCTACCTCAGTCAGCAAAAAAAAAGAATTGATTCGGAATCCAGACAGGAGTGAAGAAGAGTGTAATTATTGTTACGCTAAAGGCAAATCACAAAATCGGTTTGGAATAATCCCAATTGAGCTGAATTTCCTTTATGTCAGTGAAAATCAATACCTCCATAGAGCCATTCCTTTGATATATACCACAAATCGAAGATTAAGGAATTATCGTTCGGTATTCCTCATTCTCAAGAAGTTTCCCAACGTTTTAGGCAGATTATCCCCCAAAAACTCTCGCTCAACCACAATCAAACGATTTTCCTTATACCAGATAGGCCAGTCGTCAGAGGAATGACTTCGGAAAAATTACTTGATTGTGTTTGTTTCCGATTGAAGTATTCATTGCGATGTAAATCCCAAGAAACCGGATTTGTAGACCCCCATTCCCTATGGCAGCATAACTATATTTTCGTGAAAAGGTGATTTTTTGTAACATTTCGTGTCCAATCCAGGGTATTTCGCTTCATCACATTTCTCTGCTGTAGTAGTCTAGTTTCTGTAACTTTGAAAACATTTATCTCACCTGAGGTTTCAAAAACTACGTACGAGTCGAAATATAAAAAGTAATATGTTTTCGGGTGATTTTCACCATTTTTAGGTCGACTTCCATCCTACACTTCTCTAAAACTAGTGATTATACCGGTTTATGCTTGAAGACATTTTATGTTCGTAATTTAATAGCTAATATATATGATCTTCAGTAAATGTAGCACGAAATAGTATATTGCGCATCAAGTGCAGAAAAGTGCTAATTTCCCAAGAGCTTGAAAAAGTTGTGGCACGAGCACAAGCGAGTGAGAAATTGAATTTTTGCCTGTGATACACACTATACTTTCTCAACAAGACATTTTTTACCAAAAATTGAATGTTATTGACTCATTATCAGGATCATGGTGCCCAAGAGAATCAAATAGTCGATTTTAGCATTGAATATATTGACTCATATAATATATGGTAGTCTTTTCTTGATTTAGATAGTTCTTCGAAATATGCCAAGATTATATTTTCAGAAACACTTTTAGTTTTGTATTTTTTCCTTATCTCATTTAAAAAATTATGGAACAAGAATATTTTACGCTTAACGTTTGTGACATTCAAATGATTCGATATATGTTGTTTCCTTGTCTATCAATGGATAGCGTGTATATGTGTATTTGAATTTTGGCACAGAGAATGTCATTAATGTCAAATATCAGTTATTGTGAGAAATAATCATGTTTGTGAACGTAAAACCCCAGAATACCATAGCCATACAGTAGAGACACTTAAATGTCAATCCTTTGTTCTCGAGGGTTGAATTTCTGTGACCTACATTCTGTGCTCGGGGTGTGTGATGTCATTTTGTGGCGGAGAATTTGAATGTACGGAATACCAAGTATCAAATCAGTATGTTATTTTGTCTAGGGTAACGTTTGAAATCAATGTGAATAATCTGAAATTCTCAAGTGTTTGGAAAGGTATATTCGATGACCAGGAAATAAAAAGCTTTCAAGAGGATGTTTTATTCGCAGCAGCTTCAAATATGTACAATAGAATTAATCAGACAGTAACAATATAATAAAGACTATAAATGACTCAAAATGGTTATTTTTTTTCTCTTCGATTTATTAGTTTTGCTATTTTCAAATTCCTATTTGCATATTCCAAATGTGCAAATGTGTAGAAAATTCTACAACATTTCTTTCTTGAAGTGGAATTCACACAAGCCATAGTTGTTACAGAGAGCTTCGGGAGATTTTTCAAGTAAATCCTCTCGGTTACATGCCTTCAACCATGCCTCACACCTGAAAGAGTTAACTATTTAATATTAAGTTGCATTCTTATAAAGCTAATATTTCGACACAAATTAGCTTTTTTTCAGAGTTCTGCAATTTGTAGAAAATATTGGAAAAATTTAAAGATCTGCTATTCTACAGAACACTAATGGCTACTACCTTTTGACATTCTTCGGAAACCTCGAGAGATATGATAATTTGTCTTTAGCCTTCGACAAATATCCGCGATAATCATACACTTTTCCACCTTGGTAGTTATAGCCATAATAATTCGAAATACAAAATTTCAATTCATATCACTGTTATTAAAAAAATGTGTGTGTACCTTGAACTTTCCACTTTTTTTATTGTTCAATTTGTCTCTCAGAAATGGCGAATTTCCTACGTTCTGGAAATACAGCTTTATCAGACCCATTCACAAATCAGGTGATAAGAGCAATATTAAGAATTATAGGGGCATCAGTTTACCATCTGTTATTCCTAAGATATTTGATTGTCTTGTAACCAAACAGCTTTCTTGGCACTGTCTCAATGCTCTCACCAATCAACAACATGGTTTCTCCAAAGGTCCACAGTCACAAATTTGCTGACCTATCAGAAAGACATATTAGACGCGTTTGAAAAACGGTACCAAGTTCACTCAATTCATACAGATTTTTCAAAGGCGTTTGATAGAGTTAATCATGAGATATTAATTCGAAAAATAGAATCTTTTGGTTTTGGAGGTAGTGTTTTGGGTTGGATTAGCAGCTTCCTTACAGATAGAATTCAGTGGGTGAAAATTAATAATTACATATCACATACAATTGAGGCCTGTTCCGGTGTTCCCCAAGGTAGTCATTGTGGACCATTACTTTTCAATATCTTTATTGATGACCTGATTACACATATTACTGACTCAAAGGAACTGTTGTTTGCTGATGATTTAAAACTATACCGCGTGATTAAATCATATGTTGATTGTCTGAAACTTCAAGATGATTTGAACCATTTAACTAATTGGTGCAGAAATAACTACTTGGATCTGAATCTTGATAAATGTCTAGTCATGTGTTTCAATCGTTCCCAGGTACCAATCACATATGAATACTGCATAAATTCTTTGCCTTTGAACCAAGTTGATGAAGTTAAAGATCTTGGTGTCATATTCGATAAGAAATTGTCATTCTCATCCCATATTAATAAAATGACCCTGAAATCACTGAGACTTCTTGGCTATGTAGGTAGGATCGCTAAAGACTTTTCAGGTAACACAATGAAGATTCTGTATTGTTCTTTGATCAGATCACACTTAGAATATGCATCTATTGTATGGTGTCCCTCCTACACAGTGTACAGGAGGTCTCTGGAAAGGGTTCAAAATAAATTTTTGCGTAGTGCTGCCCACAAAATGGGCTTTCAAATGGACCAGCGACATAACTACACTGATATACTTTCTACACTGCAACTAACCACATTGGAAAACAGGCGAACTCAAGCTGACCTAATATTTCTATTTAAATTACTGTCAGGCCAATTTAATTGTCCAGAGCTTATCTCTTTGGTTGGCTTGAAAGTTGAGCAACGTGTAACGAGAGATGATAGAGCTGTTTTTGTGGGGAACTCACATTCTACAAATTATGGATTTAACAGTCCAATGTCAAGAATGCTGAGGAAAGCTAATGCATCAGAACTTGATTTCTTTACTAATTCTTTGGAGTCCTTCAGAAGGTCTGCAGTGGATTATGTATTTCATCTCTAGACTTATACCCTATTAGTTTGATAGTTTTAAGTATTAAGTTTTATTTTCAACTCTTTTATTTAGCATTTATAGCATTTAGTGTTTTAAATATTTCAATATTCTTTCAAATTTTTTACTGTCTCGATTTTTTTACTGTTTTAGTTTTAAGTATTTTTATACACGTATATTTATAACATTGTAACTGAGGGTTTTCCCGTTTATACCAAATAAACTAAACTAAACTATTGACGCTCATAAATCAAGTTGACTGATAACACCTCGAAATGTCAAACTGCTGAAGTTGGTGTTCTGTAGCGAGTGACTCTACTGAAGGTTAGAAAAAAATAAATAGTTCACCTTGTGAAAATCTAGATATGTTGTCGTAAGAAATGGTGTCCAATATCATAAAATTTATATAAAAATAAACACGTCAAGCCAGAAAACCACTGTCATATATTCATTTTGGACCAACCCTCTTTTCGTCCCTGACGACTGGCCTAACAGCTCCAATCACTAATTCCGCTGTAGCGATCGATGTATCGGAAAAAGAATTAGGAATAAGTCATTCCGCTGATTGAGGCACCTAATTGAAAGCTGTTGCCGTCACACTCTCGAAAGCATTCACATAATTCCCACATGCACGACATCGTTTGACGAGATTAATATCGATATCCGCAGTTTCCGTCCTATCTAGGTCAGCCCTCCTCCGTTGGGAATGTTGCTCCGAACCCTCTTGACGTTTGGTCTATTTCTGTGGAGAGCCGATCTCACGAAGACATATTTACATCTACTATGCGATTGGAGGGTGATGTATATCGGGTGGCGCTCGGAAAACGATCTACCCCCTTCGAATTCTCATCGATTTTAATCGAAATTTGTCTTGAAGTTTCCCTCCATATCCTTAGGAGTGCTGGATTCTCATATCAAGATTGAAACTGTTTTCAGAATTTGATGCTTTTAGTGATTTATCATTTATAGTAAGACAAGCCGACAGAGTGAAGATGATCAGTGTCAGAACAAAAGCTTATCTATGTTGAGTAAAATTCCAATTAAAAATTCTTATCCAAGATGTTTGGCAAATAGAATAATTCCCAGAACTTCCCAAAACGAAAATAATGATTCATTACAACCCTTCATTTATAAATCATAACCTTATATTAAACAATTAACACCAAAATAACTAAGGTACTTCGGAATGATAACTTTATAATTTCCGAAAGAAATGTCACTACTATCTCTTAATTATCAAGTGAAGTCAAAACTCCAATTCTGAACAGACAAAAGTCCAACTTAGTATACAAAATTTCATGCATGGATTTTTCTAAAACATATATACCTATGCCAAACATGTGAACCCTCGAATAGTCCCATTATTTCACATATAAGCAACTACAGACGAAAGGTTAATACTTGTGCTTTGAGTAAACACCTAAATATTGAGGATCACAAAGTGGAATTCGATAACCCAGAAATTCTGGATAGAGAAACTAATATAACTAGAAGAACATTATCAGAAATGATATATATATATTGATAACGAAGAACATTCTATGAACAAAATAAACAAATCTCGACAATTTTAGCCAAATTTATACATTTCCACTCAGAATTATACGGTATTCAGAATATTTCCAAGTGACAATATCTCAAAATTTGACATACTTCAGAAATCTCAAAGTTTTTCTGTTCGTTTCATAACACCACACACCAGCATTGAAAATCACTGGCCAATATCTTCAATGAGTGTCTCTCAAAGATCATTGAAAAAGTTGTTTCAAGCAGGGTTTTGCTTTTTGTGAACAACTTTAAGAAAATTACAAACTGACAGCATGGCCATCGAAGTGGATTCTCAAGAGAAATTAGAATTGTTGACCATACACAAAATTTTCGCGACATATTGGATGTTGGATCTTTAGTTTTCAATCTAACTAGAGCTTTCGATGCCGTTGAGAAAGCTTTTGTATCTTCTGGAAAAGAGAATAGCGTTTGTTAAAATTGAAAACGTCATGTCAAATGAGTTTTAGGTTAACTTGGGAACACCTCAAGGACGTTGTGCCTTTATTTTTTCAATATTTATATTTAAAGTATTGTGTCTTCAAAGCATGTTGAATTTTTAGGAACCATTTTTGATAATACAACCAAAAAAAAAAAAAAAAAAACAAAAAAAAAAAAAAAAAAACCCCAACCAAAAAAAAAAAAAAAAAAAAAACAAAAAAAAAAAAAAACCCAACCAAAAAACCAAAAAAAAAAAACCCCCCAAAAAACCAAAAAAACAACACCCCCCCAAAAAAAAAAAAAAAAAACCAAACCAAAAAGAAAAAAAAAAAAAAACCCCCCCCAAAAAAAAAAAAAGCCAAAAAAAAAAAAAAAAAAAAAAAACAAAACCCAAAAAAAAAAAAAAAAAAAAAAAAAAAACAAAAAAAACCCCAAAAAAAAAAAAAAAAAAAAAAAAAAAAAAAAAAAAAAAAAAAAAAAACAAAACCAAAAAAAAAAAAAAAAAACAAAAAAAAAAACCAAAAAAAAAAAAAAAAAAAAAAAAAAAAACCCCAAAAAAAAAAAAAAAAAAAAACACAAAAAAAAAAAACCGAAAAAGAAAAAAAAAAGACCCAAAAAGAAAAAAACAAAAGGGCAAAAAAAAAAAAAAAAAAAAAAACAAACCCAAAAAGAGAAAAAAAACAACCCCAAAACCAAAAAGAAAAAGGAGAAAAAAAAAGCCCCAACCCCCCCAGGAAAAAAAAAAAAAAACCACAAAAAACACAAACAAAAAAAAAGGAGAAAAAAAAAAAACAAAAAAAAAAAAAAAAAAAAACCCCAAAAAAAAAAAAAAAAAAAAAAAAAAAAAAAAAAAAAAAAAAAACACAAAAAAAGGAAAAAAAAAAAAAAAGAAAAAAAAAAAAACAACAAAAAACCAAACAAAAAAAAAAAAAAAAAAAAAAAAAGGGGACCCCCAAAAAATCAAAAAAAAAAACATAAAAAACAAAAAAACACCAAACACCCAAAACCCCCCACCCCCCAGGAAGGCCACAAAAAAAAAAAAACGGAAAAAAAAACCCAAAACGAACCCAAACCCCACAAAAAAAACAACCAAACCCCCCAAGAACAAAAAAAAAACCCAGAAAAAAAAAAAAAAAAAAAACAGAAAAGGGGTGGTGTCAAGGATGAGAGGAAAGGAAGAAGGACGAAAGAACAAATGTGCTGCATTGCATAATGACAATGACGTGTTTTTAACCTATGTGGTCTTTTAAAAATCTAAACCTGTCTTAGACTGTTCAGACTGACATTATTTGTGAAAAACTCAATCAATTTTATTATTCAGTAACTTAATTGAAATATATGCTTGCTACTAACACTGTCATAAATGTTCATTATTCTTAGGTCTATATATTCAATAATCAAAGATGTATTGTGAAGAATGAAGATATACACACTCATGACACAAGACAAGAATAATTTTTTCACTTAATGAAGTAAGCCACATCTTCTGTCGAAAGTCCCCAGTCCCAGTTATGGTTGGCATTCGTTTTCTCAACAATGTATTTTTGAATATCAAAGAGAGTACATCTAGCGACATCTTCAAAATGAGGATGAGAGCAATACTCGTAGACCAATTTTTTTATAATCTTGATGAGTTTGAAAGACATCTTTCAAATAATATTTTATAATATATTCTTAACTTCGCTGTTGGGGTTAATACGACATTGTGCGTTGTAATAATAATCTGTTGTTATCCTCGTAATTGTGAATGTTAGGTACTTTGTGTATACTTATATGTATGTACCTTTCTGACACGTCTTATCTATTGTTAGCAATGGCAACAAGACAATAAAGAATTGAATTGAATAGTTTCAGATTCACTGTCAATTTTCTTCTCCTGGGGGGGCTAACCTTGTTAGCGAAACGTGCGCCGAGTGCAAAGAATATCAGTTCAGTGTTAGCCCTTTCAACCCTGATTTTTGTTCCCTGTCACAAAAACATTTTTCTGGTCAGAATATTGCTCATGGGCACTAGAATAGCTCTCATGTTTGATAGATGTAGAAACTAGGAAGTTTTGGCAAATGCGACCATCAGGTTATACGAAACAAAATTTCATACAAGTTGAAACGGAGTTTGCAATTAAAAAACGTTTATTTCACATGGAATTTTTTGAAACGATTTTTTTGATTTTCTTAAACAAAGTGGAACCTGGCAATTTTCCACATTGAATTCTTGAACGTTCAGCACATGTCTCTAGTTTGCAACGTTGTTCATGTCCATCTCGATGTTCTGGGTAATGTCCGATACTGTCATACCTTATGTCATCTGGAGGGCCTATGTGTATCTTCTTTTCTTTTTTTCGTACAGGAGAACTTCTAGGACTCGGAGTAGAAGATTGCGGTCTGCCTCGTTTTGGAGCATTTGCAGGATATCCAGAAAAAGACCGACTTTCTGCAATTATCATGGTGAACTGGAGTGAATCCATGTGGAATTGTTGATTTCCCTGAACGATGTCACGTCGCTATTCCAACCAGGCGTTACAAACAGCCAAATTTAAATAATGAAAAATAACTCGTAGAGTCCATTTCCTGGAACGAATGAAGGTCCGGTACAGAGCAATCAAAAAATCACTTTTATCCAGTCCTCTCATGGACATGTTATACAAACGTACAATTGCTGGACGTTCAACCATGATATATTCTCTCTGCTTTTTCTCCCATCGCCTGACCTCATTTTTTGGTTCTATTCCAATGGAGTTGGATGCCATGTTGACTACTTTGTTGTCATACCAACGAACAGCAACAACTTCATTGTCACTGGTGACCAACGAGTCGCAGCTACCTCGACCAAGTTTTTGTACCTCCCGTTTCTGTTTCAGCTGACACTTTTTGAGACTATTTGGTTTCAGCCATAAAAGTACCCCTTCGAAGAAGTTCACGCAGTAATAAGACTGACGTTAAGTAGTTGTCACAAAATAACTTATGTCCATGATGATCGGGAATTCTGTATGACAAATAAGTCACCAATCCATTGGTAGCGGCATATTTTTCTTGAATATCTCTAGGAACGGTGGTAAACGGCCTTGATATACAATGAAACGATATATGATACCAGAAGAACCACAAAGCATAAAGACTTTCACCCCCCAACGGTTTGGTTTACCCTTCATGTACTGCTCTACTACAAGTTGGCCCTTTAATGGAATAATTGATTCATCTATACAAAGATTTTCTTCCAGATCTAATTGCTCGCACCTATTTTCAAAAGAACAGCTGCTGGATTCTCATTCCTCGAACTCGATTGTCGAGTAGCTCAGACTGTGACTGTACAGGGCGCTGTACCGGAAATATATGCACAGTCTGAGCTACTCGACTATCGAGTTCGAGGAATGAGAATTGGGCCCCTGATTATAGGACGTACTTTCCGAAGTTTATCACTTTTATCATACTCTGCATTCACGTCAACAATATGAAGGTTATTCCTAAAACATTCGGAATCTATTTCTTGACATTCCAATGTCACTCACAAATTTTATCCTTGAAGCGGGTGTCCAATACATCCTTAATCTGCGAAAACGAATTACACCCATTACGATATGTAATGCAACAAGTTTTTTATTTCTTGTTCATTCGTATTGAGGCTTTTTCCACTTTGATGAACTGAATACATATTTGTTTTCTCTGCTAGTTCCATGAAAACAGAATTTGGGAAATATTTACAAAAATACATCATTGGTGTTTGTATTTCCTCATTTTCAATGAGGTTGTCAGGTGAAAAGTAAACAAAATTTGGAGGCAAGAATTGCTTTCTTGTCCGAAATTCATTGATATTGTCAATTTTTTTTTGTTCTGTTTTTTTTTCAGATGACATTACTCTCGCTAATTCTGACAAGGGAATATCATCATCTTCCTCATATTTACTTTCCTCTTTTTCACTACTTGACTCCGGTGCATCGTAATCTTCTATTTGCTCCTCTTCAATATCAGAGTTAGAAATAATAAATGGCAAATACTGCTGCTTTAGCTTCTTTCGAAGTCACTGATCTAGCATTTTTTTTATATTGCCATAAAATGTCTTTGGCGGTATCTCATCATCTAAAAAAAATATTGGACATACCGTGAAGACTTGATGGTGGCAACTGCGTACAACATTTTGAAAAACAGTATAAAAATACTAGCTCACGTAGTTATCAATAGTTTTCATGAAACTCATTCACATCCTATACACTTCATAATTTACTTATGATAAAACGTACGAAACGTCTTGCAAAATAACTATAGGTACTTACATTGTATGTCATTTGGCTCAGCCATTTTCTTGAGAGGACACAGTCGAAGGAATGCTACTGAATGATATACCGGCACTTGGATTGCCAAAATAGTGAATCACATGCTTTCAGGAAGGATACTAGTGGGGACCTTTAGGAGTTGGAAAGCCTAAATATTTTCGACACTTCAGAGATCTAAATATCGCGGTGGCAATTGCCACTGGTAGGGCCGAAAGGGTTTGAGGTAATCGATCCCTACACAATTTTCAACTTCGTCACAAATGGTTCCAAACTCATCGTTTATTCATTCAAATGATATTTCTGTATGGTAAACATACTATCTATCCCCTCTGTAAACAATTGTAATACAACGACTTTCTCTCAATTCGATTCTGCCCCTTGGATATTAGTAGGCGTCAAATGTCACGATAAAAAAATACACTCTCCTACGTTTCACGCCTCCCGGCCACCAATTCGTCCCGCTTGTCAGGAATAATTGCCTTATTTCATCCCATTCCTCACCTTCTTCATCCTAACAAGAAGTCTGCTCCGAGTAACCCCCGGCTGCTCCAGTTAACCAGCAAAACCTCCGTATATATCTCTGACATTTCTAAAATGAATATCCCGCTGGGACCGAAACCATTATTGAATTATGAATTATTGTGCGGGTCACACCCCGGCAGGACTCTGCGTTTCTACGAGTAGGGAATCCGAGGTGACTTCTTTTCGTGTTGTCATAAATTTTGTCGACGTTCTAGGACGGGTGAATCGAGACTTGGGGATTCCTGTATCGAAAAAAAATCTTCCCTTCAGGATGAATAATCAGAAGATCAATCATTTGGAATTGAGAGAGCAATTTTTGTGGTTATACTTCACTTACAAGTCGCCTTACTTTCCTGGAAAACCGCAGAAATGTTTGTGACTTATAGTTTTTCTATAGAGATTTCTATCACCATTGTTTTCTTGAGGTTAATCCATTGGTGTCTTCTTCAAACCATAGCAAATGAACGTGATTACATATCAAACTTATTTTTTCGGGATCCGTGGTAGTAGTAGATATGAGTTATGGAATTACTTACCAAACGACTTCTCTCGAAGTCTTTCAGCAAGTAGGCTTGTTACTAACTGCCTACGCTATACCTCAGGAGCAGCATGGTTATTAGCGGACCCGTTTACCATAAAACGTGGTAGGAGTCATTCGCCAACACGACAGAGGAATTATTTTTGAAGAAAAATATCTGCCTCGTTGGTGAAGCGAACTCGGAACCCCTAGGTCGACAGGCGGACGCGGAACCACAGCGCCAACTCCCTCGTGATCCGTTTCTCAACAAAATAGGCAAACTGTGGAATGCCTTATCTATACCTGAATCCTCGAAAAATTCGAAACGAACATTAATTTATATCTCACTCTGTTGGTTGACGCAATGTTTTTCGAACAATATAGGAAATGTTGTCTCAAATGAACCCGAGGTACACATTTTCCTTCGACCTGTGAATTCCCACTTGTAATACCACCAGTGATTGAATTACTTCCGGAAATTGTTTCGAGCTCACGAATATTTTGAAAATCTTCTTTCTTAAAATATTCGTGAGCAAGGAAAAATTTCTAAGAATAATTCGAGTACACACGGTTACTCGGTAAGAAAATTTCACACCATATTGAACTGCTGCGAAGAAACAAAGTACCCATTTTATTGGTCGAAAACTGTTGTTGTGGAATTTTCACTTGTAATACCACTAGTGCTTGAATTATTCCCGGGAATTTTTTCGAGCTCACCAATATTTTGAAAATTATTAATTATAATAAAATAATAATAATTTTCTCGAAATATTCGTTAGCAAGTAAATATTCCCAAGGGAAATTCAAGTACGCGTGGTATCTGCTAAAAAAATTCACACCATATTGAACATCAAAGAATTATTTAATATTCATGTTTCAGCGATTCATAGTTCGTCAAGATAGGCTTTGGAATACATAACAGATTGAACAATTGATCGAAATTGTGGATTATTATTGTAGTTTCATTAGTCCGCTGAATTGTTCTAGAGCCCTATTTGAACGCTCCATTTTGTTCACCTCTGCTCAAAGGGGGTAAGTGACCCGTTAAAACAAAATATGCTCTGCTTATGTCTATAAATTTTCACTATAATTCGATGTAGGTTACCCATGCGGGGAAGAAATTTCTATAAAATCCTCAAAAATACCTGAGTTGCCATGATAACGCGAAAGAAAATAAGCATTTCATCGGTCAAAAACTGTTGGTGTGAAATTATCGAGTAAATATTCCCAGATTTGATTAACTTGTCATTCAATGATGTCTGTCGAAGTGTTTTTTATTTATAGTTTTACTGTAACTCATTAGCAGTTCTCAATCATTTGAGATAGCTCTGAGCTCAATTTGAATCATCCCTGACTAATCAGTTAAAATTGATACGAATTGCTCTTGCATTCAAATTGGTCATTAGATTCATTTTCAATTCTCTTCACTCCTAGAAATATTCTCAAATCAAGTCGTTATTGCTATTTCCTTCGTCGAGCTGCTCATCGTTAATCATGATGAGATTGTTGAGCATTACAACTTTGAAGGAATAGAATTGCATAGCCTCAACTACTTTTTGAACTTGGTAATGTTTGATCATTGATTATCTAATCTATGGAATTATTATTATCATTATATCCCAATCTTCATCCTCTTCACACCCAAGAGAAGAGCCATCGTGATATCATCTAGCTTTTTCAAGTTCACTAACTTTTGAAATGTTTTGAATTCCTTCTTCCATTGAGATGAACAACCCTAGTTGCATTATTAGTGAAACTTTTGTAGCCCACTCGACTTTCGTTTTTGGTATCATTTATTCATAAAAGTTAATTTCACCATTCAAACTCTTACACGACGACAATTAATAATTATATATGTAACCAGTTAGAAACGATACCGATTTCTGCGTGACAAATGGAACGGGATCCCGCAAAATAGTGTGAGCTATACAAAACAAAATTCTCTATCAATGTTCAAACACGAGTTTTTCTAATTTCGATAGAAAATATTACTTTATTATTTTCAAAGATTGAAATTGTCTATTAAAAATGTTTGTCATATTTTAAATTTTATGCTCGACGTCTTCCACAACTTTGTAAAGTTCGACTGCAACTGAATGTTTGCTGAGAGTAAAAATACGAAACAGTAGTTGAAGATGGTCCAGTATTACTGAATAATACGGCAAAGACGACTGCGCTTTATTTTATATATTTTATCGAAAGAGTCCATTTAAATATATGATAAACGTTTATGGAAACAATAAAATGCGAGGAGAATAAAGGACTTCGGAAGAAGTCGATGGCGTATATCATCAGGAGAAAAGCTAATAAACATTAGCGAAATATTGAGATCAAGAACAAATGAGTTTTATTAGTAAACAGACCGCAAACCTGAGAACTTCCAAATCTAGTTTATATAGTACGGTCGAGAATACATCACAAATATATATATATATATATATATATATATATATATATATATATATATATATATATATATATATATATATGTATATATATACATATATATATCAGAATATATATATATATATATATATATACATATATATATCAGAATATATATCAGAATTTCCTCCGCCATAAGTTTCGTTTTCGATATTATGTCGTCGTTTTCGAGTTGATGGCATTTTACGAATATGTCTCAATATTTACTAAACTAACAATATTACAGAAAAGATGTATCTAGATTGACCATAGCATTCGACGAGATCTACAAGTTACTTGATATGTTTAATTTTGATTCACCCAGTGGTTTCGGAGATATATCGTTTTATTTTCATTTTTCAAATATCCGATTTGATATTTTGGTCAATATTTCCCGTACTATTGATATTAGAGGAAAAATATATTCAGGTTTTCTATAGCTTCACCCAGATGAACATTAGTCTACTTCGGATGATTTTTGATTCTCCCATTCGTTCTCGAGATATTTCAACATGTAACAAAAATGAAAAATTGATTTCGGAATTTTCCCAATTTTCCCTATTTTCTAATTATTTTAGAAAAAAAATACTTCAAACAAGAGTTTTAGATTATGACCCATACGATAGTTTTTTTGTTTTTCGATTACGAGCAACGGTATGGTCTATAGTTTTTTAAAAAAAAACTGATGTGTGACACAGAAAAAACTCATAAAATCTAAACAATTTTTTTCAATTCTTTTTCTTCAGATGAAAGTTGTAGCAGAGGGTTCGGAAATTCCATTGCTAGCAAAAAATAATTTCTACCATCGAAACTTAAATAGCCATGGCAAAAATAAAAAAAATCGGAAAATGCCGGAAAAACTACTTTCCCGCTTTTCGACCCTTTCGGAAAACGTTAGGGTTTTGTATCCCTACATGGTCTGATTACGGTCTGAGTTTAAAACCGTCATCTCTTTCCGTTCGGCAGCCATCGTGTTACAAAATTTTTTTTTCCGTTTCCCGAGCCCCGGTAAAAACCCCAAATGAATGTTGTAATCTATCAAAGTTTCGAAGCTCCATCTTTTTTCGTTCGACCGCTATCGTGTCACATAAAAATATCTATTTTGCCCGGAAAAACTACTTTCAAGTTTTCCGATCCTTTTGAAAATCAATAGGGTATTCACATATATTCGTCAATATATTTCACACCATTTTTGGTCCTAGACCATTTTGATGAATTATATTCCATGAGCAATTTCGGAATTCTATTTTCATTCACATGTGTATTGCATTCCATGCTACTTTATGAAAAATTGTCCTTTCCCCTGTAATTTCTTGGTAGCTCTAATGCCCATGAAACACGGCAATATCAGCCTCGAGCAAATATTCCACGATTCGAATTACCTTGGACAGGCCTACTCCAGAATTGTTATAAATTGTCTTGACATTTACAGAGGTCGTTTTGCAGGGGTCGGATGCAAATTGGACGTTTTCGTGTCGGACCAGGTAATTACCAGAAAGTTTTTTATTGTGTTGGATAAACGTGGGGGAATGAAATTTCGACCCGCATGCCGCATAATCCAACGAACGCTCACATTTTTGTTATTAAAATGATGCTGCGACTAACAGAAAAACGGTTTTGGAATTATGCAGTATTTTTGAATGAATATTCCATGTCTGTGAACTTTAGCCCCGTCTGATGCTTGCATTTGGAAACGTTGCTATTACATCCACCTGAATGATGAGTGAAAATTGTTCTGGCAAGTGGAAACAACCCTAGCTTTGCATATCACACTATGGTGTCGTGATCTGTCAACGTTACTGTTGGAATTTCAAAAGAGAATAATTCGTTAAATGAGTGATTTCATTTGGATCAGGATTATAAATGTACAGAGTTCTGATTCACACGGACGTTATCACTAATTCGTTGTATTTTCAAATACTTTTGACATAGAATTTTTGTATCGAATATCCCGCGAGCTGGAATTGGAACTCCAGAAATTCATCTAAGTTGTAGATTGAGAAGAAACGCAACAAAAAAATATCTAGATCTTACAGTTGCACATTGTTGGGGACCTGATATTGACTGGAAACTGAGACTAAATATGATGAGGCTATCGTAATTTGTACAAACGATATCTCCTACAGAGTGCTTGATACAGTAATCGACTTACACTATGATATTTCAATAATTTTTTCCAAGTACATTATTATATTTTCATTTTCATCCTAGAATTTCGTGTTGACGTTATCCTCACAATCCTACAAATATTTTCCGCAGATTTGAAGATAATCAGCGCATTTTCTTTTATTGATTTTGCCTTTGTGAATGCCATTTGCTGGAAGAAATTTTCCACGACAGAAAGAAGGGGTGGGAGAAAAAAAAAATATATATATATATATATATATATATATATATATATATATATGTACACATTATTGAAGTTGAATAATCAAAAACAATCGACACAAGTGGATTGTAAAAAAAAGAAGAACCATCATTCACCCAATATAAATGAACGTAACCTGAGAATGTTCCAGATATATTCTGATATTTACTTGGCTATCGGAATAGTTATATTCTCTAAAGCATTGATAAGTTCATACAAATTCTGAAGGCATTGTTTATTTCGTTTCATAACAGTGTAAATGGGCATTCGAAAATGTTTGAACATTATTTCAAGATTTGTGGTTGATACAATACAATAATTCGTTCTGACTATAACTACACAGTGAGTTGATAGTATTCATCAATCAAGGTACTATTCAAATGATGAGATTGGAACCTTTGGTGTTGAAGTTGGAAATTTTTGAGATCAATTACCCTAACACCAAACTGATATTATTTACATTCGATGCGTGTTTCGCTAACAAGTTTAGCATCTTTAGGAGAAGAAAACTGATACTAAATCTAGGGATTACAATGAAATGTAGCGCAAAAACTACCTGCAAAGTCTTTTGGTCCGATGTGGACTTCGTCTGTTACTACTAATCATTCTCATTCATTTCTCAACATTGAACTAAAAAGCGGGCTGAGGAAGATAGCCCCTTTTCCACCACTCATTCACGGGAGAAACATTTGACATTTAATGTATATTGACAGGTCAATAAATATACATTTTTATGAAATAACTTTTTTCTCGGATATACGTATGTATATACACATAAGAAAACGTAGATCACAGAAAACTCAGTTTCAGACATTTTTCAATACCGCTAAGGTCCAGAAACTTATCTGATAATAATTACGTGAAAACAACTACTGGAGTCGCAAGTTCCAGACGGATCGTACGAAGCGGAATTTTTCAATTGCATGATACTAAGTTAGTTTAATTTCAAGAAGGTTCCCTATAGAACATCCCGCGCGAGTTCTAATATGCGTCGCTAAGAGTACAACAGCCTTCCAGTTTGAAAATTAAAAATTCACACCAATCATGTTCTGAATTTTTCATATCGCGTGATAATATAGGTGTTTCAATATCAAATCATCTTTTTGCTATGGAAGGTAGATAATGTGTATTATACACGGAAAAAACATTAGAATATTAGATTCGAACTGAAATCTAATAATTTTTCTCCTGTCTAATAAATAACAATGAAAACCTTTATAGGGGGGGGAGCCCTCAAAGGACGGCCCCAACAGAAACCACGGGGCCGAGATACATATGGTTTGTTGAAGATATTCAATGTCGTCGTTCACATTGTTTATGAAACTTGTGTCTTTTTTTTCAGTCACTGTCACTTACGGGAGTATTATAGAACGTATGTCGAGTTGAAAATATTTAGCTCTTGATAAAAAAAAATATATATTCCTGTTTCTCCGTATCAGACATTGTTCTCAGTATGCCACTACGTATTTCATAATCCTAAAAAAATTCACTTTCATCAGTTTTTAGATGAGGATATTTGATAAACATCAACTATTTAATTATTTTTCAACATTTAATTCTCGTATTATTTATGTTTTGTACGTTTTTGAGTTGTTCATTCATGTTCATACATTTTCTCATGATGAGATTTTGTGGATGCGGTCTATGGATATGTGCTCATGAGTTGTACAAGAAATTGCTGACTGTTCGATCAGTGTTTTCTTCAACGCATACACTAGTACGAATCCCTGAAAGCAATTTTTTATTTCTTCAGATTGTGAAAGGTTAGGAGAAAATTCGTCGACTATAAAAAATTACTTTCTCAAAAAGTACTTGAAACTTCCTATACGAGCTCCTTTTCTATTTGTGTGAAAACCTCAATTCCGAATTCTACTTTTTCAACGTATTCCATGGTATATTTGCTGACGTCGTTTATTTCGGTAACTGCAAAAAAAAAAACACCTGAAAACGCAACGAGCACAGTTTTGAATCCAATTAAAATTACTGCCTGTATCTCACGAATCTCACAATGGAAAATGCAGCTTACTGAGCTGAATCAACGTACCTGGAACATAAAGGTTTCATCTGGAGCTCTCCCCGTCGTCGTTTATGAAAGAAGTATGAATTCCAATCATCATCCGCATCAGCACGGACCCGGAACAATTCAAAATTAGCGTAATTTCCATCATTATAACCGGATGGGAGCACAGCGTATCGCGACCCTCTCGTTAAATTCGGACAGCTTACATTTCGCTCATTGTTGAAATGTCTCTTAATTGATATTCGGCTGTTCGACAGGGGACGACGCGGAGGGATATGAAACTGCTTCCTGGAAGGACTGTTTCCATTGGCAAAAGCCTGTAATGAAATCGATTCCCAAGGTTTGTTCTCAGTGCGTGACTATATCTTCCTCGTCACAGTATATTCTCTCAGACTCTCTCTCAGAGTGAAGTTTACTTTTATATACTCTATCAGCCGAATGTACCAACTTTTTGTTATGAGACCACCAACAAAGGGACTCCTTGAGTTAGGTGTGGGTTTATTAATGGGTGTTCAATGATCTCTTCAACTGAAGGGGAATCTCTGCAGGGCATTAAGTAACCTCTATCCAACACATAACAGTTATAACTCTCTTTATTGATGTCATTTCAGACAAGTGAACTATCAAATAACACACTAGTGTGTTATAATCCACAACTCACTAGTGAGTTGGATTATAATTCACGTTCATATTTAAAGTAGTGTTCTTTTCATTTATTGCTAATACAATGGAATTCACATTGATATTGAAATTGAAGGAAAATGCAAACGGTTTATTCAAATTTGAAGTTATTGTAAAATTCGTTGGCTCATTGGAACCAGACGCTTCCATTTCTGTATAGCTGCTGATAGTGCGGGAATAACTTCTCGATTTCTAGTTTCAGTGTCTGGCAAAACTACGTGGAGATATTTCCCTTTGTCTGGAATAATTTCTATTTTCAAATTTACCAATTCTACGCATCTACAAGCACCGTTTATCCCCATTATCGAAGCCATTTTCATCAAATACTCATCGGCAGCTTCGTTCAAAAACTTCTTTATTTCAGGTCGTTCTAATGTCTTGAACTCCTTTGGTTTTGTATCCCTGTGATCTGCTTTTCGAAAAGCTCGTTAGTTTGCCATATTTTGAAACGCCCATTTTTTTATAAAGGTGAGTAGTCGAGCGAAGCATTGAGTATTTGGTCCATAGCGACGATAGGGCTAATTTTTTTGGAAATGTAAAAGAAAAGCCATTAGAACATTTTCATCGATACCTTTCATCTTCCGTGAATTCATCCAAGAGTAAAACATTTTGAACTCCTTGTCATAGAGCATCTCTGGACTTTTCTGGTAAAATCTGCATCGCTGCTTCTTTTGCTTCCGTAAGGATATCCTCAGGGACGTAATTTTCATCAGTTTCGTCCATTTTATCTGAGTTGTTTCAAAGAAGCTTCTCTTTTCTTCAGCAAAAACTGACAAGCGTCAACATTTATTTAAACATTCGCTAACAATGTATCATGCCCGTAGCAACCAAACAAACAACCTACTTTGATCAAAATGTATAGAGGTCACTGTCAAGTTATTCTGACATTTATAGGTTACTGACATGCAAGTAGCCTTCATTTGATCACAAAATTTATTATTATCTCATAATGAAAACGATTCCTTCGACTTGTTGGATGAAAAATTGTATGCCACTCGTGTGTTATGTTTCCTAAGTCACTCGGACCTGACGGCCTCGTGGTATAAATCTTTCACGCGTGACTTTTTTTCGACATAACACAGTAGTACCATAAATGACTATTAATGGCCCATTAGCCTAATGCTCCAATGACAAAAATTGGTGCAATCGGCTGTAAGTCTTAGAGCGTATGAAAGTAAAAGAGCTTCTTTCTGAGAGAAAAGAGAGTTATTGCAAACTTGCAGAATGTATACATTATACCTTAGTGCTATGTCTATGTAAGGTGTTCGCAGAATTGTGAGTTATTGCAGTTGGTTTTATCGAGGTAGTGATGTTTAACATGCTAATAGTATGTTTTATAAAGATTTAGTTATTAATGCCTGCGTAAAGAAGGATTTTAAGTTTTTTGTTTAGTACTATAATGTCGATTTTTCCGTTTACTCGACAATGCACGAAAAAATTTCTTTCTCCTAGAGCCAATTGCACCGCTTTCCTTTAATTGTAGTTTATCTAAGCTAGGTTTTGTTGCTATGGATTTGCTATCCAGATTAATTGTTCCTTGGCGATAAAGGCTAGCTTAGTCAAACCTCCATTAATTGGGAGAGTGTCTGTCAGTTTGACTGGTATGTTGAAAGAAGGATAATGAAGTTCCAAAATTCTCTTCAAAACATGAATAATCTACGATATTGATAAAAAATTGTTCATCTTCCTGAATCGATTGCAGAGTTAGCGCTTATATCTTCGAAGAGATAGAAGTACTCTCTTACACTCGAACCTGGAGAGAAGTATTTTTTATAGAAATTTTGGAAGAAGTTTCGAATGTTTTTGTCGAGGAAGAACATGAAGATGAAGACCATATTATTTCACGTTATCAATCCTAAAGGAAAGTCTGCGGAGAAATATCCATGATCACATCAATTAACAGATAATGTTAACTCATTATATTATAACAAATTTCCGATTTCTTAGCTATAGCGTAAGACGTCTTATCTCAACAAGTCTCGTTTACTTTTGCGCATGCGCACATGTCATTGTAAGGCATACCTTATACTCCAGATGATGTGCAATAACTCTTTGAAGTCTCTATTCAGTTGGAGGGGAAAGTTAAAGTACTCGGGAAAATATTCTTTGAAAAGTGTGGAATGAACATTTACTCCAGAAAAATATTCGATCTGTGATTATCAAATGAAAAGTTAGCGTGGCACTCACCACATTACTCAAAGAGCCCATATGATAAAAAAACCGTCTACTTCAATCGAAAAATTTTCACACAAGAAATATTCACTTCAAAATGATTGAGCACGATAAATAATCATTCAGCATGCATAACAACACTCTCAGAGGAGAGCACGAATGTTTTCAGTTTTTTCGTTGGTGATAATGAAGCAAACGGTGTTTATTCAGATAACATGTTGCTTCACCACCGTGCTACTTGAGAAAATAGATGAAAATCAACAAATTTCACATCGACTGTTTATAATATTCATAAAGTCCACTATGAGAATGTGAAAATGCCAAATACGTCATTTTCAGTAATCGGAAAGGCCGCCAATACAAAGAATGTCGCTTTCATCTGAATACAGACTAGACCAGCTAAGTAGATGGAATATCAAGAAATCAAAGAATAGCTCAATTATTTGCGTAGTTTGGAATATATCGATGGAAAAATATATCATTACAAACACATATTACGTAATAAATAAATCATAAGATCATTCATAATACTTAGGATGCTCGTTGAGTAATCTATTAAAACTAACTCGTGATAATGTACTTGCAGGTCCGTACTTCAATTTAGGAACCGAGTTTGTTAAAGATCAACGATCTGCTGAAAGTAGCTTCCTGTTTCTTGTCGATAGTTATGTAAAAATGATAGAAATGGAAATACCATAAATAAAATTTTCTGTAGTAAACTAGACTTCTTATCACTTGAAAACCGAAGCATGCCCCTTCTTGTAAAGGCAACCTTCAATTGCAAGAAATTATTATCGAAATCTTCCAATTTATGAATTGAATAAAAATGAATTGCTACATTCCATCAGAACCCCCTGACTTACAAAGAACAAATTCAACATATCTCAGAATATTTTGTTTCCATGTGGGGCAATGAAGCATATATGAAAGTAGTTCATCTCAACCAACTCTCAAACTTGCTCACAGCGCTATTCAGATCACTGCTAAGGTGTACATCAACTTAGTCATATGAGAGAATTCAATCCTGACACGGTATCAAACACTATCTGAAACAGAAAAGATGTGAGTATCTAGTCAGCTTCTTTTCTTAAAATATCCGACATCTCTAATAAGTACGAGATCAGGTCTCGGTAGTGTAGTGGTTAGCATATCTGCCTATCAAGCGGAAGGCCGGGGTTCGAATCCTCGCCGGGCCACCGTGCTGGGTAATCGCACGATAAAAGGTAAGGCCTCGTTGATCCATTGCTCGCACAAGTTTCGACTTCTGAGGGTTGACGTTCGTCAGCTGGTTAACAAAAACGAACAATTTTAGAACAATTTTTTTTAGACCAGTTTTCAGTAATACCTACTCTTTTTCGACGTCGTTCTCTCTCACTCAGGCCAGTTCGGTTTTCTGTTTGGATATAATAATAATAATGATAATATAAGTGTATTACAAGATATATTGAGGATATGCCGATATTCGGAGGGAATGTAAAGCCGGCGGTACCGAGTACAAGGGTGTTCGGCTCGTAAAAGATCCCTATCTCTGGTTGGAATACAGAGGGTTCGGCAAAATTTCCAGTTGGAAAAGTGTGCTTGCTCACCGGCGTCGGTGATTGGACTTGGTAGCGAAAATAGACTGACGAGAAATAAAGAATTGAAAAAAATTATAAGTTCATTCATCAATAGATAATAATTATTTATAATTCGAAATGTTATAAATATGCATTTTTTTATATAAACCAAATGACAAACCTTGCGAAGAGAACTTGTTATGAGGTTAACTGAAGTGATAAAAATTCAAAATCAATACTATATCTCAAGTTACATATTGATAATATTCACTATATCAAACTGAATATAAACATTTGTCAAATCTTACATAGGAGAACATTCACAAAGAATGAAAATGATGAAATTCGTTGAGAGCTTGATGTAGTTTGTCTTTTCTAAATTCCGCCCTCAAACAGAATATTTCGGAAGTAACCTCGCGAACACTCATTTCTTTTTCATTACACAATTATTTCAACAAATTATAACGACAAATATAATCCGGCAGAACTTTATATTTTTCTCTTGAGGAAAATGATGTACTTATCGTCTCGATATAGAATTTACTATCCCAATGGATTGAAAAAAAAGGAGGAAAAGTAAAAATTAATCTTTATTTCTTAGCTATGTGAATATTTCGGAAAAGGGTATACTCCGATCAGACTAATATTAAGCAATAATAGCATGATATACCTTCTTTGATAAACCGGCTATTTCTCTGGGGAATTCGAGTTAATACAGATCTGTATTTTGTTATTTCCATATGCAAGATCTTGTGAACTGTAATGATATATAGTTCGAGTGAAATTGCAGAGCGAATAAGATTGTTTTCTTTTCGACCAAGTTTCTATTGAATTCCAAAATATATTTTGAGATTTGTTGAAAATGTGAGTACCCTTATTTGTACGTATAATTCTATATTTTATAAAAGTGTACATAATGATGGAGTGGATTACTAACTATTTTACCTCGTAGTACCTTTGTAAACACATTGAATATGAAAAGGGGTCGTAGAATCGAACATTATCGCTTTCACGACAAATTGAAATCAGTGTTCAGTCCTGAACAACTTGGAAGAACTCCAATCTTTGTTTTTCTTTTACTAAAGAAAATACTAGAAAATAGACTAGAAAATACTACGTGATAATGATAATCTGATGTAATTTTTTATATTATTGAAAAGTAACATGAGGGCAGCCTGGAAAAATGAAAACACTCTTCTCATGTTGAAAAAATAAGGTTTTTTCATGGGTTTTTTTGTTAATCAGCTGACGCACCTTTTCGAACGTCAACCCACAGATGTGAGAACTGAGGGAATGATTGATCTATAATTCGAAATAAATAGTTTTCATGTAATCTGAAGATATTTCACACGTATACAGGCAGGTTCAATGTTTATGGTGTTTTTCCAACCTTCAAGTAATTTGAAGACGAGAGAACCAATAAGATCACTCAATATTCCCCACTGCAGAGTCAAATCCTCAGATTCAAATAATTCTCTCCAACTGCAAATTTGTTTGGAACAGTATCTTCACCTTGTTATCACGGATAAACCATGAACACCTGTATATACTGAAAGAAATGGGATTGATTAGAAAAGCATATGTTTGGAAACATTCTACTTTCAGTTCCTTGGCTATCACCGCAATGTATATTATACAAATGTAGAACCCATAGTGTATAGGCAGGTGAGAAAGTAAATAGAACACAACCTAAAGCATTTGGCCACAAACAATAAATTGTCAGATATGTCAATTACTTCCATATTCAAAATCACGAATAATGCTGCAAAATGTGGCAGTCTAATAAAAACTATTCATTGCATTTTTTTATGAATGAACCGTTATAAGTCAATTGATGTGACATGAATGAAAGCAGCCCAAGGTCGAAATTGAGATAAGGACAGCTTGACTCTGACCCAATTTGGCGTATCATCACGTTGGTATAGTAACCTCATCAAAACAAATTGAGAAATCTGAAACAACAAACTGTAACTCACGCATCTGGAGGCTTCAATCTGGGTCGAGTAAATATTGAATATTTTCCGGGGGCCTGTATTGGCTCGTGCACAGTAGAAGGCATACGCTACTTCCGGAATTCAGTTGCGTTATTTGTGAAAAATGCGTGGTCTATCATAAATTTTGCAAACCACAATAATAGACGCATTCCAAAGATCGAATTAGGTGCACAGTTGTGAACTGCAAATATCTTACTGTGGGACTTCTTTGAACTGGTTCGGATTCGATAATGAAATGAACCAGAAGAAATATACTGTTAACCATCGCGGAGTACATATTATTGATTATTCTGAAACAAGCTAGTAGTGTTTGAGACTGAAATTTTCTCACAGTTCAATTTTTTATGTTACCTACCACCTATTGATTTGATTTGATTTGATTCGATTGATTATTTGGTAGAGGTTTCAGTAATAGTATCCATCTGTATTACAATGACAATTTTCGAAATGACAACAGGAATATTCATACGAATGAAACCAAAAAATGCAAGTAAATCAATAGGCGGAGGTTACCTCGTATAAGGATGATTTGGGATATCAATTCACTAAAACAAGTCACTTCGAAAATAAAACATGGCATTTCTGTCATGAATCAACTAACTCTATTTAGAAACAAAACCATAACATGAATGACCTTTGTTGGGGTAGCTGTGCTTTCCGTAGTTGCGGAATGGAACACAATCTTCATACAAAAATGTAGATCGACACGAAAAATCAGTGGTTTGACAGTTTGACCACCCAAAATAGCCAGGTGAGCAAATAATGACAGTGCCCTATACATCTGAATGATTGAATCATATGAAAAATTAAAATCCGAGAATCAGAATTCATCTACTAGCAAATCTCCTAGACTCAGTTCACAATATATGTTTTTTGATGAGAATAAAACATTTTACCGACACCCAATTTTTCGCAATGATATTTATAACTGAAATATAATATTAGCATACCTACTCGAAGTACTACACATGTAACATTATATTATGTAACTATGTAACTACCTTAGAGATAGATGGTGGCGGTTTTTTTTATCGACCTTCTGAAAGTGCACAACACTGTAGTACATCATTTTGATCTCGTAGAGTTCTGCCAGCGTTTGCAATATAAGCGCGAGAAACGGTGTTCAATTACATCACATCAGAAAGCTCTGGAATTATCAGTGTATCTATACTATATTATGCATGTATGTTGTATCGTAGTTAGGGATATATAACATGTATTATACATATGAACATTCCTCTAAAATCACTAATTTTATTGTATCAATAAGAAAACGCATAACAATTCATTGAGTAGTTTTGAAGATCTGAGCATACATAGAAACATACAGACACTACTATGTGGTGTTAGTGGTGATTGAACATCATGCATACTTCAATTACGATTGAATACTCATTTTATCTCGTTGAAGAGAGTTGAATAACATAATCCCACCTTTTCATGATTTCTGATTTCGAAATTTTGACAAACAAAGCTGATTAAAAGGAGAATCGGAATATACCAAAATCTACTTGAAAATAGTAGGTGAATACTTGTAAAATTTGCTGTCAACAATCGCATTCATCAGTATTATTGAACGTATATTTCCACTTCCTCATTAGTTTCTTCGGAAAACCGTGTGGTAAAGTTGTGATAAAAAGTATCCATCAGTGACTCAGGAGTGAGCTATTCCAGCTTCAAAAATCGATGTTTATTCATTTGCTTTTTTTGGTATAGTGGAAAAAAGGAAACATTTAAAAAATATTGTAGATAATAGTCGTACTACGCACATACAAAAGAGTCCAGAGTGTTTTACCTGAATTAATTCATTTATTCTGAAAATGATATGGAAAATTGAAAAAATAATATTTATACAGTAATTTGCCTCCCAAATATCATTTATATGACCACCTTTATTATTACTTTGAAATGTTTTTTTACTGCTATGAATAAACATTAACCAAAATCGTCAGGAATACTCTCACATTGTCGACTAAAAATCGATTGAAACTCTAACACACTTGATTTTGAAAAAGTTAGGATATACGTTAATATAAAAGTTTTTCGTGGATTGTGACAAGGTAATCATCACCTGAGAATTATCTTGTATATCTGTCCATTCAGTTTTTCATCAGATTCACGATTGGGAAACATTGTTCTCGGTTTTTCTCCATAAAATTGAAGTGAGAAGAAAACATAACTTTTTCGACAAAAATCAACACCAAAATATCATCATACGTTCTTTCGTTTTTTTTTTCAATTGTATTGGAAAAAACGCCCAAAACTCCAGACTCCTCACCTCCACATTGTTTACCTCATCTCTGAATATTTTGTTCCATATTTTGTTCGTTTCGTCCTTCACAATTGTTGATTCCCACCCAGAATAGAATATTGTTGATTTCCACTAAAAATAGATTATCACTTCAGAATTTTTACTTTCTCAAGCCAAACAGACTTGTTATTCAAATTATCATTAGTGGTTCTCTTTGGAAGTAGGTACTCTCCTACTTTATCTGGGATGATTGGGGCTAGGTCGAATAACTGAAACCACTGTTATTCCGTTACCGACGTATCGACTTTTATTGAGTTATCCTCAGGGTAAGACATTAATGGCTGCTCTGTCTATGAAAATCAATATAAAAGTGGATTCGAATAAAATTAAAAATACCTAGTTTCCAATATTGAAATATATAAAAGTACATTTGTGAAATTTTTATTGTATGAGAAACAATTGAAGTACTTACCTTATTCTATTTCTCATCATTTCATATTTTCACATCTTATTACTGTAGCGAAGGGGCAAATTTGTTTTCGGGTAAGGTATGACTATTGATATCATCTTTCATCGATTTTTCATGGTACAATAGAAAATTCCGAATCGAAGATGATGTTTGATCTACGGAAAACGCCATCTACTGGCTTTTTCCATATCACTCAAATTCCATTTACGTCAAGTGATGGAGATCAACGATAACGCAAAGCTGTCATATTCGATCATGCGGAAGGGAGAAATCAACCACGTTTCACTTGACGTAGAGCTTGCAGAACATGCAAATACAAGGCGTCCAACAACGCGCATATATTATGACAAAGCTATCATACTAGGCCTGAGAAATCGTCTTTGGTCATTGCATAAATTCATGGATTGGTACGTCCTGGCTTATGAAATCCATGGGCTGCTGTCACGTCACTTTCCCCTTCAAAATGCGTTCAACTCAGTGCGGAACACCCTGAAGAGAGATATACTGTGAAGGATAGAATCTTTGGTTGGCAAATGACGTCATCAATATGCTCATTTCCCTGCGCACCGACACATAGGAATTGTTTAGAGATCCGCTAACGTCAGAAATTACCAATAAAAAAAAATTCCATAAAAAAAACGATATTACATGGATTCAATCAAAAGATGAATAAACCGAAAACAAAAAGGTACAGCGTTTCTTCTTCAAAAAATCTCCGAACTCGTAAACTATACATTTTTGAGCTAGTTATAGGAATTACCGGTATATTGGTCCTATTACCAACTAAAATAGCATTGTATCTTTCTTCAGTCTGAAGATCGATGCTCTCACTCAGGCCCAGTCCGATTATTCCACAATAATAATAATAATAATAATAATAATATTTATTCCAGTCAGATCATATTTACATGATATTGGAAAAGTCAAGGAACACAAAGAGAAAAAACAGCATATATTGTATATATAAAATCACATCAAAGCACAATACTAATAATACAAGACAATAATAATGAAAGACAGTAAACGAGAGACAATATTGGGACCATTGAAGTTGATAATAATAACCTGGACATCCGAATGTGATAACTCAAGTGAACTTTTTGTTCATGAATTCTGATATGTCATAGTAACACTCTTTGCATAGAAAGTCTTTTAGCTTCCTTTTGAAAACATTGAAGTTGTCTTCCAATCTCATACAGGCAGGCAGATGATTCAGAAATTGAATTCCTCTGTACATTGGGCTTCTCTCATACAGACTGGTTCCATGTTTAGGAGGTCTAATTAGTTGCGAGGATCGAGTTGGGTACTCGTGATAATCTGAATTAAGGGAGAACTTATGATAATTACTCCTTGCATATAGAATGCATTTGTAGATGTAAATAGAGTAAAATGTGAGAATTCCATGTTCTATGAAATGATTGCGACATGTTTCTCTATAGTCTAGGTTGAATATTAATCGTATAATCCTCTTTTGAGAAATGAAAACCCTAGATGCTCCCACTGCACCACCCCATAGAATAATGTTATAGGAAATGTGGGAATAAACAACAGCATAGTAGACGCTGATCAACTGCCTCGTCATAAAAATAATTTTCAGTTGCAATATAGCAAAGTAACTACAATTCAATTTCTTGCAAACGTGATGGACATTACTACTCCAACTCATGTTATTGTCCACAAATACACCTAGAAATTCAGTGGATTTAGAGAAAGGGACTTCATTATCATTTACTGAGATTTTGATGTTCTCAGATATTTCACTTCTAGTAGAAAAGTGCATACAGAATGTCTTAGAAGAATTAACCATCAGAGAATTTCTCCCACACCATGTGGTGAACTCCCTCGCCAATATATTCATTTTTGCAATGAGGTCTTCAGACGTTTCTGCTTCAGTTGCCAAAGTGGTGTCATCAGCATATAAAATCAGATGTTTAGTACTGACGTATTTAGGAAGATCATTCATATATAGTAGAAAAATTAGCGGACCAAGAATCGATCCTTGGGGTACACCAGCCTCCATATCATGTGGGAGAGACCTCTGGCAGTCAACTCTAACAATAATTTTTCTGACCTCAAGGTATGAAGCCAGCCAAGAGAGAAATTTGCCACGGAAACCCAGTTCACTCAGTTTATCGATTGTAATATGGGTATTGATTGAGTCAAAAGCTTTCGACAGATCAAAAAATAAGGCACCAACAAACTTTTTCTTATCTAAAGAAGAATGAATATAGTTCAATAGCGCAATAGTTGCACTTTCCGTTGATTTTCCTGGTAGAAATCCATTCTGATGTTCTGTTAAGACATTATATTTTAGGAGAAAGGAAAGCATTTGCGTATAAATACATTTTTCGAATATTTTACAAATTACACACTGTACCGTTATTGGACGAAAATTATCGAGACATAACTGATTACCTTTCTTGAAAATTGGACTTACAATTCCTATCTATATCTATGGTCCTAGCTAAAGTCGACAGGACCCGTGTTCGAAGAGATTTTCAACTTTCTGTCTCAAATGAAACAAAAGCTCTTAGTTCTAAATAGCAGATGGTGTTCAGTTTTAGGAACAGGCCATTATTGGAATAAGACCGAAAGATTTCAACTTCAATCACGTCAAGAAATTCCTATGTATTGTCATATCGTATAGAAAAGCTATCACAAAAACCAACGAGAAATCTTCTTCGGGTCACTTGTGGAAGAGGAAACAATGATTTCCGTATGTGAAATATTTTATTTGTCGGGATTGTAGCCTAATTCATAATTAACGGTTAAGTCGAACAAATATTTTGTGCACCTATCTTTTTCGAGAAGAAGTTACTAGTTGCTTTGGGTGGTGTGAGTGAAAATCAGGTTCATACCCATAGCATTCAGTGTAAACTACCAGCTCATACTTTTCAGTTTGAGTTATATAGGTAAACCAGTTATTGCTGATGAGGAACAGAATAATATCAAGCATTACCTGATGATCCATACCAGAAAGTTTCTCTTGGAACATGATTATGTAAATGAGTATGTTCTTCCCGTTCATCGAATGAAGGAAGAAGGGGCCATTTTGAATTTATTCTGAGTACCACAGTTGACAATTCATCTACGGTATCAATTTCCTTCTCTTGAAGACGCTGAACTTTCAGAGAATCGCGCGTCGGGTGGAAAGAACAGTTTTATCTTAATACTGTAGGTTGCATTCTCCTCATCGTGCATGTTTTTGATAATTTGTAGATGAAGAATGCGATTCAACTCTTGTTCAGTCTAGGTACAATGTTTGCAACATCAAAACAATACCGACCGAAAGCCGGATAGGACAGAGTAGTTGTTAGTCTCAAATAAATTGTTTCAACAATTGTATTATTGATTGTAATTCATTTGATGATTTCAGTCAGTTATTGCATATTATTCGAAATTAATCAATCGCGAAATGCAATTGATCTCGATGTTTAAGTAACATCAATTGCAAGTACCATCAACCAGTTCAAAAAAACTGTTTTCGGGTGTATTGTTATTTTCTTCAGCAACTGTGAGGAATAATCAATCAACAAGTTTCTTCATCAATTCCTCATTTGTTTTATATATTGAAACAATCTTATTATCGTTTATATTGATATCCACATAAAAATATGAATCTGCTAATATTGAAGGAATACAATTTTTTTGAAATGCTTCACAATGACAACAACGATGTGATTCTTCTCGGGCTAGTCTTGATCCTACTTTCTCAACGAAAAGCGTATCAGAATAAGGAACTTCCTAGAAGGTTGCAGAAAACAAGAATTACTTGCAGCCGAGTAATAAAGATTTCTAACAGTTATTCCTGTAACCTAACAACAACTAGATCAAGAAAAATGCTGTCCTTTAACTTCTGAAATCTTGTCAGGAATGTGGTTATCATCGATCGATTCGAGAAAAAACGGACTCCCAATTTTGCACCTATAGTTGACAATATCGGATAACCCTGTAAAATTGGCGACCTTGTACCGATGGCTATTTCGAACGGAGGATGTAGTACAATTATTGACGATAACTCCAGTCACCCGCATGAAACTGGAATTTTAAATATGGCCATATAGGTATAAAATATGTTTTGATCTCACTTCAGAGATCAGTCTATATTTGGTTCAAGCGATAACCTAGTGGTGTAACAGAAATGTAAGTGAAAATCGTTATCGAAATGTGTTTTGCTATTTTTGTGCGTTGTGGTTTCTTGGAAATTTCACAAAAATTGTATCTGCGGCAGATTTGTGGTCGTGATTCCTCTTTTGTTGAATTCAGGTTTTATATTATTATCGTCGGTCCCAAAGCACAACCGGAAATGTGAGAAACAAACCTCTATGAGTCATTTCAGTTACTGAAAAACCGCCAATGTTGCCACACAAAACAATTTACTTTTTCTAAAAACACAATTTATAGTTTTCATTATTTTATTGACGTTGTATTTTCTCTTCTTCAAAGGGGCACAGTTGAAAATATGCAGTAATTTTTGGGACAGTCCAGCCTAAATGTTTCCATTTTGTTGAAATGGATTTAGTCTGAAACTGATATTGTTGCATATCATCAGTCTGGGGAATTCTAATAATATTGAAAACAAACTTCACTTAGTAAAATTGAACTGTAGATTTCTCGATTTGAAATTCTGCTCAAATTTTCCTACACTTGTTAGATCCCAATATTAATTCTTATTTTACCAGATTGTGGTAGGTTAGAAACCCAGGAAACTACGGAGAAAAGAAAAACTACATCTTCATGATGCGGCCGTGCAATACATAACACCCGTAATATTCATGCATTCTAAACCAGTCACAGAAATACAATACTTTATTCTTCATGTTCCTCTGAGGAACAGAAAGCATAGTTCTCTCTGAGCAAAAGGAGCTCATCTGAGTTCGAGAACGAAATAATATATTGATCTAATTGATTCTAGTTCAATATGCATGACATGCAAATTGTGTAAAGAAAAGCGAGTTCCTTGTAATTCAAGATCGTTGTGCCATAATGACAGGAAAGTGGTTCTAGACTCATATCCACAGATATTGTTCTCCAATATTTCATGTTCCTTATCCAATAAAGGTTTTGTTGTTTCTCTTACTTGATTGAGAAAAAAGAAGCATTTTTTTTTCAATTTCGATACCATTCGAAGGAATATCAAATGAAACTACCATATAAACCATTGAAAATAGAGACATTTTTTTTCTAAATCATCCGTAGAAACGAATATCCAAACAGGAAAATTAAACATACAAATTTCATTTTCGGTGAATCTGAAACTGGATATTTCAACGATTTCCATTTGTATAGCCCACAGTATGTTTATCAACTGAAATGGTTCCTATTTCCCAATTATTTTCATTGGCCAATTTGGTGAAACTCCATCTCAAAAGTTGGTCGAAATCACATTTCCACAATAAATATGGTAGTGTATTCATGAAAATCTAAAAACACCATGAATATGCTGTAACATAATACACTATTTGTTATTTAATTCTCTCGGTATTTTTCAATTCACTACATGTCCCTTATCAATTCAAAAAATTATGTTTTTCAATTCATTTTTTTGCAGACTGAAGTTCAAGATAAAATATGCTTTCCTCTTCATATTATTTTTATGAGTAGGATATGAAAGTTGTGCTTGTTTTTCTCTAGGAAGCTACAGCTAATATTCAGTTCCGTTTTCCTTTTGGCTTTCGTCAGGGCTGTTGTCGATACCGAAGACTGCAAATGTTTCGAAGAATTCCGCCCTGAGAAACAAGGCAACCACTGGTTATGCAGAGGAGACAAACATTCGAGAATCTTCAACTGCGGTGAGGAGAAACCCCCATCGTGTAAGTGTTACAACGATGGGAGGGAAGTGACCTTGGACATTGGAGAAACCAACTGCGCAGATGTTGAGAAACGTTACGATTTGCTTTACTGCGAGCCCAGGGAAGAATGGGAGCCCTACTACAACAATCATCCTTACAGGAGAATATTGTACTACACACCTAAGAATTAAATGAGTTTAACAAAGTCATTGTTGATTATTAGATCATTCGGTGGAGGTCATTGGATTTTATATTGTTATTTTCAAAGACAGTCAGACTGAGTTACTGGCAAGGTTGTGGATTCTTGAAAAAACTACGATAATGGTGACAAATTCTAACTTAGGATTTATAGTAATTGATAATCGTATTGGAGGAAAATGAAATATCGAAAAAATAGACTTCTTGATGTTATACATTGTTTTTTTCAGCGCGAGGTACTTAATCAAAAATCACTGGTAGATATAGTAATCCAATAATGACTATTCATCTTTTTTGATGCCTGTGAATTATATGTTTTGATGTGTAGGGAGGGAGAAGAGGTCGTTCATTTCCTAATCACCTGTGTTCGATTGTCAATTTGGTTTGTTATATATAATTGGATAAATACACAGATAAATCTGAACCTCATTTGCTGTAAGCTGAAATTGAATATATTGTAATATTTGACGAAATAAAATTTCCGCGAATATAATTGAAATATGTTCATTCTGGGAATGTGTTTTTCTGTTGTGTTATTATTTGAAATGATCTGAAGAGCAAATATCCAGAATTGATTCATTTATTTTGATATGCAAATTATGCATTGGCGAATGATATAATCCATTCCTTTTTTATGTATCATCAGATTATTTGAATGTTCTTTTCAATTGGCAAATACAGGGTCGGATGAAATCTACGTGAACAGACATGATAATTGGAGTTCAATAGTCGTGGGTTCAAACCTGACACTAAATCCAATAGAAATGATTTTTGGGACACGGGCAGTCTTTGAAGAAAAATGAAATTGGTCACTTATAGAAAATGGTGAAAATTCCCGGGAAAACTCGGGAAATCAGTATTGCATCAATAACTTGGAAGGGCTTGAAAACTTCGATATAATGTTTAGAAACAAACTATTATCACAAAGGTGTTTGTTGTTTGCTACAAGAGATAATGACCATCACTTCACATTTTCAAGTTTCCGTGCGAACAATTCATATAACATGAGATGTTTCCCGAAGCTCGACTTAAATCTCTTAATCTCCCTTGTTTTTGATCGAAAATTCATACACAAAACGGCATTTCAATGAAATTTCCTGCAGCAATTTTCATAGTATGTATTTGGCGGGTGTCGGCGTGAGTGCTTATATTTGATATTTGGAGGTAAAATAATGATCTATGATTAAAAATCAACGCAAATTACACTTTTTTTTCTAAATTTTCCTATGAAATTAGGCCCGACAAGCTGAGTTTGCTCAAAAATTCAATGGGTCAAATTTGAGAATGTCAGATATTCATTCTTCGTTTTTACTCCTTTCGTAGAAGTTGTAATTTCTATTTCCCTTTTGATTCGGAGGAAAAAAAGCTAAAAAACAGACATCATTGCCTCCACAGAAATATCCTTATTCCTGAACTTCAGGTACACTAATTGAGAGCATTCTCTCTTTCACTTTACGATAGTATCCCAAAATTGAATATACTCACATTTCAATGAGACTTTCATATGAATTTTCCAGATAAAATGACAGCTTCGAAAAGTTGTTTCATATCTTTTTCTCCGAAGAAATACAGAAAAATCGAATTCCAAAAAGAGACAAAATACCTACTGAGTACTGAAATAGGTACATATCAACAAGATTCATAAACAAGGAGCAAAACTATCTTGATCTACTACTTCCTTTTTGGGATATTGGTTTGATTTGTATCGATTACATTATTTGAACTATGGAAAGGTGTAGGATAGTTAGGAAAAATATTGGAATTTATTCGGAAACTCGAGTATTTTTTTGGACAGAATGAAGATTGTTGAACTATTCTTTGTGTATTCTTCTTCCAATAAAAACCGGAATATAAAACCTCCATGGCAGAAATAAAATGAAAAACATTGGAGTTACTCTCTGTTGTGCGGCATGTATATATCATTCACTGGCCAGGCGCGTATACAAGGAGGGATAAAAGGGGTAATTACCCCCCCTCCATGATCAGTACAATCACATATTTACATATACATACCGCACAAGTTTCGACTTCTGAGGGTTGACGTTCGTCAGCTGGTTAACGAAAAACGAAGATACAATGCCTAGATTAACAAAATCTCAGGTTCATTGGTCCAATCTCGAATGCAATGACCCAGATTATTACCAAATATCAGTATTCATTGCACTTTTGGACAACATAATTGAAGATCTGTGTTCGAGATTCAATGATAATTAATAATTTTTTTCATTTTCGATTTCAATATTTTGGTACCAGGAAAGTCAACTTAAAAAAATATTGAAGAAATTTAATAAGCAATAGCCGATATCTCCAAATATTTAACGGAATTAAAGAATATCTCAGAATATTATTTAGTCCCTTGTATTTCGGTTGAAATTAATTCTAAAAAACAATTTTAAAACATTTGTTTTTAGTTCTGGAAGAACGTTAATGACGTTCCCACTTCGATAGATACCGTTTCAAAAAGGTGTGATTCAAACATTTTTCCTCTCATTGAAAATGCATTGACTTTGACCTGGCAAAGTAATGTCGCTTCTGCGAAACGAAGGTTTTCAGCATTAACAAGGCCCTCAAATCTTGGCTCCGATCCACAATATCCCAGGATTGGTTATTTGGTCTCGCACTATTACACGTACATGTCTGGGGTTCACCCACGAAAACTGATGCAGTAATAGATCGTTATCTTAATAATGGAGACCAGAAACTATAATTTATTAGTAGAGTAAATGAAGTTGGAGCAAATGCTAGCACTCAAATTTTTTGGAACTAACTTATGCGGGTAGTTGCCTTATGACAATTGTTGTTCTAAAATTGGTCGTTCCGTTAACCAGCTGCCGAACGTCAACCCTCAATAGTCCAAATTCGTTCGAGCAATGGATCAACGAGGCCTTACCTTTTAACGTGCGATTACCCAGCACGGTGGCCCGGCGAGGATTCGAACCCCGGCCTTCCGCTTGATAGGCAGATATGCTAACCACTACACTACCGAGACCACAAGGACAGATCTATAGTTTTAACAGGAGTCTCTTTCATGAAAGTACAAGTCTTGTAGCTACAAGACGTGTAATTTTATGAAACTGGCCCCTGATGCTCACTTTTATTCACGTCACCCAATATCTTCTGTTCAATTAGTGAGATAAACTTTTCAATGTACCTATTAAGTACCTACCTATATTGATATATAGTATGATGAACGAATATCATTATAAGGATTCATTTTCACTTACGTAGTCAAAGGCAAATGTTTATCTCTAAAGTATATTTATTATTGAAAATTTTCATATTGGATTTGAAAAATCTGACGTTTTTATTTCACAGTTTCCTAATAATACAAGTTATTGTGAAAGGTTGTATGGTGAAACTGCCAATATGCATTTGTGTTTCGATAAAATGGTGAAAACGTATACTTTTGTCCATAATTACCCCCCTGTAAACCAAAGCTGTATACGTGCCTGTCACAGACTTTCGGTTAATTCACATAAAGAAGGAAACAGTAAATCTGAAAAAGCTACTCCTCACCCTATAATTACATTATGGCATAAGTCACTTTCTCTCGCTTAAATTGTATACCAAACAAATAAAACTTGAATCGAAATGTAGTTTCAAATTCATTCATTTTTTTTCTTTGTTTTATTGGTGTTTGATTGAGCTGATTCTTAACTTCAGTTCTTGTTTGAGTCCTATTTATATGAATACTTTTCAACACACTGGACAATGGACGTTTGAACCAATACCACTCACTCAACAAAGAAGCTGGCATCCACATTTGAACTAGGTATCCCCTCGCGCCTGAGACGCACTGCTGGTCAAACATTGGGGCTAAGAAACTGGGCCAAAACACGATTTCAATTATCATTCATCCATTTCAAATACGAAATAGCAAAGTTATTGAAAATTTTCACTCCTCGGTAGATTCAAACCAACCACATCATATATACATATATACTACCACCACCTGGATGTCTCCACCCTATCAGTCTTCACGCAACTGGCCTGTTCCATTCAATGGTCCAATCTTCAAAGAATCAACGACCACTGATCAAAAAAAAAAATTAAATTCAGAACATTCGCATGGTAATGATCAATTTATTAAACACCTAAATTTTACAGTGTCAGAAAGTGAATACTAAGAAAAAATTGTATTGTTTACAATTTTCACCCCTCAACTCCTCATATGTTTCTGTCTGTTGGTTCACCAAAACTTAATGATCTCAGAAGAAGTCAGGATGTTTGCGGAAAAAATCATCCCATTCTCGTACATTTTCACAAGGCCATCGCTTGAGTTCTTCCCCTTTTCGGTATCTTGTACACCAGGTACCTGAATCAACAGAAAAAATCAGCAAAGCAAATGAAGATGAATATTTTTTTACACAAGTGATGACATTGCAAATATTTGAATCAAATCTACTCATTTCTCATTTCATCCCAAAACAATAAACGAATGAGATTAGCATTACACTGAAATGCTTCTAGATGAAGTTTCACTAGGCACCTACATTTTATCACAACAATGTCGATCTGCTTATACATAGGATTGACAGTCGAACAGAGCTGTAGAAATATATAAACGAATGCTCATGTTGTGGAGATTTTTTTCCCGAAATGTCAGGAATTCGATAGTTCACCTTTCTTCTTCATCTTGTAATGAAAGTACCTCAAACAGATCTGATTGAAAATGTTCATTGGTTTAGCATGAGAAAGTTTCTGAGGGCTATGTGCATAGTTTTGCACATTGAAGTGGTCTTCATACTAGTTCCTCTTTCAGAGCTGTCATATCATGTGAACGTGAGCATTCATAATAAAAACTTCACGAAACCTAAAAAAATGGTGTTTTAATAACTCAAAAGTTAATAACGCTAACGATATCCAAGTATCTCTTTGATAAAAAACTCAATTTGTAATTTTTTACATATATCTCCTTGTGAAACACTTATACGAGTGCCCCAGGAGGCAGAGCCTGGTGGGGGCAAGGGTCGACTAAGTATCTTAGTTCTCGAGTCATTTCCCAGCATTTCAAAGTTGGGAGTGAATGTTCTTGTGGAAATCATCAATCTCCAAGTTGGTAATTATGATCAATTGTATTCTCTCTTGGAAAAACCAGTGAGACCAATTTCAAAATGTTTCTTTCCAAAAGTATTTAATAATCCGCCACCTGTCAACATTAGATAAAACTACTGGATACCATTCAGAAAAAAATAATTGGTGATGCTTCGCTTACGAACAAGGATTGGCACCTTCAGAACTCCAAAGTTAAGCTGAATTGTATTTCTTCTTCCTTGGTTCACGCGATATTTTTTATCAACACAGGGGTTTTTTTTTAGTGTGAACCCAAAAATGAAAAACATTTGAATTTTTGCATTTATACCATATCAAGGTATGCTCGTCCAACCCCCATCAGAACTTTGGGGTGTAGAAGTTGATTTTTTGAAAAAACTTTCAGAAATGATAGCATTCAGCATTATTGATACGTTGCTAATTAATATATAGAGTTCTAATTGAGGACATGGTGTTTCCTTGGAGGAAACGACGAAGTTAATACACCTGGCGAATCGAGAGAAGTATAATATCGAAAAGCATTTCCCATTTTGAGCAACATTGAGCGTTGTGGCATTGGTAAACTATACATGTTTCTCAGGGTATAAGTGAATTTCACTCATATCTTCGAAACGTACTTTCAAAAGCCCAAATATAATCTTTCTTGTAGAAATTATCAACTTCAACAGTGTGTTTGAACAAATAATCGCCTGCTATACGCTCAATGTGTCACTGATAACTATTTTCACGGTTCTACAACCAACTGACTCATATTACCTGTTCTGTCTTTCAGAATACTGCTAACTCGCCCAGAACATTTGCACTTGGGGGCTACAGGCATATTGCAGGGCATGATGTGGAATTGGTCTGTTGCTACACATTGCCCTCCATTTTGGTTGTATTCAGCCCTGTATCCATCCCAGCACATGCAAGGCATGGGGTTGGCATGACTGTTGGCGATGTACGAGGCCATTAATAGCATTGGTAGCCAAAACCTGCAACAAAGGAATAAGATCATATCAAGATCGCATGAATAATACATTGAAATATGATTCCAAACTTATATCAGTAGAGCTCAAGTAGGGAAGACTGGAGCAGATTCATATTATAGAACATTCACATTGAAGATAGAGTGCTGGTAAACAAAATACACGTGAAGGGTCGAGTAGATCAGGGCAGGACTTGAAATTACTGAAAAAAGGTATTCGGCGTTTTAATCTAATTTATCTACAGAGTCCAAAATTTCAGATCGACTTCTTTGCTTTTTCAGGCTAAAGAAAGTCACGAACAATATTATAAACCATGCACTTCTAAAGAGAAGTGTTAATAGTACTAGTGTGACAGCCTAATACAACTCTGTGCGTTTTTCGATATCACAGTCAGCCGATAGAAACGCGAGGACTAACTGTCCACGTGCTGATCACACTAGATGCATTGTTTACGCGCACTCTATCTTTAACGTGAATAGACTATAGGGGCTAGTTGAACGACTATTTTTACCTCTAGCTTGAAATGTTACGTTGTGTTATGTCCAATATAGGATTCGTTTGCCACCACTCACCGTATATATTTCCATTAGAGTTTATTCTAGCAAATTTTGAGTTTTTTGACTTTCAAATCATTTCTTTTGGAGTTTATAATTTTTGTACTATTTGGCATTCGGTGGAGTGTTTTGTTTATTTTGTAGTTCTGGTGACTCTTGAACCAATTTATTTTCTGATATCGAGATAATTTGATACGAGATGTTAGAAGTTGTTCTGATTCTGCGTTGGATGAAACCTTCTGGGGATATCCGGGAAAAAACCAGAAGGATTGATTGATCATATGCTCTCGTCATGAACCCGACTTTCTGAATTTATAATGATAGAGATATTATGTTTCTGAAATGTGTTTCCCATTTTTTTTTCAACAAAAGTTCTATGACCAAATTTTTCTGCTAAATAACATTGTGGATTTTTCATAATTTTCCATAAACGAATTTTATGGTGCTCCCACTATTGTCAATATTGTTATTATTTTTTAATATCATTCGCCTAAGTAGAAGTTGAATTAGTATATTACGTAGCGAGGGCGATAACTGTGAGAACGAGGCATTAGCGCTAGTAAACGTAATTGGCCTTATCCTCGAGTCGCGTACTGTACTTTAATCTACTCCCACACCATCCTAACAGCTATAACGTAATGGCTCACTTACAATACACGTGTATTGGAAATACCTAAATAGCGGCCGCCAGTAGGAGTAGGAAAATATTATTTCACAAATATAGAAAATTCCAAAACTATATGTGGCTATATGAAGAAATATCAATTAGGTAAGTCTTCCATCGTAGCCGTTATTTTGACAACGCGTTGTTGCTATGACACATTTGGTAATACCAAAAACATATATAAAAAATGCAACTGATGGAGTAAGCCGTTATGACAGTTTTCCGTATAACACGATGCGGAATACATTAGAGAGAGAGAGAGAGAGAGAATATGCACATTGAAGTAATCATTCTGTCCATCACGCAGAATGATAATTATATACTTGAATCACTCTATCCTTCTTAACCTCTCTTTACCTGCTACATTGAGAAAGGAATTCGCTTAGAGGTTATACTTGAAGTATCCTATCTTGCTCATTCAGCAGTTCTCTCTCTCTCTTAGGACCAGACCATCAGTTGCATACAAACATAACAGTTGTCATGTTATTTATTTAATATTTGAATCGCTTCTATGTTTTGAAAATGAATTGCAGTGAAGACGACCTGCCAAAAGAACTCCCTGCATAAGGAAAATTGATTTCATCCTATCTTCTTCCTGATAAATCTGGAGGAAAAATGTTTTCCTCCGAGTGGGAGGAAAAGTACCATATCCCTCCCTTCTTTTGGGATCGGAAATGAATTTTTTTAGTGAGGTTGCCTTGGTTTGTAATGAGTATGCTATTGCTCACACACACGTTTCGACTTCTGGTTGTTGATGATCGTAAGGGGGTTTTAGCAGGTTGGAGAAATAGTATATTTTACAACACCGATGAGGGAAGTGATTCATTCCTATTAGTTAGTTAACTGAGACGCAAAACGTCGAGGTTAGCTATGATCTCGAGACAGAAATGAAACTTCCTACCGAGGTTTGTATACTATTTTATTTACAACCATCATATTTCGATTAAAATTATTAAATCTCTGTTTCGTTCTGAACATATCTAAAATATTACATTTAGCGACAACTTATCAAGAAAGCGGTTTTCTCAGTGACTACGGGGTATACAATTGTCACCAATATGAATTAATGTCAGATAAAGTCAATAAATGACAGATAAAGTCTAGAATATATGAAATGAGGGCGGGAAGTGAAGGCGGGAAGTTGAGGTGTGTAATGTGACACTTCCCAACCTTCAATGACGTTAGTAGTGACAGCATGATTACATATATGGTTTTGAATAAAAATACATTTAAACAATTTCATTTTCGGTTATAATTGCACGAGTGCATAAAAATTACCGATAATTTTGCAAGAAAGCCTGATATCTAAAAATTGCAAGTTCATTTTCATATTTTGGCGAAAGTGCCCGAGTCCGAAGGACGAGGGCTCTTTTACAAAATATGAAAATAACCGAATACAATTCGTATAAGATATCACGCTTGAATAGAAAATTATGCGGTCATTTTTATGCACGAATGTAATTCGTTGGAATATTTCACGAATAAAGAAATTCTCGAGGAAATGTTATTTTTTGTTCATTTATACTTTTCTCTATAGATTGTATCGAGTACTCACCTAAACGCGAAAAGTTTTTCTATTTTTGAAGTCTATCTGATATTCATTTGTGTTGTTTACTGACGTCTAGCGATACAGTTTCAAATGTGTTGTTATGGTGACTTGATGCAATGCAATTACCGCTGTAAGTTTTCGATAATTGCATTGCTCTTATGGGACATTTTATATATGAGGGAAATATGCGAGAAAATCGAAGCACCGTTGAGTGATATTCCAACAAATAATTCTATACCCCAAAACTTTAACCAACCCTTCGTAGGTACCGAACGAAAAAAAAGGAAAAACTCATTACTCACATTCTCGACATCCGAATTCTCGTGCACGTAAATTCACTCACGAATCTCGAACCGCAGAAATTCCCGGTTCTCGATGCATCAACTCGAACACGTTTTGCGTACGTACTGAAGTCATTCTTGTCATCGGGCAGATGTCTTTGCGAGAACAGTTACCGAGGAACGTTAGTTGTGCCAATAAAACAATCTCGATTTGAAATCTGCACGATCTTGCGCCGCGACAATGAACCTCTCGTAAAAACAAATAGCGTGCAGGTTCATGCGATACAGGGTGATTCGTACTGCCGTCGCGTTCAACGAGTGAGAGGAGTCGCTGCATTTGATTTATGTTGAAAAATAATTTTTATATCTGTTGACAACCCTATTTTTACCGGGTGTAAACATAGTATATTACATTACTAGTGCGGAAAGTGACATTTTTTACACGAGTGAGACATATTGTAGCACAGGGCTTAAGCCAAGTGCGACATTCCCACGAGTGTGAAAAATCAATTTTGCACAAGTAATGTACACTATTTTACTTACTACCTCCTATTTTATTAAACATTATGTGAATATCAAATCGTGTATATTGAGTTGCCTGACGAATTTTACGTTTTATTTTTCACAGTCTATATTCGAACATTTGATTCGAATACTCTTTTTCTGTACCTTTTCTGTGATAATAACATTGGTAAGGAGAGTTTATCACTTCATAACCCCAAACAAATTCAGGTTTATAGTTAAAGAAAGTTTCGGCACTCACTATGGTTTACAGCAACCTCTGCTTCAATGAAATGTCAAGTACGTTCCATCCTGCATATTTATTGAAGTATTTAATGGATATTAATTTAATAGAGATCAACCATCGTTTCGTGAGTTTTTTCTTTGAGGTAATTCATTAAAAGCTGATTCCTAATTGCCATTTTTCATTATTATTGCAGTCATTACATAAACAATTCAAACTGATACTGAAGTGTTTATCGTTTTTGAGTTCCATTGTAGTATTTAATACTCAATATTTCGTGATATAGAAAACATGAAATGTTTTCGCTGCATTATAAATTTGAGTGATATAATAATGAACGAACATTTTGGAAATTATTCAAATGATCGAACTTTGACACAAAAAAGTAGGTGGCGCCATCTACTAATCAACCAAGTAACTTAGTGTCACGCACAAAAATTTCAGTGATGCCAATATTTGAATCCTATATACATGTGCAACCAAAAATAGATGCCAATGGTCAATTACAGCGATAATTCGCTTCCTCCTAGCAGTGACAATTTCAACAACCTACAACTCACCCAATACACAGTCACATCAGGCAGAAATGAAAAAAATTAAAACCTCACGATAATATAACAACAATCCTCCAATTCAACGTGCACCTTCAATACCAAACATTTATATATGATATTCAGAACTGTCGAAATTTCAATAAAAACTTAAATAAATAGTAGCAGTTTCATTTGAATTGAAGAGAATGCAAAATACTTCACTGAGCCGGGAAGACAAGATCCAAGTATACTCGATCACAATGTGCTTGAGCTGTCCGCGAACAGCACTTGGACGTTACTTTGAATATTTCCTTCGTATGTTAAAAATCCCATATGAAGCGGGACATTTTCGATCAATTACAGCGATAATTTTTTGCACTTGTCAAAATGTGACGTTTTTGGCATTCCAACCAATAGGTGCGGGTTATTCTATGGTTATTCTGGCCAATCATTCGGTATTATACTGATAAAACTGCCTGGTCCTTGATAAAACGTTGTTTACCTTTAAATGGTCAAAACTATAAGGTTTACCGCGTCGATTCTATTGAACTGGCTCATATTTATATAAATTATCATGAATGAAGAAGAACCTTATTATTAATAGTCATTCACTTTTAATTTTTTCAGCATAATAATAACATAAAAAACACATTTTAATGAACACTCAAACACGTAAATAGCTCATAACCCCAACTTTATGACAGATATCAGATATAGCAAACGAACGATTCAAATATTTAAGGTTTCCTGAACTCAAATGAAGATGGCTTACAATTAGTTTTTATTAAATACAATTCATTTTTTGTGGTATGAGAAGAAACCGTTGTATGAAGATTTTGATGCAACGACATAACGAATGATTTTATGTTCCTTCTGGCGCGATTTTCATTTCATAAGAAATTTTCAATTATCAACCTTGTACAATGAGAAGTGTGACGCCATCTCTTGGTATCGTCAGCAAGAATTATCATATGCACTGCGTAAGCATCATATCTCTTCTGGATCATAAAAGGCATACATCGTTGTTTGACATTTCAAAATTGTGGAATTTTCACCTATTCTCCTTTCCTTCTTATGTTAATGAAATACTGATCAATCAAAATGTTCCTCCTTCTATTTGTTAAAAAAATAATCTCTCCAAATACAACTCGTTCTTCAAATTTAATAAGATAAATTTCCATTTTCGAAACACTCAAACTTTTTTATTTTGAGGCAACAGCATTCAAACAAACCGAATCAGATAAAATCACTCGTCCTACGGGCTCGTGATTTTATCAATCGGTTTGTTTTCATACTCTTGCCAAATAAAAAAGTTTTTGTGGAAAATGGAAATTTATCGATTAAATCTGAAGGACTCGTGGTATTACCTTTGATAATTTTCCATTCAAGCATGTTGTCAGTAAAAAAACTGCATTCGGTTATTTTTATATTTTGCCAAAGACAAAATGTGAAAATGAACTCATCCAGTTTTGAGACAACATGCTCTCATGGAAAATTATCAGTAATTTTGAAGCACTTGTGTAATTACTCCAAGTTGACAAGGACAGTACCCAACTTACTTGGATCCAAGGGGTGTTTATGAAATGAAATGGCGTTGGTGTAGGAAAAAGGCAGACTGGAAAGTAACACAAGAAGAAAATGGTCCGAAAGGAAAAATATTAGGTTCATGGACTTATACGAAGCTGAGGAAAGTTGATGAAATGCGCGATTAGCGGAATATAAAAATAAAAATGACAGAAATTCGGCTCTTGAACGAATAAGAATAAACTTGAACATTCCTGGTCTCAGTGAAAACATGATATCAAAAAAATCAATGCCATGCGAAACACCTATTAACAGGTAGCAGAAAAAAATTAAGCATCAAGTATATCGGGTGTGTCAACTGAAGACATTTATGTGTCTAGAATTGCGTGGTTTGGAGTCGCAGTTCGATTTCTACTTGATGTAATGAAGATCAGAAAAAATACACTAAAATTTCCAATAATGCAGTTCCGCCATATTTGTATGTTCATCTGACATCCAAGTCATTTTCCTGTGGAAAGCAACTTAGTCCAAATCTACGTGTCCAAGAACACTCGGTCCAAGTTGGTATCCAAGTTTACTTATATCGTGTCAACCCGGCTTTTGTAATAATGTAATACTTGAAAATAGTCGTTAGAGAAGAAACTATTCTTTCATTTGAAAATGTACTAAAAACGAGTCTTTTGAAAACATTATAGTTGTAATTTCTTACTTGAAACACGAATCCCTCCCCAAATTACGGCGTTCTCACTTCTATAGAAGGTATTGTCCTTCAAAAAAAAAAGATATTCACGTGCCATATACACCTCATTTCACATTCTTCACTTTTTCTCATTCAGAAATTCGAATAAAAACTCCTGATATGATTCGAGAGCACGAAGATCCAAATGAACACGAATCGCATGGCAAATTGATTCTCCTCACTTCATTGAATTTTTCATCAATATTTCATTTTGTATACCTCCATTAACTCTGTTTGTTCTTTGTTGCAGGTACGTGAATTAACAATAAGCCGAGCGAATCCCTAACTATAGTCACAGGTAAACATAGGAGTTTAGTACTTTTAGTTATTTTCAGTTGAGAACTCTCATAAACAGTGGCCAGGTGTGTTGTAGAGTTCGGACCTTGTTTACCGTTAGCGGTAATTTACAAATTAGAAGAGGCAGTAAACTTCAACAAACAGCGACGTAAAACTCTTGCTGCTTGCGGAGTTTTCTCCTTTGGTTTGGCTTTATGCTCAGTGTTGATATTCACTCCGACGTGGTTTCATTTTTATGATGCTAGTAACATTTCCGGGATACGGAGCCTCATTTTATTTCCATGAAATGCCATGTATTCCAATTCGAAGCTACATATTTGGGTCAGGAGAATATGATTTTTGTTTACATTGGGATGAGATGACGGACGTGTGAGTATCGTACGAACTCAGAATATATTACAAAAATGTTGAAGATGACTAATTGATCTCGTGAAAATTATAGGGAGAAGAAAATTGATATACTTGATATCACATATCTTCCGAAGATGCAAACCTTGCGAAATGTACGTCGAGTGCAAGTTATATCAGTTTAGTGTTAGAGTAATTGATCTGTAGATGTATGGATTTTCACACAAAATATTGCAATCTCTTCGTTCACTTCTTTCGATTTTTAGGAAGTGTAAATAATTCCAAGATATACACAAGTTCGTTGATCCTAATTTATGCATGGTCCTTGTTGAAAGAGATAACTCCGAAGAATTCTGATTGTTGAAAGAGGAATAGCAGCCGAATCGAAGTCCTGTCCTGAAGTATTTCGAACTGTAACGATCTTGGGGTCAAAATGAGGTATACTGTTCTAGGCTTACATTCTGTCGTGGAAATTGTCGTGAAATATATTTGGACTTCTTTCAAAAGAATCATTACCTTCTACATATACGAAAGACAAGTTTCAACCCCCACATTCATCCTCGTATACAGAGAACCCAAGTACAGAAATCAAATATCAATGATGACATATTATGATTATATTACGTAGGACTTTACCTGCTTTGACACTTTGGCACCGTGCCATGTTCAAACCACTTCAGTCATTGCGGGAGCAGCATCTGGTGAAAATCTGAAAACCTGCAAATACCAAAACCTCAGTCATAATCATTTATTTTTTCCAATCGGTATCTAATCTGTCGGAGTTTTGCTTCCCAAGCTATAAATTTTATTGAAGGAACAGGAAGGAAAATCACTAGGGAAATTAATGAGTCAAAAGCCACAAATATGTTGATTCAAATTATTAGTATTGTCATCCAAAGAGGTAATGATGCATTGTTTTTGGGAACCATACGATCTTTTGACGAAATCCACATGAATCCCTATTCTTTCTTCGAAAAGTCATCTCGAACTTCGAACACCATCATGAAGAGATCCCAAAAACAAGTCCCATCATTGATTATGGATCTGGTCCTGGAAGTTATGAATCTGATATATCTTATTCGAAGGAAGTCATACAGTACCCGGTTTCATCGACAACTCAAGGACTTAGGAATTCTGTTCGGTTGTCACCGAATTCCTCAATGATCAGTTTGGTTTCGAGATCTTTCCCAGCTGATTCCTTTGAAACTGTCTTCTCAGAAAAAAGAAGCGGTAACCAACCCAACTCGAAGAGATTTGATACTATCAGGCGAGGTATCGTCGAACTGAATTGTTTCTTGAATTTTACAATACCTGTTGCATCAATAGTGGTCTAGTGTCTTTGGAAGACTAGATGATAGTAGTATAGCAAAGTATTTACGGCCTCATCCTCGAGTGAGGCCGTACATACCTTGCGTATATCGAGCGATTTAGGGAACATACTACGCCTATGTCGTCGTAGCGGGGTACGGGGGGCGGGGGCCCCTGTAACCCCGTTGGTACTCCGCCCATGTCCGCTAACGGTCGTCGCCGACATGTCGAGACCTGCAAAAGTTCGAACGACGAGTTCCCAGGCTCACGTGCAAGGCGGCTCTTTTGTCGGCATGTTCGTCAAAGATATCATCGAATGATTAATGGGTTTTCGGGTGAATCCCCAACCGCCGAGCTGTTTACGAAAACAAACGTGATGACTCATGCGTTTTTCCGAGAATTGCAGAAGGTCATGCGTCTCACTGTCGCCTGAGAGACTTGCAAAACAAAATACGTGGGGAATCCCAGATGACGCAAGCGCTTTTCCGAGAAATGCAGAAGGTCATAAGCGGCGTTTTATCGGAAACGTTCGGGTGGTATCGTAGAAGCGCACCCATTTCGAGCGGGAATATTTGAACTGGAAGCGTCTTTCGCTTCAGGCGGCGTTCATGACACATATGGGTGGTACGGTGAGGCAATGCTGTCATATTCTTCAGGCGGCTTAGAGGTCAACGAGATGGACGCGTGGCGGCGCGGGTAGGAGATCCAACTTCTCGATTGCCGCGAAGTCAGTCTCCTGCTAGAACTCGTACGATATCGCCATCGAAGACAGTGTTGTGTGTCCGCCATCAGACCATCGAAGTCAGTTTCCTGCTAGAACTCATACGATATATACCGCTATAGAGCGACAGTGTGATCAGACTGAAAAATGTAAGTACCTCTTTTTCCTTCGTGTTCGGGAGTGTTTTTCGCGAAACAGCTCACATACAGGTTGAGAGCTATTCATGCGATCTTCGGCATATACAGCGTGTGTCGAAACTTTTTTCTGTCAAGTGTGTTGGCTCAGTGTGAATTTTTTCGAACTCATCGGCATATACAGCGTGTGTCGAAACCTTTTTCGTTGGCTCAGTGTGCATTTTTTCGAACTTATCGGCATTTACAGCGTATGTCTAAACTTTTTCTGTCAAGTGTGTTGGCTCAGTGTGATATTTTTCGAACGTATCGGCATATACAGGGTGTGTCGAAAATTTTTCTGTCAAAGTGAAGTGTCTGCAAGTTGTTGTTGGCTCATACAGGTTGAGTTTTTTCAGACGTATACAGTGTGCGTCATAATTTTTTCGTCAAGTGTGTTGGCTCATACAGGGTGAACCAACAGTGTCCGTCAAAATTTTTCCGTCAAGTGTGTTGACTCATACAGCGTGAGCCATTTTGTTTTCGAACGTATGTACAGGGTGTCCTAAAAGTTTGATGTTTTTTGCTTCAGATGGACCTCCTTGCAGAGTTGAACACAATATGCAGCGCTTCTGGATACAAGCAGACCGTTCCTATGAGCAGCTTGCAGAAAAACAAGCCCTATCCAATTCAGAAGCTTCGCCTGGTGAAAACCAAGTTCGGAGAGACCATCATAGCCGATATCCAGCTGTACGAGGTATTCCTTCCGAGAAGAGTGTTTGCAATCCTCAGGGGACATATTGACCAATTCACTCCGGGGAAGTACGCCCTGGTAGTCGAAGAAGGAGGGGTTGGAAAGACAAACACCTTCAAGTTCATCGAGAACTAGGCAACAACATGAAGGAAGTTTTCTCTCTCTGTGTCCACCCATATCCACATATTTTTTGAGAACTGTAACCTATAGGAAAATATATACTTGTATGTGAAATCGTTTTGACTTTGATTTGGAGAGAATGCGTGACAGAGTAACCATATGACAGACGCAAGACTTTACTGACAGACGTATGACTCCAATGACGTGAACGACAAATGACAGAGGATTGTGGTATGATGTTTGGCTCGAATGACAGACGCAAGACTTGACTGACAGACGTATGACTCCAATCACGTGAACGACAAATGACAGAGGAATATGATATGAAGTTTGGCTTGAATGGTAGACGCAAGACTTGACTGACAGACGTATGACTCCAATGACGTGAACGACAGGCAACACGAGTGACAAGACGATATTTCTGACAGCTGACAAATGAATTGACTGATGTGTGATGTGAACGACAGCCCAACACGAATGACAGACGATATGGCTGACGTATGATGTGAACGATAGCCAACTCGAATGACAGACGATATATAGCTGACGTATGATGTGAACGACTGCCAACTCGGATGACAGGCAATATTTCTGACGTATGACTTGACTGCGACGTATGATGTGAACGACTCGAATGACAGAGGATGTATGTGGTGAATGGCAGATGACTTATGACAGACGCAGGACTTGACTGACCGCCGACGTATGACTTGACTGACAGAGGAAGTGACAGATGACGCTCCTCCGAGGACGCCATCTATCCACGCCACTGTGAGCCAGCTCATAAGTGTGGTGACAGATGACGCCCCTCCGAGGACGCCATCTATCCACGCCACTGTGAGCCAACTCATAAGTGTGGTGACAGATGACGCCCCTCCGAGGACGCCATCTATCCACGCCACACTGAAACAACTCATAAGTGTGAGTGACAGATGACGCCCCTCCGAGGACGCCATCTATCCACGCCACTCTGAACCAATGCGTAAGTGTGAGTGACAGATGACGCCCCTCCGAAGGACGCCATCTATCCACGACACTCAGAACCAACTCGCACAGTGATCTGTGTCCCACACTCTTGTTTTTTCATTTTTTCCCACCCTCTATTCCCCATTATGTCCCACCCCACATTCTGAAAGAGAGAAAAAATAACAGCCCTTTCGAAAATACGATTTATTGATCGAAAAAAACATACATTTCTCAACGAGGTAAAACATTATTGGAAAACCAACTGAGCATAGAGTCTACATTGAACTGTGTACACATATACTTGCAGTTGTAGGCGGCGGCGTGGTTCGGGCAAGGCGTCGGCGTTGGCTGCAAATTTTCCATTCCATGCGTCGTACCGTCGAACTGGGAGACGTCCTGGATAGACGGTGGGCAGGTCACTCCAATATCTCGGACTTTTCTCGAGAGGAACTCGGCTTTTTGGCTACCTCTCACATATATGACTTCGGCCGAGTACAGAAGGTATTTCTGCAGAATGGCATCAACGTCGTGGTACTCGACGTCCCCTGAAGAATACGGAATGCCATGAACGTACTTTTCCAAGTACCGGGTGGTCTTCTTGTCCTTGTCCGTCAACAAGACATAGGGCATTGGTGGCTTGAACAGGAAATTCTGCCGCTGGTGACCGATATGGATGGCAAGTTCTTTGGGGTGGAACACCCCGTTGACGACGAAACCTTGGATATCCACGACCGCGATTCTCATGATGTGTGCGTCTTGTACTAGCTGGCAACTGAATGACGATGTGCGCTAGAGAGCGTCAGTTCTCCCACTTCTCCCACCACGGTGGCGCGCGCCGCCTATGATTTCTCATGACCTCGGTAAGGGGAAGTACAATCGTCCGGGATGATGCAACAAGGGGAATTTTGACGAAAAACCGACGTTTTCGACACGGCTGTCCACCACGTCGAACAGACCGAAAAAGATTTGAATTTTCAACTATCAATACTTAGACGTTCAGTGGATGAGAAAGCATTTCAACGCAAAGGTGGACCTTCGAGTTAACCGTGACGAAACGTAGTTCTCGTTGGTCGCCTGAACCAAAAAAGACAAAATGGGGGTGGGAAGGCTGTACTCATCAGGCCGAATGCGACGAAAATATCTCCAATGTCAACCGACACTCACCGACGATGTCGACACGGCTGTCCACCACGAAGATTTCACCTTTCTCGAACAGGCCAAAAAAAGATGCATTCCTTCAATTTTCAGCTATTACTACTTAGACGTTCATCAGATGTCTTGAGAAAACATGTCAACGCAAAGGATGACCGTATCAATACTTAGACGTTCAGCTGATGAGAAAGCATGTCAACGCAAAGGAGGACCGTAAGGTCAACCGTGACGGCTCTCGTTCGACGAGAGAGAAAAGACCAACAAAAATGGGGGTGGGAAGGCTGTACTCATCAAGCCGAATGCGATGAAAATGTTTCCAATGTCAACCGATACTCTGAGGGGGCTTTTCTGGTTCACATCAAAATAGGTGGACCGGTCAGGTCAACCGTTATGGAATCGAGCGAAAAAGGGGAAGACGTTGGGCCAACTGCCATGAAAACCGTTGACAACCGCCGCCCTCTTGAGATGTGAGTGACTCGAAAAAACAGTTGTAGTCCCATGTGGACGCTCTCCGATTCTCCAAAATTCGGAATTCGGCCCCGAGAAGTGAAAATGTTTTCTGCAATGATTCACCGCGATACGACTCATCCCATACCGGCCAAATGACGATAAGGAATGCGAGGTTATCGCAGACATGTTCAGACAAGTCAACAACTTCAATGACGCACAGGCTATGAGTCATCACACAAACAGAGTGACCTTCGATCAGCAGTAAAACGAACAAAGACAGCTCTGAGTCATCGGTGACCTTCAAACCGTGAACAATATCCGAATCGTAAGAGTGGAAATTCACGGCGGCAGAAAAAACGGTGTTCGACCCTCCAAAAAAAAATGGAATGTTTTGAAACGAGAGAAAACTGTTGAACTGACTGCGTTAGGCCGAACGCGACCCATGCCGATCATATCACGTCTACCTGAGTGCATCAGGCTGAACACGATGATTGAGTTGACATTCCCCGCAAGCGGTGGGGACCGCATGTTTTGTCGTGGGATCCAAAGTGAAAAAATCAGATACTTGGGGGAATATACACCCATGACGTGACGACAATGGACAGGGGGGGCCTTATAGTTCACCGTTGGTCCCACCCCTCCACAAAAAGCATTCCCAAATTCGTCACATGTTCGATTGGAGTCTTCAGTACTCATTTGTCTTCCAACGAGAATGGCTGCAGACTGTTCGTATGCCGAGAGACTTCAAACGTTTCGCAACTGGCCTTCGACATTTCCGAAAGAGAAGTTGGCCAGTGCCGGTTTCGTTTACACCGGTTCAGGAGACGACGACGACACAGTTACCTGTCTCAATTGCGGTGTCGAAGGATTCAATTGGGAGACTGGCGATGATCCTTTGATGGACCACTTCAGGTGGACACCCTATTGTACGTTTTTCGACAGCGATACTTCTTCGTTCATCAATCGGGTGAAACGACCAACACATACGGAAAATAGTGTTCTCATGCGGCGTCTCGCAACTTTCGAAAACTGGCCCATCGGTCTCAATCAGACGCCTCAAGAACTTGCCGAATGTGGCTTTTTCTACACTGGAATAGGAGATCACGTAAAATGCTTTCACTGCGGCACCGAAATAGCCCACTGGAAACAAGGAGATTCGGTTTGGATACATGGCTGTCACGACGGATGCGATTTCATGATGAAACTTCAACCGTCCAGGGCGTCTCCGCCGCCGCCACCGCTGACCTGTAAAGTTTGTTTGGACAATGAAGTATGCATTGTATTCATGCCTTGCAGACATTTGGTTTGTTGTCTCGAATGCTGTGTAAGATGCGGTGAAAACTGTCCCGTTTGCCGTTCACCAATCACCTCATTCATGAAGATATATGTATCTTGAATATACGTTTGAATTTGGCGCCTCGTTTCATTCCACCTCCACATAGGTCTGCACACACAGACATGCGCTTTCGATACTTTGAAACTTCACGTCACGTTCTTGTGGCATTCTCAACCGCAAAATATCCCCAGAATCTGGGGAAATATCAAGGAAATCCTATAGAATTTTCCCCAGATCTAAGGAAATGTTCTCTCAAGTGCAACATCGTCGGTTGGTGCGTATCCATGCTTCACTGAGGGGGTAATGGAGGAAACAGCATACACTTCAAATGTCGAATATCCCGCCTCAAGCGTGGCATAAGAGCCGTAGAAGGACGTCTGGGAACTTTCCCACCCAGAACGCCGTCGACCACGTCAGTCTTTGAAATCCAAATGTTCCCGCCATCTGACGTATCACGTGACCATGACTGCTGCGCGGAATGCTAGAACGTTCAAAATTCCCGCCACGTCTTGCACGCCACGGTCATGCGCACAACGATCTGCTGGGTACTTTGAAGTTTTCGTCTGACGACCAACCTTTGCCGCCTAGAACGTTTGCCGCTCATGCGCACCAACGCTTTGACGTTCAAGCTGAAGTCTTTCGAATTTCCCGCCTAGAGTGTTTGTCGCGACGTTCAGGCTCATTCAAAGTTGCCGCCTACAGCGTTTGCCGCTCATACGCACAAACGCTTTTGGATACATTGACTGGCTGAAGTCCTCCAAATTTCTCATCAGAACATCGACGCTCATATCATTCAAATTTCCCGCCTAGAGCGTTTGTCGCTCCGTTCAGGCTTAAGTCTTCCAAATTCCGCACCCGAACTTTGACGCTCAGGCTGAACTCATTCAAAGTTGCCGCCTACAGCGTTTACCGCTCATGCGCAAAAACGCTTTTGGTCACTTCGACGTTCAGGCTGAAGTCAGTGTTCACCGCTCATGCGCAAAATGATCATTCGTGTACTTTGAAGTTTCTGTCCGACGACTTACCTATCGATGTTGCCGTCTACAGCGTTTGTCGCTCCGTTCAGGTTGAAGTCTTTCGAATTTCGCGCCAGAACGTTCACTTTGACGCTAAGGTTGAACTCATTCAAAGTTGCCGCCTCATGCGCTCATGCGCACAACGATAATCCGTGTACTTTGACATTTTCGTGCGTTTGGCCCTAACCATCAAGCTGAAGTTCAGGGTTCACCGCTCATGCGCAAAACGATCATTCGTGTACTTTGAAATTTCCGTACGTCTGACGACTAACCTTTCAAAGTTGCCGCCTATAGCGCTTGCCGCTCATGCGCAAAACGATCATTCGTGTACTTTGAAATTTCCGTACGTCTGACGACTAACCTTTCAAAGTTGCCGCCTATAGCGCTTGCCGCTCATGCGCAAAACGATCATTCGTGTACTTTGAAATTTCCGTACGTCTGACGACTAACCTTTCAAAGTTGCCGCCTAGAGCGTCTGCCGCTCATGCGCAAAACGTATGCTATACTTCAGCTTTTCGACGTTTGACGCACGACGTGGACCACTCACGTACTTTGAAGTTTCCATCTGACAACTCACCTTTCAAAGTTGCCGCCTTGAGCGTTTGCCACTCATGCGCAAACACGCTTTTGGTCACGTGCAGGCTGAAGTCTGAGTTCACCGTTCACCCCCAGCGCATATGTACTTTGAAGTTTCTGTCACTTACCGCCTAGAGCGTTTGCAGCTCATGTACAAAGGTATGCCATACACGTTCAGGCACATGGCAGGCGTGCTTGGTGCACTTCAGATGTGTCAGATGCGAGTCAGGTGGACGTCAGATGCTAGTCAGGTGGACGTCAGATGCTAGTCAGGTGGACGTCAGATGCTAGTCAGGTGGACGTCAGATGCGAGGCAGACGCCTGAAGACGTTCAAATTTCCCACCTAGAGCGGACTGGGCATGGAAACTCCCTGACGTCTGTCGGTCATGCGCATAACGATCAAGTGTTCGTCATATGCTCTGAGGCTGAGTGACAGGTGGCATCTGATGTGTGCGCAACCAACTTCAGAGGATACTTTGACATAGGCAGATCAACTTGACTGGTAGTAGGCCAAATGTCTCGCATTCGAAAAGTGAACAGAAACATGTGCGAAAAACTGCACAAAAACTTAGCATTTTTGAGGCGAAAAAACAGCACAAAAACGGTGCGTTTTTGACGCGTCAAAAGTGACCAAAATACGTCGTTTTTTGCGTGTTTTTTCGATGCTCATTTTCGATGCGTCGAAGTGACAGAAAAACATCGTTTTTCACGCGTTTTCACGCATCGAAAATGAGCGTCGAAAAAAAGCGTCAAAAACGACGTTTTTCTGTCACTTCGACGCACCGAAAATGAGCACCGAAATGTCGTGAAAAACTGGTCGTTTTTCGATGATTTTTGTGCGAAAATGAGTCGATCAAAATCGCCGGTTTTTCCCATAAGAATACATGTAAAATGGGTTGAAAATTGTGCGATTTTCATCGACTGTTTCTCGCCCAAAATTTGTCATTTTCAAAGTGACCAAAATACGTCGTTTTTTGCGTGTTTTTTCGATGCTCATTTTCGGTGCGTCGAAGTGACAAAAAACCTTCGTTTTTCACGCGTTTTCACGTATCGAAAATGAGCGTCGAAAAAACGCGTGAAAAATGACGTTTTTCTGTCACTTCGACGCATCGAAAATGAGTGTCGAAAAACACGTCAAAAATGGTGCGTTTTGATGCAATTTTTTCGTCGAAAAAACTGCATCAAAATGGAACGTTTTTGCGTGCGAGAAATGACACATCTCAGAAATGAGGCAAAGCATACAACAAAGTAGTTTATTCGTATCATTCAAAAGTACATAGTCAAGGCGTCTCAAGGCTAACGTGGGCTGCAGAGATGGAGATGGATGCTCGAACTATCCACACAGATTGGTCTATACTGCACGCTCATTTTCTGATGCAAGTACGACTGCTTCATTGTCATGCACATAGTGATCGATCATATTCATGATGTAGTCGTTGGTGATGGGATGCTGTAGGACCTTGATTCGGTTTATATGTACATCACACTGTTCCACTTCTTTGAAATGACTCTTGATACGGTTGCAGATATCGATGGAATGGGATACGTTTTCCCACTTTTTGAGCAGACGCACACCTCTTTCGCCAAGTACTTTTTCAGCATGTTTCCAATTGCATTGTTGACGTCTCAGTATGTACCACTCTCTGTCGGGTACCACTTCGAACAGACCAAGACATCGAACTTTTTCTTCGCTGATCGAATAAGGCGTCAACCTGGGTGCGATTGATTCCCTCAGGACAGAAATGTTTCTCTGGATCCTCTCTTCAACTTTCAGACGTTCGATCTCAGCTCGTTTTCGTTCAGCTCGCTCCTTTGCAATCTTTCCGGCATTTTTACGTCTCTCGTGGGAAGCCTTGCGTATTTCCGTGACCAGCATCTGCTTCAACTCTTGCACCGATTTCACTAGTTCACAGTTTTTTTGCCTTAGCGAATTCACATCATCTTCCGACGTTTGTGGTTGCGTCGTCCACTGACTCGCGTAGTTACGGATTTTCTTCAACATTGTTGCTCGTACGACTCCAACTGATAGACTGACGCTCTACCGATTTTCATGTACATGTCAGGAGGGGTGGTGGTAGTCACGTGGTCAGACGCTCGATGGGGGCAAAGTCCATTGAGGAAGCCTATACGCATGAGCGAATTCACGTCGTGCGTCAAACGTCGAAAAGCTGAAGTATAGCATACGTTTTGCGCATGAGCGGCAGACGCTCTAGGCGGCAACTTTGAAAGGTTAGTCGTCAGACGTACGGAAATTTCAAAGTACACGAATGATCGTTTTGCGCATGAGCGGCAAGCGCTATAGGCGGCAACTTTGAAAGGTTAGTCGTCAGACGTACGGAAATTTCAAAGTACACGAATGATCGTTTTGCGCATGAGCGGCAAGCGCTATAGGCGGCAACTTTGAAAGGTTAGTCGTCAGACGTACGGAAATTTCAAAGTACACGAATGATCGTTTTGCGCATGAGCGGTGAACCCTGAACTTCAGCTTGATGGTTAGGGCCAAACGCACGAAAATGTCAAAGTACACGGATTATCGTTGTGCGCATGAGCGCATGAGGCGGCAACTTTGAATGAGTTCAACCTTAGCGTCAAAGTGAACGTTCTGGCGCGAAATTCGAAAGACTTCAACCTGAACGGAGCGACAAACGCTGTAGACGGCAACATCGATAGGTAAGTCGTCGGACAGAAACTTCAAAGTACACGAATGATCATTTTGCGCATGAGCGGTGAACACTGACTTCAGCCTGAACGTCGAAGTGACCAAAAGCGTTTTTGCGCATGAGCGGTAAACGCTGTAGGCGGCAACTTTGAATGAGTTCAGCCTGAGCGTCAAAGTTCGGGTGCGGAATTTGGAAGACTTAAGCCTGAACGGAGCGACAAACACTCTAGGCGGGAAATTCGAAAGACTTCAGCTTGAACGTCAAAGCGTTGGTGCGCATGAGCGGCAAACGTTCTAGGCGGCAAAGGTTGGTCGTCAGACGAAAACTTCAAAGTACCCAGCAGATCGTTGTGCGCATGACCGTGGCGTGCAAGACGTGGCGGGAATTTTGAACGTTCTAGCATTCCGCGCAGCAGTCATGGTCACGTGATACGTCAGATGGCGGGAACATTTGGATTTCAAAGACTGACGTGGTCGACGGCGTTCTGGGTGGGAAAGTTCCCAGACGTCCTTCTACGGCTCTTATGCCACGCTTGAGGCGGGATATTTGACATTTGAAGTGTATGCTGTTTCCTCCATTACCCCCTCAGTGAAGCATGGATACGCACCAACCGACGATGTTGCACTTGAGAGAACATTTCCTTAGATCTGGGGAAAATTCTATAGGATTTCCTTGATATTTCCCCAGATTCTGGGGATATTTTGCGGTTGAGAATGCCACAAGAACGTGACGTGAAGTTTCAAAGTATCGAAAGCGCATGTCTGTGTGTGCAGACCTATGTGGAGGTGGAATGAAACGAGGCGCCAAATTCAAACGTATATTCAAGATACATATATCTTCATGAATGAGGTGATTGGTGAACGGCAAACGGGACAGTTTTCACCGCATCTTACACAGCATTCGAGACAACAAACCAAATGTCTGCAAGGCATGAATACAATGCATACTTCATTGTCCAAACAAACTTTACAGGTCAGCGGTGGCGGCGGCGGAGACGCCCTGGACGGTTGAAGTTTCATCATGAAATCGCATCCGTCGTGACAGCCATGTATCCAAACCGAATCTCCTTGTTTCCAGTGGGCTATTTCGGTGCCGCAGTGAAAGCATTTTACGTGATCTCCTATTCCAGTGTAGAAAAAGCCACATTCGGCAAGTTCTTGAGGCGTCTGATTGAGACCGATGGGCCAGTTTTCGAAAGTTGCGAGACGCCGCATGAGAACACTATTTTCCGTATGTGTTGGTCGTTTCACCCGATTGATGAACGAAGAAGTATCGCTGTCGAAAAACGTACAATAGGGTGTCCACCTGAAGTGGTCCATCAAAGGATCATCGCCAGTCTCCCAATTGAATCCTTCGACACCGCAATTGAGACAGGTAACTGTGTCGTCGTCGTCTCCTGAACCGGTGTAAACGAAACCGGCACTGGCCAACTTCTCTTTCGGAAATGTCGAAGGCCAGTTGCGAAACGTTTGAAGTCTCTCGGCATACGAACAGTCTGCAGCCATTCTCGTTGGAAGACAAATGAGTACTGAAGACTCCAATCGAACATGTGACGAATTTGGGAATGCTTTTTGTGGAGGGGTGGGACCAACGGTGAACTATAAGGCCCCCCTGTCCATTGTCGTCACGTCATGGGTGTATATTCCCCCAAGTATCTGATTTTTTCACTTTGGATCCCACGACAAAACATGCGGTCCCCACCGCTTGCGGGGAATGTCAACTCAATCATCGTGTTCAGCCTGATGCACTCAGGTAGACGTGATATGATCGGCATGGGTCGCGTTCGGCCTAACGCAGTCAGTTCAACAGTTTTCTCTCGTTTCAAAACATTCCATTTTTTTTTGGAGGGTCGAACACCGTTTTTTCTGCCGCCGTGAATTTCCACTCTTACGATTCGGATATTGTTCACGGTTTGAAGGTCACCGATGACTCAGAGCTGTCTTTGTTCGTTTTACTGCTGATCGAAGGTCACTCTGTTTGTGTGATGACTCATAGCCTGTGCGTCATTGAAGTTGTTGACTTGTCTGAACATGTCTGCGATAACCTCGCATTCCTTATCGTCATTTGGCCGGTATGGGATGAGTCGTATCGCGGTGAATCATTGCAGAAAACATTTTCACTTCTCGGGGCCGAATTCCGAATTTTGGAGAATCGGAGAGCGTCCACATGGGACTACAACTGTTTTTTCGAGTCACTCACATCTCAAGAGGGCGGCGGTTGTCAACGGTTTTCATGGCAGTTGGCCCAACGTCTTCCCCTTTTTCGCTCGATTCCATAACGGTTGACCTGACCGGTCCACCTATTTTGATGTGAACCAGAAAAGCCCCCTCAGAGTATCGGTTGACATTGGAAACATTTTCATCGCATTCGGCTTGATGAGTACAGCCTTCCCACCCCCATTTTTGTTGGTCTTTTCTCTCTCGTCGAACGAGAGCCGTCACGGTTGACCTTACGGTCCTCCTTTGCGTTGACATGCTTTCTCATCAGCTGAACGTCTAAGTATTGATACGGTCATCCTTTGCGTTGACATGTTTTCTCAAGACATCTGATGAACGTCTAAGTAGTAATAGCTGAAAATTGAAGGAATGCATCTTTTTTTGGCCTGTTCGAGAAAGGTGAAATCTTCGTGGTGGACAGCCGTGTCGACATCGTCGGTGAGTGTCGGTTGACATTGGAGATATTTTCGTCGCATTCGGCCTGATGAGTACAGCCTTCCCACCCCCATTTTGTCTTTTTTGGTTCAGGCGACCAACGAGAACTACGTTTCGTCACGGTTAACTCGAAGGTCCACCTTTGCGTTGAAATGCTTTCTCATCCACTGAACGTCTAAGTATTGATAGTTGAAAATTCAAATCTTTTTCGGTCTGTTCGACGTGGTGGACAGCCGTGTCGAAAACGTCGGTTTTTCGTCAAAATTCCCCTTGTTGCATCATCCCGGACGATTGTACTTCCCCTTACCGAGGTCATGAGAAATCATAGGCGGCGCGCGCCACCGTGGTGGGAGAAGTGGGAGAACTGACGCTCTCTAGCGCACATCGTCATTCAGTTGCCAGCTAGTACAAGACGCACACATCATGAGAATCGCGGTCGTTGATATCCAAGGTTTCGTCGTCAACGGGGTGTTCCACCCCAAAGAACTTGCCATCCATATCGGTCACCAGCGGCAGAATTTCCTGTTCAAGCCACCAATGCCCTATGTCTTGTTGACGGACAAGGACAAGAAGACCACCCGGTACTTGGAAAAGTACGTTCATGGCATTCCGTATTCTTCAGGGGACGTCGAGTACCACGACGTTGATGCCATTCTGCAGAAATACCTTCTGTACTCGGCCGAAGTCATATATGTGAGAGGTAGCCAAAAAGCCGAGTTCCTCTCGAGAAAAGTCCGAGATATTGGAGTGACCTGCCCACCGTCTATCCAGGACGTCTCCCAGTTCGACGGTACGACGCATGGAATGGAAAATTTGCAGCCAACGCCGACGCCTTGCCCGAACCACGCCGCCGCCTACAACTGCAAGTATATGTGTACACAGTTCAATGTAGACTCTATGCTCAGTTGGTTTTCCAATAATGTTTTACCTCGTTGAGAAATGTATGTTTTTTTCGATCAATAAATCGTATTTTCGAAAGGGCTGTTATTTTTTCTCTCTTTCAGAATGTGGGGTGGGACATAATGGGGAATAGAGGGTGGGAAAAAATGAAAAAACAAGAGTGTGGGACACAGATCACTGTGCGAGTTGGTTCTGAGTGTCGTGGATAGATGGCGTCCTTCGGAGGGGCGTCATCTGTCACTCACACTTACGCATTGGTTCAGAGTGGCGTGGATAGATGGCGTCCTCGGAGGGGCGTCATCTGTCACTCACACTTATGAGTTGGTTCAGTGTGGCGTGGATAGATGGCGTCCTCGGAGGGGCGTCATCTGTCACCACACTTATGAGTTGGCTCACAGTGGCGTGGATAGATGGCGTCCTCGGAGGGGCGTCATCTGTCACCACACTTATGAGTTGGCTCACAGTGGCGTGGATAGATGGCGTCCTCGGAGGAGCGTCATCTGTCACTTCCTCTGTCAGTCAAGTCATACGTCGGCGGTCAGTCAAGTCCTGCGTCTGTCATAAGTCATCTGCCATTCACCACATACATCCTCTGTCATTCGAGTCGTTCACATCATACGTCGCAGTCAAGTCATACGTCAGAAATATTGCCTGTCATCCGAGTTGGCAGTCGTTCACATCATACGTCAGCTATATATCGTCTGTCATTCGAGTTGGCTATCGTTCACATCATACGTCAGCCATATCGTCTGTCATTCGTGTTGGGCTGTCGTTCACATCACACATCAGTCAATTCATTTGTCAGCTGTCAGAAATATCGTCTTGTCATTCGTGTTGCCTGTCGTTCACGTCATTGGAGTCATACGTCTGTCAGTCAAGTCTTGCGTCTACCATTCAAGCCAAACTTCATATCATATTCCTCTGTCATTTGTCGTTCACGTGATTGGAGTCATACGTCTGTCAGTCAAGTCTTGCGTCTGTCATTCGAGCCAAACATCATACCACAATCCTCTGTCATTTGTCGTTCACGTCATTGGAGTCATACGTCTGTCAGTAAAGTCTTGCGTCTGTCATATGGTTACTCTGTCACGCATTCTCTCCAAATCAAAGTCAAAACGATTTCACATACAAGTATATATTTTCCTATAGGTTACAGTTCTCAAAAAATATGTGGATATGGGTGGACACAGAGAGAGAAAACTTCCTTCATGTTGTTGCCTAGTTCTCGATGAACTTGAAGGTGTTTGTCTTTCCGACCCCTCCTTCTTCGACTACCAGGGCGTACTTCCCCGGAGTGAATTGGTCAATATGTCCCCTGAGGATTGCAAACACTCTTCTCGGAAGGAATACCTCGTACAGCTGGATATCGGCTATGATGGTCTCTCCGAACTTGGTTTTCACCAGGCGAAGCTTCTGAATTGGATAGGGCTTGTTTTTCTGCAAGCTGCTCATAGGAACGGTCTGCTTGTATCCAGAAGCGCTGCATATTGTGTTCAACTCTGCAAGGAGGTCCATCTGAAGCAAAAAACATCAAAATTTTAGGACACCCTGTACATACGTTCGAAAACAAAATGGCTCACGCTGTATGAGTCAACACACTTGACGGAAAAATTTTGACGCACACTGTTGGTTCACCCTGTATGAGCCAACACACTTGACGAAAAAATTATGACGCACACTGTATACGTCTGAAAAAACTCAACCTGTATGAGCCAACAACAACTTGCAGACACTTCACTTTGACAGAAAAATTTTCGACACACCCTGTATATGCCGATACGTTCGAAAAATATCACACTGAGCCAACACACTTGACAGAAAAAGTTTAGACATACGCTGTAAATGCCGATAAGTTCGAAAAAATGCACACTGAGCCAACGAAAAAGGTTTCGACACACGCTGTATATGCCGATGAGTTCGAAAAAATTCACACTGAGCCAACACACTTGACAGAAAAAAGTTTCGACACACGCTGTATATGCCGAAGATCGCATGAATAGCTCTCAACCTGTATGTGAGCCGTTTCGCGAAAAACACTCCCGAACACGAAGGAAAAAGAGGTACTTACATTTTTCAGTCTGATCACACTGTCGCTCTATAGCGGTATATATCGTATGAGTTCTAGCAGGAAACTGACTTCGATGGTCTGATGGCGGACACACAACACTGTCTTCGATGGCGATATCGTACGAGTTCTAGCAGGAGACTGACTTCGCGGCAATCGAGAAGTTGGATCTCCTACCCGCGCCGCCACGCGTCCATCTCGTTGACCTCTAAGCCGCCTGAAGAATATGACAGCATTGCCTCACCGTACCACCCACATGTGTCATGAACGCCGCCTGAAGCGAAAGACGCTTCCAGTTCAAATATTCCCGCTCGAAATGGGTGCGCTTCTACGATACCACCCGAACGTTTCCGATAAAACGCCGCTTATGACCTTCTGCATTTCTCGGAAAAGCGCTTGCGTCATCTGGGATTCCCCACGTATTTTGTTTTGCAAGTCTCTCAGGCGACAGTGAGACGCATGACCTTCTGCAATTCTCGGAAAAACGCATGAGTCATCACGTTTGTTTTCGTAAACAGCTCGGCGGTTGGGGATTCACCCGAAAACCCATTAATCATTCGATGATATCTTTGACGAACATGCCGACAAAAGAGCCGCCTTGCACGTGAGCCTGGGAACTCGCCGTTCGAACTTTTGCAGGTCTCGACATGTCGGCGACGACCGTTAGCGGACATGGGCGGAGTACCAACGGGGTTACAGGGGCCCCCGCCCCCCGTACCCCGCTACGACGACATAGGCGTAGTATGTTCCCTAAATCGCTCGATATACGCAAGGTATGTACGGCCTCACTCGAGGATGAGGCCGTAAATACTTTGCTATACTACTGATGATTGCTGGGATATCTGATGAGACTTTTACAAAAAAGGATATAAATACCAGCATATCCAGTATGAAAGGTGTTCTGATCGAAACTTTTACAGAAGTGATAGAAGGATTATGGTTGGAAGATTTTTCAAAACAGGTTTTCTGGCACTTCAGATCCCGAGAGCTGCCTCTCGCTTCATCGATTACGCCCAACGAGATGCTGAGGAAGTTTCACGATACCTGTTAGATGGTCTACTAGGAGATGTCAACCAAATAACAGAATAACCTAAACCAATCCTAACCGTAATCTTCAAAGAATTAAGTTGCAACGAGAAAGCTCAACAGTTATAGTCAAGGTACACAAGTTTTGTGAATCCAAGATGGTTGAATACTTTGTCGGTCAACTGAAATTGACCATCAAATGCACGTATTGCGGTTCATTCACAAATGAAGAAATGTTGGATGGTGATGAGCAACCAACGTGCATCAATTGTGAAGGAAGACGGGAATGTTCGAAAATTTTATAAATGAATAAATTATCCCGATTAGTCCATCCATCCTGAACGATTTTCTACAAAAAAAAAGTGCCCAGAGAAATTATTTGTCAGCGTGGATTTTCCCGTAGAAGGTCTGGACATTTATAATTATGCAGCAGACAATGTAGCAACTATAATCTCTACGTACTTTTAAATTTCAACGGAACTGCACAAAGTGGCCACAGCTCACTGCCGACACCCTCATTTTGGAACATGACACAAGTACAACGATGCCGACGTGTCATTAATTTTCTTAAAATCTCTCACGAGTGGCGAGGCGTATGTTCTACTCTATGAACAGGACGAAAAGAAAAATTTTCCATCTGTCATTGTTTTATATTTCAATCCATTTCATTTTTTCATATTTCCTTTTACAATTTATTCAACTGTATATTGATATGACCAAAATATTATATCTCAGATGGACACAAGTATATATTCTACTTTGGTTCCAAATAAATTCTCACAATTTGAAGAAAATATTCACGAGTATATCGCATTAATATCCGTATTCAGTTCAATTTCAATACTTCATCTCAACAGGTATTCACCCAATTACAGAGTTAATATAATAAATGTACAGGCTAAGAATTTAAGTTTCTAAAATTATTGCTAGGCTCTCATAATGTATATCACATAAATGAGAGATACTATCGAAAAGATGACACATAGAATATATTGGAGACTTTTGTAAGATATTAATTCTAGCAAATATATTACAAAATGTTACTGCTTTGCAAAGCAGATAACCACAATCGATTTCGTTATTGAGGAGCTTATACAGGAATTTTAATGCCATGCATTGTCTTCTTTCGACCAAAGATTGTAAGTTGAGAGAGCCAAGCAGATTTCCGTGCGTCATAACCTCTTGAAGGATAGTAGCCATTGCATTTAAAAAATATAAATTTGCAAAATTTCCTTCGAAATTTTTCCAATCATTGGAGGGAGTTTTGATGAACTGGAAAGCAAGTAATTGCTGCATAATCAAGTTTGGTTCTTATAATGGTCACATACAATAATCTCATTGTATTTACATCTGAGAAATTCACCCCGTTTCTAGAAAATTAACCCAACAGTCTGAGCGCAGGTAATGAAATGTTACATAAGTTATTGCCAAATGTTAATTTGTGTCAAAGATCACTCCTAAATCCTTGTAAGTTATACATCTATCAAGAGAAACATTATCAATTGCATAGTCGTAAATAATGGGCGTACGTTTTCTATGATATAAAACTATTTTACATTTTCCTAAGTTAAGATTAAGATAATCATTATTGCACCAGTTATTGACTTCGATAAGGGAGAATTGTACAATCTGTTACATTTTCTATATTCAAAAATATTTTCAAATTATCCGCGAATAACAATTGCGATGAGGTTATTTCACTGGAAATGCATCCATAAAGAAGAGAAAAAGTAGCGGACCCAAATTGGAACCTTGAGGTATACGGGATGTTGAAATATGATCAAAAGATTTGGTGCCAGCATATTCAACAAAGTGAATGTGATTATTCAGATACGATTTCAGGAGTATAATCAGCTTTTCAGAAAATCCAAAAATATATTACTTCTGTAAGAGAAAGGATTGATCAATTCTATCGAAAGCTTTACAAATGTCCGTGTTCATAACGTCAACCTGACCTGCAGAATCAAGGCTGTTAGATATGTAGTCGGTTATACAAGCTAAGTTGGTAGTTGTTGATGTTTTAGGGATAAATCCATGCTGACAGATGGATAATGATGATTCAATACTAAAATGAATACGATTGTAGATGATAATTTCAAATAATTTACCAAAGTTACACAAAATTGCTATAGGTCTAACTGTTGATAATTGAACGTTCCCCTGTTCTATGAATAGGACAAATTATGGCAGTTTTTCACAGTTCTGGATAAGTACCGATAGAAAGTATCATATTGAATATATGAAGAAGAGGTTCGAATAATACGAAAATACTGTCTTTGACAAGAAAGTTCAGAAAGTTCAGAATGTTCCATTCAAGTTGTTGAAAGGATGATCTGGAAACAATCATTCATACTGGCCATCTTCCGAAGGGTAGGTTTTGAGGGAAAGGTTAGATAGATTTGTTGATTTTTGAAAAAGTAGATATCTGAATTCGCTGAGAAACTACAGAGAATAATAATGGTGCCTTCACCTTAATACTGCGAAATAAGTATAAAAATTTCCAAACAATTCATTGAAAATACCCTATTCTTTAAGCATTTCGAAGCGTATACAAAAACAAATGACTCATGGAAACAATCACGAAATAAACGATGTGATTGGAACCTTTGGTGTAAAAGTCGAAACTTTCCCTAGAGATCAATTACCCTATCACCAAACTGATATTTTTGCACTTGACGCGCGTTTCGCTAGCATCTTCAGGAGAAGAAAATTGATACTGAGTATCTCTCTATCACAAAACAACTGAAACACTGAATGAAAATAAATACGCGGATCCATGGCAGGAAATATACTGTATTCGGTAAATAATCAGTCCTTCTATCTTCTCGAATAATACAAAATTCACTGAATTCCCCACAGTCGTCTACAATGAGGGTTGGATTCGAACTCTCCGGTATATACCAGCAATTAGTAATCTTGTCACGCTGAGCACGGAAATAAGGTTTTCTGCATTCGAAACCTGGGTGGTTTAATTACCGCGACACAAAAAGGACCGACATCAATTAGTCACAAGAATCACCGTATCCCAATTTTATACTATGCATCCCCCTGCTTTTGGCCTCAACACTGTTGCCAACGGATTCGAAGAAATTTGGCTTGCTTATTCAGTCACAGTACTGATATGATAGGGATAAGACAAGGATAATGGAAAATATGCTAGTTCGAAAAAAAGGTAGGAAGTCATGAAAAACTTTACAAATGTTCATGATGGCCGAAAATTGATGAATTGAGTAAATACATTTTTTTTTAATGGTTTCATCGAAAATAAAGATAATAGTAATGTGAAATATATGTACTTAATCTGCCGTCCTCATGTTGGTGGTCATATTCAACTTTTTTTCATAGCGTACTACTCTTCTACAAGTCAAGCTCTTCCATTTGATACCCATATTGAGGGTTGTGAGAAAATATGAAACCTGATATTTCGTTGACGGCCACATTGGATTTTCAGTTTTCTCCATGGTGAACGGCATTTTAATAGTCAAGTCCTTCTCTTTGATACCTATATTTGGGTATTTATGAACAAATATGCAATTAGGCATTTTGTATCGGCGGCCATCTTGGATATACAATGACACAAAACGTATCAAAAGGTATTGTTATCAGAACTGAAGGTGTGGACCTAATTTTATATCTCTTATTGTCAACAGAAAAGGTGTCAAATTTCAATTACTAAAGATGACCCAATACGAACAAACAGGCCAAACTCAATGAAATCGTTTGAAAACCAATCATTTATTGTGTGATTTTACTAGACAGTTCACAAAACACTTCACGTGTTTTACTATAAAATAGCACCAACAGGCGTATTATGGTACTTTTTGTAAACTGTGTAGTGAAATTCAAACAATAATGTGTTTTTCAATTACATTACGAATGATGGTGTGAAACAAACGAATACAAGTAATGTTTGAAACATTTTTTTTTTCATTTGATTTCTTTCTATCAGTAACTCTTAGCGGAAAGATATGGCCTTTTGCGGAAGAGGAACAGCTGATGTTATCACTGCACTCCAATGCGACTTACTGACTTTTTCAATTCAGCTATAGGGGAACCCAAATATAGTACTACCGTGTCACTTGGTTTGTCTCTCACCTCCACTGTTATCGAACCTTGAAAAAGGCTGTAACAGACAGGGAGCAGAATAAACCATCATTGCGCCATCTGCCCCTAGACGAGGGAACAAAAAGCTAACCACAGTGCACTCCTTCCTCGTACGATTGTAAGAAAAAACTTTACGATATAGTCAGTGAGCATATTTGAAGAGAGGTGAATAAGAGGAAGAATCATCCCAGTGAAATTCGTTGAGGCTAGTCTCAGTTATACCTTTCACAGAAGTTTCCGCATATGCTTTTAGTGATACATTTTACCTAAATCAATTTCCAATTATTGAGGCTGTCACACTTGCATGTTAGCTGATAAGCCTTCAGTCAGGGCAGAGTGGTTTTCCACCAACCACTGGGAAGTCGTTGACTTTTCATAATTGCAAGTGTCTTCCCTGAACGGATCCCTCATTTCGAATAAAGCTGAAGTTTTCAACGGGCAAAATGAGCTATCATCGCACCATCTACCTAGAGAAGGCAACGTAACGTCAAATTTCCTGCAAGTCTGACAGCAGTTTTGTAGGTTATAGGCATTTGAGAACACTCGCCTGAAAGGATTTGTATTCCATGATTTGAAATTATCGTTTCTGGAACCTTTCTCACTAGGCAAGTAACAACCGTTGTCACTATTTCTGGAAAAGCTATGTTTAACTGGAAGATTCTGTCAAACAATCAGTAAATCACACAAATATAACTACCCAAGTAAAAGAAAGGTCATTCAAGGTGAAGTTTGTTTTCTTGATCATCAGAAGAATATCTATTATCAATCGACATCAATTTTGATTCTGGGATTTTCAAAACAATCTTCTATTTGGGAAATATGTGTTGAAACTATCTCATATTATCTCACACTGAGATATAATATACCTGCGGAAGGTGCTTAATTTATAAAGAAGATGGATAGTAGATTCGGCATTATTAACACCACAAACAAAGCAAAAGCTCCATTATAAAAGTACCTAGGAAAAAATTCACTCAACACTAGCAATAGTAACGATAAGAAAGTGGAAAGTAAGTACAATGTGAAATGAAACGTACGAAATTAATTGGAATAGAATGGAATATTGAGTTTATTGTATTTTCCAAACGCATTCAAATACTTCAAACCAAAGTATCAAACTTGTCTGTAAGGGTTCAGCTTTCTATAAGATGGCCTGTCAAATTTGGTGCATTAGTCAGTCTAAAGTATAAGAAATATTTCGCCAGAGTTTAGCCAATGTGACGGTCGGTATCGAAGTTCTCTCGTGAGCTGTCGTTTGATTGGAATTGCGGCGTCGAAACATCGCATTTGCATCATCACCTACAGTCAAAAACTGTAAGCTCTCGCTTCGATTTCTCTAAGATGCCTAGGAAACCCTGGTGTATCTAGTGATTCGATATTGTTTAGAATTTCTTGGCGAAAAACAATCGACGATTACAAAAGCTTTCTAATTTTTTTATAGGGGGCGTTATATGAGCATTTTCGAAAATCTGTCAAATGTCGGTTTTGTCAGATTGACGTAACTTTGAGGTTTATTGTTGTCAATGAAAACTGTAATTATTTCTTCGCACTGAACAGTGTTTAAAAGTCTATATAAGTAGAATAAGTTTTGAAGTTATAACAAGTACTTTTTCACGATGTGTAGAAGATTTCGTGGTAATTATCCGTTAAGCGGGCTCCATCGTGAAATTAAAAAATTTTTGGTGGAACTTACGTATTTCGGCCTTCTGAACAAAAAAGTCCAATAAAGTTTTTGGGGCTCGCAACTAGTTTCGGAGATACGGCCCCCCAAAGACAGGAAATCGGGGATTTACGCCTATGTTTGTTTCTCAGCCAATTCCTCTCGAAATTTCTCCTTCTTTCTATCAGCACAATATACTCATTCTATATATCCTTCTTCATCACTTTCCAACAGAATTATAAGCATTTTTCCATTTTTCACAACAAAACTATAAAAGGTAAGTCGTCATAAATTCGAGGTTAGCAAATTGAACAATAGAACGCGATGCGCGTTCTATTGTTTTGCTAACCTCGAATTTCTATGACGATTTACCTTTTATAGTTTTGTTGTGAAAAATGCTTATAATTCTATTGGAAAGTGATGAAGAAGGTGGTATAGAATGTGTATATTGTGCTGATAGGAAGAAGGATGAATTTCGAGCGGAATTGGCTGAATAAACAAACATATATGTCAACCCTGAAAACCCCGATTTCCTGTCTTTGGGGGGCCGTATCTCCGAAACTAGTTGCGAGCCCCAAAAACTCTATTAGACTTTTTTGTTCAGGAGGCCGAAATACGTAAGTTCCACCAAAAATTTTTTAATTTCACGATGGAGCCCGCTTAACGGATAATTACCGATTTCGTATTTTGTGTGGTCAGTAAAAATCTGGGGATCCAAATATTCTTCTGAGGTAAGTACGAAACAAATCGGCCCAAAATAATAACATGAATGTAGCGTTGTAGCTAATTTCATTCGTTTCAGCTTGAGCGAAAGTCTTATATCGAGGAGGAAACATATGTAGCTCTTATCAATGAGATATTGAAAACGAAGTTTTGTTCAAATAAAGGAAATATCGATGTGATGCGTATTTTAAACCGTTGCATAACTGATGTGTGTATCCCCAATTCCAAGACAGTCTATCACTTTCAATGCACTAGCATGAACTTTGTCGTACATTCTCAGGTGAATTGGCCAATTGAATTTTCTCGGAATCAAAGTTTAGTCTTACAAACTGATATATGAACACTCTAAAAACTTGTAGTGGTAGCAGGTAACTGTTGTATTTATATGGATTTTATACCATATATCATGTTGTTTTGATTAATTAAGAGCGAAATGTGGAAAGGCATGTATTATCGACAATGTACATGTTTCCTATATAAACGACAAGTAACAAGTATATATAAACAAATTTTTCAGTTTAGGAAGCGTCAAAATTGCCCGGTGAGTTGCCGGAACCCTTCTTGGACCTGGGGGTTGCTTGGCAACAGGTACTGTCCGTCGCGTTCTCATTCGCACTCAAGTAATAAAATTATTCAACACAAGAAATAGTCGAGTGCCACTAGACCGCGCGTTAATACAGTAAAAATAGGAAAATTGCCGCAACATAGCCGCCCCCTTTGAAAACCTCCAGGTTTTCAACTATCACTTTCAGGTGTAATGTCATTGTCCGAAATTGGAAGAACACAAAGTTTGCAGGTAGGACGTTGATAAACACCATTAATTGTCTGTATGGATGCGGTGCGGATTGCTCCATCAGAACCAGGAAAAACCTTGGTAACTTTACCAAGCAGCCACTTTAGAGGAGGAAGTCCGTCTTCTTTCACGAGGACCAAGGATCCTATCTTCAATAATTGGGGATGACTCTCCTTCCATTTCTTGCGAATTTGCAAACTGGATATATATTCTTTGGTCCACCTGGACCAAAAATGCTGGAGCATCTTTTGAATGTGTTGATAACGACTCAATCGATTCGCAGGTGTAGCAGACCAGTCGTGGTCGGGTACTGAGGTCAGCTTATCGCCAATCAACAGGTGTGCCGGGGTTAACGGGGAAGGATCATTGGGATCATTGGATAAGGCGCAAAGGGGTCTACTATTGAGGCATGCTTCAATTTGTGCTGTGAAAGTTGATAACTCTTCAAATGTCAAAACTGTATCGCCAACCACTCTTTTAAGATGGTATTTTACGGATTTGACTCCCGACTCCCACAACCCACCAAAATTTGGAGCCCTTGGGGGTATAAAACTCCAAGATATGCCGTCTTGGCTCAATTTTGTTTCGATAGTTTCGCGTGATTCTTTAGGAAACTGTTTCAACTGAGCATTAGCCCCGACAAAGTTACTGCCATTATCGGATATAATTTTAGAACATAACCCTCGCCTTGCAACAAATCGCCTCAGTGCGGCAATAAAACATTCAGTGGACAAATCACTCACAATCTCTAAGTGCATGGCTTTAGTTGAAAAACATATAAAAAGGCAGATATAAGATTTAGTCAATTTATAGTTTCGCAATTTTCTATCCCTCATTGGAAACGGTCCACAGTAGTCGACGCCAGTTACAGTAAAGGGTCGGGATGGCGTGAGCCTATCCTTGGGTAAATCACCCATTATATTTTTAATATTAGTCACTCGAAATCTATAACATTTAATACAATCATGTACCACCTTGCGTACGAGATCACGTCCCGATATTGGCCAAAAAGAATCTCTTAACGATGCCAACAAAGACTGAGGTCCTGCATGGAGAAGTTTTAAATGCTCATCGCATGCGACTAGAATTGAAAATCGATGAGATTTTGGTAAAACAGCAGGAAATTTCTTATCAAGTTCAAAATTAGAATGCTTCAATCTTCCACCTACTCTTATAATACCGTACTCATCCAAAAATGGATTGAGATTCAATAATGGACTTTTTTTATGTACATGTCCGACTGATTTCAACTGTTTCAATTCAAAATCAAAGGCTTCAGATTGTGCTTAGAGGATCAATTTTTTCAATGAATTATTCAATTCGTCGGGGGAAAGAGGACCGGTTTGTTTGCAATTTTTAACTTTCGCATTATCAATAAATCTCATTATATAGGCCAATACGCGTTTGAGTTTATTCAAAGAAGAATATTTATTCAATTCTGGGAAATTATTGAAATCATATATTTTCGTGGTAGTAGAAACTAAAGTTGTCAAGCGAATTTCAGGCATTTCCGTAGAAGGAATCGGAAAATAAAAGCTCTCAGGCCACTGATCGCGATCTAATGAGAGCCAGTTTGGGCCAGACCACCATAATTTGGAATTAATTAGGGTGATAGCAGAAGTTCCTCTGGAAGGAAGGTCCGCGGGGTTATCACGAGTGTTTACATAATTCCAATCCATGGGATTAGACAATTCTTGAATACGCGCAACCCGATTCGAAATAAAAACCTTCCAAGTACTAGGTGTTCCTTTTATCCACGACAGGGCTATTGAAGAATCGCTCCAAAAACTTACCTTTTCAATTTTCAAAGATGTAGAACTCAAAGCTAACCTAACTTTATTCATAAGTTCGGCCAGAAGTAATGCGGCGCACAATTCAAGCCGAGGTATTGTAAGGGTTTTAAGGGGTGCTACTCGGGTTTTTGAACACAACAAACGACATCGAAAATGTTCAGGCTTATCTAACGACCTCACGTACACGCAGGCAGCATAGGCCGATTGAGAAGCGTCGGAAAAACCATGCAGCTCTATACTTCCATTATTCAGAGAAGTAGCATGCCTGGGTATTTGAATATCGTTCAATTCTTCTAGGTCTTTTTTAAATGTCAACCACGTTGTCCGAATGTCTAATGGGACAGATTCATCCCACGAGGCATGTAAAACTCCAAAGCTTCTGTATTATAACCTTGGCGATTATAGTAATAGGAGATAAAAGACCTAACGGATCAAAAATTTGGGCAGTGTAACTAAGAATATTTCGCTTGGTTATATTTTCTATAAGAGTTTCTACTCTGATGGAGTAAGTCAAAACGTCTGAATTAGGATTCCAAGCAAGTCCTAATATTTTACCGGGATCATGGTTACCGACGGTAATAAATTCTTGCACTAAGTCTTCAGACACGACTGAAGGTATATTAGATACCCATTTTCTAAGTGAAAAACCATATTTCGAAAGTACTTGCGATATTTGAGTTTTAATGTGCAAAACCTCATCCAAAGTATTACCGCCAGTAAGCAGATCATCCACGTAGAAGTCTCGCACGATAATCGAACTTATTTTGGGATATTCTTGTTCAATATTGAATGCAATTTCATGTAAGGCACGTATACACAAAAAACTTGCTGAGGTAGTTCCGTAGGTTGCCGTATTTAATTCATAAGCTGATAAGGGTTCTGAAGAATGTGCTCGCCATAATATTTTTTGAAAAAGTCTTTCTTCCTTTTTTACAAGGACTTGTCTATACATTTTTTCTATATCACCTCCAAGTACTACATTATGAATGCGAAATCGTAAAATAATTGAAATTAAATCATCTTGGATAGTAGGACCTGCCGCTAAAATATTGTTCAGGGAAATACCAGAGGTCGACTTCGACGATCCATCAAATACAACGCGTATTTTTGTTGTGGTACTACTCTCCTTAATCACACAATGATGAGGAAGATAAAAACCATCATTAGATATTTCATCTAAACGTGACATATGACCGAGTGTTATATATTCCTCCATGAAATTTGCATATTGACGTTTCAGATTTTCATTTTTATTTAATTTTTGTTCCAACGAGAAGAAACGTTTTTCCGCGGTTTTCAACGAATCCCCTAATTTATCAGTAGGCTCTTTAAAAGGTAGGCTTACTACAAAGCGACCCGACTCGTTTCTAACAGTATTTGCCTTAAAATGTTCTTCGCAGAACGATTCTTCTGCCGAATATGATTGTTTATACGGATATTCCTCAATTTTCCAAAATTTTTCACTTTGATCATCAAGCTTAGTTGAATCGATACTTAAGTGACAATGTGTTTCAGAAAAATGATCTTTGAAAAATATAGGTCCTGAAACGATCCAGCCAAAAATGGTTTTCTGTAAGATAGGTAATCTTGGACCTAATTTTATTTGTCCAGTGCAAAGCAAATCATAAAATAAATCATTTCCGATGAGCAAGTCTACAGAATCGCTTGTGTTGAAGTTGGGATCGGCTAAAATCAAATTAGGAGGTATTTCGATAAATTTTGAATCAAAAGTAACGGAAGGAATATTTCCCGTTATTTTGTCCATAACGAAACAGGGCAAGGTAACCTTGAAGGCATTTATCCTTGACTGAACTTTAACACATGTTCTCTTTTCTAAAGAAGATGAATATTGATTAATTCCCATAATTCTAACATTGCATTTATTTATTTTCAAATTAAGCTTTTCTGCTAATCCTTTTGTTATGTAATTGCTTTCCGAGCCACTATCGAGAAGTGCTCTGCATGTATATACCTGTCCGTCATTGTCAAGCACGTCAATAATCGCAGTTGAGAGCAACGAGTATTTATTTTCTTGAATCGAACAAAGTGATGTTGATTGAGATACATTGGCATTTTCCATGGTAGAGGAATTTTGAATTTCGACATTATTATTATTTATGCTTTGGACGGAGTTTTGGATTGGTTTCGAAGAAGGCTGATTTTTATTTATGAAATGTAACAGTGTATTATGCAAGTTACCGCATTTACGACATTTACTAGCCTTGCATTGTTTTGCCGTGTGACCTTTTCTAAGACAATTGACACAGAGGCGCAGCCTTTTAACTTCGTCAAATCTTGCACTAGGGCTCAACTCAAGAAATTTGGAGCAATTATAGTATGCATGAGCTTGATCACAAACTACACATTTCGTGCTATTTATTGTAACTAGTGATTTTACCGACTTCGAATAATTTTTCTCCGAAGTTTTTTCATTATTTATAGCTTCCAACAAGCAGCACTTTTCACGCAAGAAATCTAAAAATGATTGAAGTGTGGGCAGCTCGGATTTCGTGTTTTTCGATTCCCACTCCCTTCTTGTGATAGGGTCAAGTTTTGTTGCAACCAAAAAAATGATAATTATATCCCAGTGCTCCGTTGGCAATCCCAGATTCTTCAAGGCGCGCAAATGTCGCGACGACCCATCCAATAATTGGCGCAAAATAGCACATGATTCTTTAGGCACTGACGGTAAGTTAAAAAGAGCTTTAATATGATTTGATACCAATAATGATTTATTTTCATATCTTTCTATCAAACAATTCCAAGCAGAATCATAATTGGTGTCAGATATTTCAAGAGATTCGATACTACTTGCGGCATCACCCTTCAATGACAGCCTCAAATAATGGAATTTCTGAACCTTAGAAATCGTTCGATTCTCATGCACAACGGATCTAAAAGTATCTTTAAAGAAAAGCCAATCATTATAAGAACCATCAAAGGTCGGTAAATTCACAGCAGGTAATTTAATATTAAAATCTGAGGCGATAGGTTGAGGTATTATGGATGTCACGGGTTCAACCTGAGCTTTTGAAATAATATATTTTCGAGCATCACTTATGATTTTATAATACGTATCTTCAAATACTACTGATTCTTGTTGAACCGCTTTCAAACCTTCTTGATCATCGTCTCCTATCAAAAGTTCTATTTCATTTTGAATAATATTAAATTCATCCAATAATGACTCCGCTTTGTTGAGTCTTTGCTCTAATTGAACAGTATCTGCACTCTGTTCATCACGTATTTTAACAAGATATGTTTCAAATCGAGTCAGTTGCGATTTAATTATCCCTCTTTTCTTCTTCAAATTGGCTGCCATAGTGAGAAATCAGTATGAAAATACTTCGAAAATAATTCAAGAAAATGCTATTTGCTAATATTATGCAACGCAAAATCTACAAAGTAGGTAGGTAAGTATATTTTTCTAGTATTTTATGTTCAACCAAAAAACAAATTGCTAATATTATGCAAGAGTTTCAGACTTCTCAACAACACGCATTGAATAAGGATGCAACGATAGGAAAGTGTTAAAAGGAACGAACACACCTGGACGATTCCTAGAATTCCATTTTCAGTCGGCTACCGGCAACAGCAAACTTCTTGCAGACACAACACACAGGAGCATTCACGAATCAAACTTATTTTTACTGATTACATCCGGCTCGAAGGACCATGTGTTGTATTTATATGGATTTTATACCATATATCATGTTGCTTTGATTAATTAAGAGCGAAATGTGGAAAGGCATGTATTATCGACAATGTACATGTTTCCTATATAAACGACAAGTAACAAGTATATATAAACAAATTTTTCAGTTTAGGAAGCGTCAAAATTGCCCGGTGAGTTGCCGGAACCCTTCTTGGACCTGGGGGTTGCTTGGCAACAGGTACTGTCCATCGCGTTCTCATTCGCACTCAAGTAATAAAATTATTCAACACAAGAAATAGTCAAGTGCCACTAGACCGCGCGTTAATACAGTAAAAATAGGAAAATTGCCGCAACAGGTAACAGTGACAGGATTGACAGGTTATTAACGGTAGGTTTCCACGTTCCATGCACGTTTTCTGAAACGCATTTGATTGGCTGCCAGGGCTGTCAAAATCTCAGTAGGCAAATAATAAACAGTGGTAGAATATTCGGTTGCACATTCCTCTCTACTGAAAATTAAGCTTCGTATGGTATATGACTGATCGCCATCTACACTAGCGATCTGAAGCTTCTGCGATCTCAGAAATCAAGCAAGTTTCGCCAAGTTTATCCCAAAATTATTCAGGTATAAGTAGATACACCAGGGTTTCCATCTTAGATTTCTCATATTGAGAAGAATTGTACAAACAAAAGCATATCAGTCAACGCAACACGGTTTTTTATGCACCTTGAAACGGACACACTTGCAGACCAATTCAGGGATCATTGGTATCTCGTCAGTACGAGCTAACACCTGTCAGACAGCAACTACACCCATGAATCATACTCCAGAGGGCGTTAAATTATATCTGACAGGGTTCTTCGGAGTCAGAGGAAGTATTTTTTTTCTGAAATGTTTTATCCATCATCTCACTGAGTGGATACAGTTGAGAGTGACCTGAACGCACTGCTTGAAGATAATTTCATTTATCGCAAGTCGTCAAGTATGTTCACTAACTATATGATGATATTGAAGATGGATACTTATAGTAACTTGAATTTTGTTAAGAAAAATGCCCAGTATCCGAGTAAACAACTTCCGTTACTGGGAAAAAGCGCGGGGGGTGGAGGGGGGTGGAACTCATTGGGGGGTGGGGAGAAAAAAAAAATGAAACCAATCGATAAATTATCATTTTTCAACATAAAAACATTGATTGCAATTTTTCGTAAAAATGAACCCCTTTCGAGTAATAGCGCAAAGTGTGATTTTTGCAAAAAAACATACAATTTTTTTAAGTTTTTTAAATTTACTGAAAATCTGTTAGTATTACAAAAAAAATTATATATTACTTATATGAAGTAATTCAGTTGACAAATTAAGTGTTTTTTGTTTTATTTTTGATAAGAAGAAAAAAAGTTATGGGCAAAATAATTTTTTTTCGAAAATTTTTAATGCCAATTTTTTAGCGCCATATGGGCTGAGGTGCTTGGAAAAGAAATCTTTTGGTGAAAAGTCAGAACACTTCGTCCTAAATATGTCCAGCCATTTTTGGCCCTATCGGGTAATTATTGTTTATGTTTTGGCCTGCTAAACTTGGGTAAAATCGTGTGTTTTTTTAAACATTTTCAGTTTTTGGCCAGCAGCGTGAACATTATTCATTTTGAACAGCCAAATTTTTCAGCATTTATTCCAGGATAGTTGTATTTCAATTTTTTGTTATAATTTTTTTTTATAACGGTAAATGTTTTTTTTTGTCGGGCGAAATAAAAAAAAATTGGCCCATCCAATTCAAATGTTGCATTTGACATGAAATTTTGGCGATAACCTTAGCTTTAAAATGGTTCCTGGTACATCTCGTTATCATTAGCCAATAAAAAGTTATGGCCAAAAAACCTTATTTGTCCATCAATCACATGAAATTTTTATAGTTAATCCATTGGGACCCTCTATTTATAAGTTTTATGAACATTTTGGAGCTTTGCCCAGTAACCAAACTTGTTTACTCGGATACTTGACACTTTTTTTGACAAATTCCAAAAAAATTTAAGTTGATCTGAGTGGTCTCGAATTAGTCCTTCATTTTACTAAAAAATGTACTTCCTTTACTGGAGTAGTCCGACTCTTGATAAATCAATAACGATTTCATTCATTCATTTCAACAACTCGCACACGGATTAATACCCGAAAGGACCATTTTCAATATTCCAGCTTCCGTGAAACATTCATCTTTAGTACCACACCTTGACGGGAAGGGAGAAAAGCAGAGAAAAAGCTAATCAACCAATGCTGTTTGACCGATGAAATCGTTATTGATTCATCAAGAGTCGGACCGAATTGTGAGAGGAGTATGTTCAAATCACAAGTACAAATCTGATTATTTTCCAACATTTTATAATTAATGCTTTCGAAAGCAAACACCACCAGGTTGATTCTATTACAAAGATTTTTCAAAAGCATTCGATCGAGTGAATCATAATTTGTTGTTGAATAAACTATAAGCTTGGGGTATACAGGAAAACATTCTGAAATGGATTGAAAATTATCTTGCTTGCAGAGTTCAATATGTGAAATATGGTAACTCAATATCTTCCTCAATCGCAGTTCCATCTGGTGTGCCGCAGGGATCTCATTTAGGACCATTGCTTTTCAACCTATTTGTTAATGACTTGAATTATGTTATTAGCTATAGTGAATTTCTTCTGTTTGCTGATGATCTGAAGTTGTTTAAAGTTATTCATGACTCATCTGATAGTGAATTATTACAGTACGATTTATCTAACTTTTTACGCTGGTGTGATATAAACTGATTGCAATTGAATACAGACAAATGTCATAAATTTACTTTTTTCCGAAACAAAACTCACATGAATCATCCATATGAAATCAAGAAAATAGAACTGGAAACAACAAATACAATCAAAGATTTAGAAATAATTCTAGATCCAAAAATGTCGTTCGAACCCCATATTGCAAATGTTACTTCTAGAGCACTAAAAATGTTAGGTTTCACTCTTAGATCTGCAAATGAATTATCTCTCTCTTCCTTGAAGATCATATATTGTTCAATTGTTTAGTCAATAATGGAATACAACTCAACAATTTGGTGCCCTTCATATAATGTGGATATTGATATGCTTGAGAGTGTTCAAAACAAGTTTTTAGGGCACTCGGCATATAAACTAGGATATCATATTGGAGAATATGACAATAAAGATATATTGAACATTCTTAATTTGAATACTCTGGGTCATAGAAGATTAGAATCAGATCTTACACTTATCCACAAAATAATCAATGGTAGCATTAACTCCCCAGAAATTGTTGAACTTAAAAACTTTGAATGTGAATCCAAAGAGAATGAAAAATACAGAAATCTCCATAGTACCCTTTTACCGTATCAACTATGGCCAGAATGAATCTATAGGTAGAATTTTGAGACTTGCGAATACATACAATGTGGATTTATAACTCTTCAATTCTTCTTTGGAATCTTTCAAAAAATCTGTAAACAGATTGTAATTAATTATTTAAGTTATTTTTACATTTCATTATAGTTATTTCTGTATTTTACTTACATCTAGTTATAGATTATTTTTACAGTACATATGTGTGAATTTATCAATTTTGTTGTAAAAAATAGGCAATGCCGTAAATGAATAAATACCAGTTACTCAAACGCAGGGTTTTTTGTTGAAGCACGGTAAACTGCCTTAATTGATGGAGACATGTATTTCAAGTTCTTGATAAACACTCTAGCCTGAGAGTCGAAACGTCGAACATTTCAACAACTCGCACACGGATTAATACCCGACTAGGACTATTTTCAATATATGATGATATTTTTCATTTTTTCTCGTACGAGAAAGGAGCGCGCTGAGATTTATGATATAAATTCAACTATGGCTGCTGCTGCAATCAGGAAGTAAGTGGTGAAGTTGATGGACGTTTCGGTAACAAATCACAGCCGTTCCGCAATGTGTATCGCATCGCATCATGATGCTGAGCGTATAGGAATGATTTCAACGAACTCGTCCCGCGTGTCACGAAAACGCTTTGAATATGAAAATTCCCGAAAGTATATGACCGAACCAGCTGACATATGTTGAGGTTGAAATTAACAGTGGGACACACAGTTTATCCAGCTGTGTACTGTGCTCGCATAATAATTTGTACTTCCGTGGCCTAGATGTTTCGCCAGGGTGGGTTTCAGAAGAATTCGCCATTGAATCTGATGTTTACTTGGCTTGAATGCGGTTGACAATGTTCCTTGCCGAATGGTAATGGTTAGGACTTCCATTGGCTATAGCATTAACTCTATTGAAACCTGAAGCTAATAAGGAAAGGATAAAAGTATGAATCAAATAAGTTAATCAAATTCAAACAAAAGGTTGAAATGGATTTTTTGTTGGAAAAATAAAATTGAAGGTTCGATTGATGAAAAAAAATAATGTTGTGACAAAAAAACTTGAGATATCGAATATAAAATATGAGTGAAAAAAATATAAATGAAGACATAAATTAATCTCGCGCTAAAAAATTCATTTCCTGCTAAAAACCGATCAGCGCACTTCTAGAGGCACCCGTGCGCTTCAATGTTAGTACCGCCTCTTCCCCCACCCTAGGGAAATTAGGTCTTTATGTCCGACCATACCTCGAAATATTGTCAGTCATCACCCGAAGACGATTGGGGATACCAGCAATCGAAACGTCGTTAGTACACTAAACTTCAAACGTGGTTTCAATATTTATTCATACTATTTCATTAATTTTTTTTTCAAAATTTCTTGTTATATTCCACATTCGATGTCTCAATTTTTTTATCACTATATTATTTCATGTATTTCTTCATTTACATGTTTTCGACTAATATTTCATATTCGATATCTCAAATTTTGTGTCACAACATTAATTTCTTTGATCAATCAAACCTTCCATTTTATTTTTCGACCAAAAAATTAATTTCAACCTTTTGTTTTGATTTGTTTACCTTATTTGATTTGTATTTGTATCCTTTTGTTCTCAGCAACAGGTTTCAATAGAGTTAATAATATAGACAATGGATGTCCGAACCATTAGCATTCAGCTGATGTATACTTGCTTTCATTTCTGAATTTACATAGTATAGTTCAGAAAATGAAGGTTAAAAAAATGGTGAAACCTCGCAATTTTTTCGTTCAGCACCGATTTGTACAAAAAATTTTGGAAAAGGCTTATTACACCCTCTAGTTCATTTTCTATGTTGTACCGTTGTACGGTTTTTGTTTTTTAGGGGACCCCTAATTGTCAAAAATTATAAAATAACATCAAAAACCTAAATATGGGAAAAAATAGTTAAATAATGATAGTTTCATGCTTTAGGATACAATTCCATAATCTATCAACCTACCCTTGTTATAAACTACCCTTGAAAACATTGAAATTTTTATAATATGTCTTCGAACTTTTGAATACACTGGTGAGAAATCAACGAAAAATATACTCACACTCGCGAGCAGATTCTTCTTCTTCTCTGTCTTCCATTATGAATGGAAAAAGTAGAACATATAACTTATAACGGCCGAATATACCGGTTATGTAGATTACTACGCTCCGAAGCGGGTAATTCAAATTAAAAAAAAAAATTAATCGTTTTTTTGAGCATAGCTCCTTCATTTTGGGTGATAGAAAATTTTTTTCAGAAACGATTTTGTAGAGCTTTTCGAATGCTATAAGACTATGTGAATGAAATCACTTAAGATCCCTTAATTTTTGAATGGCGAGAGTTTAAAGTGCTTGACTAAGGTGATGTTCGATCGTAAATGTAGGTGTTAAACGGCTATATCTCGCCGAATATTCTTTTTACAAAAAATCTACACACAGGAAAATTTTTGTCATTAAAAAATCTACAATTCAGTACTCTATCATTTTTTTCGTATCTTTAGTATTTTGAGAGATATAAGACAAAGGTTAAGAACACGAAATTGAAAAAAATCGTTTTCTCTTTGAACTCCAATTTTTCTAAAATTAGGCATTTTGAATTGGTTGAACTTCGTGAGTGTATTGAAAGTACATATATAAAGAGAATCACAGGAGCGTGGCGATCAATTTCAGTTAGGGAGTACTTTGGAGATTCTTTTCACAGATTTCTTTCGTAGAAAAAAGCGGGTACCGATCTTATTTTGATCATAAGTCGGTAAATTTTCATGCTAGGAAGACATTTTTCTAGTTGTTTGAAAGCTCTGATTGAATACATCAAAAAAGATTGTATGAGCTTTCTTCGAAAAATGCAAATTTTTCTCGTTATTTCGCTTTAAATCTTCCAATTCATACATTTGACGAAAAAAAGCTAAGCATTAATTTGCTGTATCTCAGTTCGTATGTATCGTGGGAAAATCATGAAGAAAGCATTGTTTTTGTTTTTTCATAAGCTACAATTTGCCTCTCCACACTTTTTTTTTTGATAAAATGCATAGTTTTAGAGTTATTTGCAAAAAAACATTTTAAAAAATCGATTTTTTCTTCAAAAAAATGTTACTTTCAACTTCGAATAACTCAAAAAATATAACTTTTACGAAAAAAACGTATGAAACATTTTTGTCTTAGAATTACTTTTTTCGTTGATTCCCACAGTTAAAATGTAATAAAAAATTTCCACCCCCGTGATGGGGTGGCAACTACCCCTAAGGCTTTAGCGAACAGCGTCATGATATAGAAAATGATCCTTGAGCTATTCCCTACCTTCTGTGAAAATTTCAGGCAAGTCCATGGTGGACGAAAAAATTGCGAGCCATAATGATTTCCTGAACTAGTAAAGTCAAGTGTTTTTTCACTTTATACATGCGGAATTAAATCAAGTGCCCACCATTGTTAACTTTTTTTGTTATTCACGAATTCGTTCGAATTGATTCTCAGAATGAATGAATCCAATCAATTAATAGCTTTCCTGTTGTTTAAGTTCAGTACATAGAGGGAAGTATATATTAAATTTTTTCCTCGAAGAACATGTCAGTTCCATCACTATAGTCTGTTTAAAAAATGAGGTAGAGTATATTAAGCTAAATTATTGCCGTTGTATATGGGAATTCTTTTCATGTTATTCATGAAAAGCTATTAAGTGAGGACTGACGGAGTTAACGAAGGACGTGAAATCATAAATGAATGAATTAACTCACGGCCTCCAACTACCCTCACTACCCTCGACTCAGTGATATAATTTGAAAAATGGAAATTATCAGATTAGACACTCCAAGGCGCTGGGTTATGACAAACCCGGTATAGGGAATTTGAAGATGAAAAACAGAACTGAACGGTTGTTCAGATCCAGCCTTTATGACGTTCAGACCGAATGATTACTGTGAAGTGAATATAATAATATATTCTGTTAGCTATTCTTCCGGGTCTATTATTACTCAAAGGAACTTTCTATTATTAACGAGTTTCTTTTTATCTCATTGAATATATGAAAAACGTTCAACTTCAACGTTCAGTAGATGCTTTTCTTTGAACATCACTCTTTTTGGTGTATTATTTTTGAAAAGAATTCAAAACACGTTCAAAACAATACGAGATAATTGAACTTCCGAAAAGATCCGAAAGATTGCCTCGAAAGTGAAATGGGCTTGATTTTGATTTCAGTTTCAGTACCTTGCTCACTAGGCAGAAATCTGTATAGCGTTTTCTCTTTCCAGCTACAAACCAACAGCCACTCACACAAACCATCATTGACAAAATGGTTAAGGCTTTCGCGGCCGAGGTTATTAGTATAACTACTTTTCTTCGGGCTTGAAGGCCGTCGTTCTTTGGAATTTCTTCCTGACGTTTCGCTAGCGCGAGTGGCCAGCTTCTTCTGTAAACTCAGTTTAGTCATCGGAAATGAGTAAGCCTCTGAAGAAGCTGGCCACTCGCGCTAGCGAAACGTCAGGAAGAAATTCCAAAGAACGACGGCCTTCAAGCCCGAAGAAAAGTAGTTATACTAATAACCTCGGCCGCGAAAGCCTTAACCATTTTGTCAATGATAAAAATATTTCAAGAACATCAAGGCCTAACTGCAGCAACAGTCGAAACTCCACAAGAGTCAATATTGTTCCATATCAGTCTTCAATACGAAATACGCTGTGTTCAATTTCGATACACATCCTAGATCAAGAAAGGAATCAACACCGTACATCTTTCCCAAGAATTTTCACTTTCTCTGAAGCCAAAACGTCTTCAAGATTCCGAAAAGCAATTCATGTTTTTTCAGTAACAGAGTTATTTACATCCAAGATCACCCGAAATTCTAGCCTGAAAGCTGAGTCGAGTGTACTTATTTCCGTACTATCCTCAAGCTATGATAATGATTTTCACTTATGGAAACAATATATTATATAATAATGTAATTACTAGAATTCATCTCTGCAAGAGGTTTCATGGATATACTTATATTTTTTATGTTTCTCTCTTCTGGGAAAATTTCATGAAATGAGTCTGCTATAAGTTCATCACTATTGGTATAATAGCAAGCAAAATACCAAAAAATTCACGAGTTATTGAAGGTACAACTTTCATTCTTTAGTAATCATAGGCATTATGTGTACGAAATCTGGCAGCATAGGATGAAAATTTAAGCCATGGAAGCTCAAATATTTCATTACCAACGGTATGCAGAGATGTTGTTTCGCATTCCTCAGCGAAGATAAATATTTTTGGTTCTCATGAAGTTTGGCACTCACGCCCCATTCGAACCCTTGTAAAAATCAGCCGGCAATTCGTCAGGTCTCCCTCCTGTCGATATTCTTGTTATTTTTTCATTATCCGTACTCCGCAAAGCCACTTTTCAGTCAGGAGAACGTAATTCAACTGAATATGTAATACCCTTCGTCCGTTTTTTGTCGAACGGCTGTTCAAAACGGTCGGAATTCATAATGTCTGCCGAATAAATAACTGAAAATGAAAAATAAATACGGTCCGCCTCGCCTCTTATTGATTCCACAAGCAATAAACATCAATTTGTAAAGGATCCGATGCCATTTAGGGGCTCGTATGGGAGGAAAGTTGGATATCTTTGCTCGGTTCGTGATTTATTCCACTGAACTCACCCGGATTCTGGGCGGTTATATTCAGGTTGGACCTTCGAAAGTAGGATGCTTTCAATCGGGATGTTGTTGATAGGGAGGTCTTTGAAAATGAAATATTTTATTCACAAGAGTGGGTCAGAACTAGGTGTACCTATTTCAAGTCTACACATTCTCGAAACAAAGTCCTACAAGGTTCAAATAAAAATCTAGTGTGAGAGAAACCAGTGTGTTCTTCGAAAACAACTATCAATATTGCGTTTTCAAGTTGGGCTATTATAGACGTATGTAGACGTTAATGTGATCCAGTGTTGTTCTCCAAACATCTTGCATAATGTTGTATTTCAAAGCTGCGACATCAAAATCATCTGGTAGAAACTATGATCTTGTATCTTCACACTGTTTACTGTCTGTTTCTGGCTAAAAGCTTTGGCCATTGAGGAACTGGTGGTTTATTGGTAGAAAAGCTTACGTCTTTCGACTTAACTAAAAGCTGAATGTCCATACTCATTCCTAAGTCAGATATTTGTCGCACCCAGAGAATTGAAACCTATTACGATGTGCTATAAAATCTCCACGGTAATTCAAAATCATATTTACGTCAGGAAGGGGCAGAGGGAAGATTGGATGGCTATAAGTAAGACAGAAGTGCACTTCATTCAGTATAAGCTTCTCTGCATCTCACTAAAATTTGAAGCGAACACAAAGATAAGATGCGAAAGATCACCTTTTTTATTTTGAAGGTCTTGCATCTTAGTACTGTTTGACCGTCATTATTTTGTGGTAGATCAATATTTGTTCCGTAGTATTCTGGGTTTGAAACCTACCACAATCTGAAAATATAAGAATTAATATTGGAATCTATACGAGTGTAGAAAGGCAGAGATTCAATCTACCCCGAAAAGTTGCTGCGTCTATTGAAAAACAGTTCTTCCTGGATAGAACAAGTCCAATTAATCAGCAACTTATAAGTCAAATTTTGACAAAGTCCTGTTCAAATGCAAATATCTCTTGTAGGCAATTTTTCTAATTAACATTTGTCAAATTATTTCAAATTCGACATAACATTCTGTCCTTCAGGAGGGGCAGCCATCCGAGATCCATATCAAGCGAACTCATAGATATGCATTCTTCACCAGACAGCATGAAAGCAGATTCCTTAAATTTTCGTTTCCTGTCATTGCTCTTTTTTGTCATAATTTTAGTGACGTTACATTCTACTTTGTGATCTCCATCGGCAGTAAGAATGTGTTCTGATAATTTAGAACCACCTATCTGTCTGTTCCTGATGTATATCGTGTGTTCACTCTTTCGTACTTCCAATGGACGAGACGTTTCACCGATTTATTTTTGACCGCACGAACAAGGAATTTGATGAATGCAATTTTTTGTGTTTTTTGTTGTTTTATTTGCTTTGGTACGTGTAAGTATTGACCTTGAAGTATTTGTTGTTCTGAATGTTGTTCTGACATTATACCTGTTGCCGATCCGTTTTATCCTTTCAGACGAACGAGGGACATAAGGTATAATGTTTGTTACAGGTTGTGTATTTTGTGTAGGTTGTATGTCTTCATTGTGGACTGTGTTCGGATTTTCAATTTCTGTCAAAGTTTTTTCTATGAATTTTTCTGGATATCCATTTTCTTTCAATACTGATTTTATGAAGTTTATCTCATCATTGATTTTTTCTTGTGAGTTACGTACAATAACGTTTCATAACAGAAGTTTCCCCGCTAGCCCACATCACCACGTACATCAGAGATCTACAACTCTTGAAACTCGATGAAACGCGCTTCGTCCACTTTGCCTGCTTCCTCAACAAGATCTTAGCTACTGAAGTACCTAGATACCTAGCATCAAAGAAAATTCGTAGAGAGGACACCCACAACAGATCGCTGAGGAACATACATCTTAGATTCACTATTCCTATCCATCGTTCTTCTCTTTTTGAAGGATCATTCTCCTACTTGGTGGCTTATTTGCTCAATAACTTGCCCGCAGAATTCCTGAATCTATCTGCTTTCACTTTGAAGAAGAATCTCAAACAGGCTATCTTGAATGGGCAGCTAAATATTGATTTTAGTGAATTCTAATTCTGTCAGTTTTGTCTGCACAATATGTTCTTACTTGTTCCTTGGGCTTAGTTTGTATCATTTTAAATGTTCTTAGTCCATTTGTGTGTAATTGTCAATTTTATGTATATTATGACACAAAAAATGCTTTATTATTATTATTATTATTATAATTTGTGTTCTGTCAGAAAGGCTTTTTGCTATACCTTCCTTGACACTATTATAACGATAAGTATTTATATATATATATATATATATATATATATATATATATATATATATATATATATCAGTTCTTATTATTTTTTTGATTGTCAAAATTAAAATTATACTAGAAGTTTCTGACTAATAGGACTTGTTCTATCCAGAAAGAACTGTTTTTCAATGGACGCAGCAACTTGTCGGGGTAGATTGAAAATCTGCCTTCTAAACTTGTATAGATTCCAATATCAATCCTTATTTTTTCAGATTGTGGTAGGTTACAAACCCAGAAAACTACGGAACACGTCTTGAATCTTATTCTTCGGGAATAAGGACTCACAGCTGTCTTTGAAGGGTCTGAAAGAGAAGGCACGTTTTTTTATGTGCTATAAGGTCGTCAATAGCTATATGGTAGTAGTTTTTCATTTTACGAAATTTTGCATTTTTGAATATCAATAACTCGAGATTTGTTGAACTGATTCAATGTTTTCTTGTACCTATAACTCATCGAGGGAGATTCATGCCAGACATAAATACATCGATTACGTTACTCGAGCGCGAATCATGTCACTCTCCCCACCAGTTCAGCACCGACTGAATTTCAATTGTTCTGGATAATATGTGGTAACATGAAATAATTAAACGTGAAAACAAAAGGTTTTCAGCGGGTTGCCCTCTCGCACGTCCATGAAATACGAGGAATAATAACATTATCATATTCCCCACGCACAACAAAAACACCCCTTTGTATGATATACGCGCTTCGCTACGTATTTATGGCTCACACAAGAATTCGCATGTTAACAAGGCTCAGGGAGGAGAAGAATCCGAATGTACATGGCGGCCGAGCATGTGGTGCCCTATTTCGCATCTGAATAACAGTCTGAGAAGAGAGAAGTTTGCATTCTATACAGTGTGGATGTGAGTAGTTCTTTTCTTCGACTTTTGTTCAAGATGATATATGGCAGAGGAGGATATATTGGTTACGCATCATTTGATGAAGGAAAAGTGTAATGGTCACAATTGTTAATTTCTTCAGGAAAATAAATGAAAACACTGTTCAGTTATGCACCACTGATAATGAAATTCCTGAGGACATCCCATCTGATGCAATACCTAATCATGTTCATTTTCACAGCTCATTGAGATCTCTACTTTCAATTCGATCATTCGTTCATTATCTTGCAAATTTGGTATGTAAATGTGAACATCAAATCCATATTGGAAGTCATCCAGCTGATCAACTGACAGGAGTCCTTCTTCTTCCTTATTATTTCGATTTATTCATCATATCATAATTTTGTCTGTAGCGACCATAGACATTATAACTGATGGACTGGCCTTCATGACAGTTCTCCATATAACACGATGCGGACTACAATAGAGAGAGAAAGGATATACAAGTTGAAGGGATATTGTGAAGGACAGAATGATAATTCTAGACATGAATTACTCTATCCTTCTTAACGCCCCTTTATCTGCTACATTGAGGAAGGAATCCGCTTAGA
>JAVJAQ010004925.1:0-22142 GCA_032362365.1 Zygogramma bicolorata | reverse complement strand
GTCAGCCGCCTTCCTTTCCAACCCACTGAATTGTTTGCTCTGCTACAACTTTCCGAAATCATCCTAGGCAGCAAGCTTCTGGAGAAATTATGAGAGATCTTTGCCCCCTGGAAGTCTGTGACACCTTCTTCTCCTTCACCTGCACCCGTTGCGGACTCGGAAACATGATCGAGTCGCTCCCAAAATCGATAGGCTCCAGAAGCTTGGGAGCCGTCATCTCATCTGCCACGTGTAGCATACCATTCAAAACAGGGGCCAACTCCAATGACTGCTGCACATTCGAGTTGAAGGGTTCGAAAAATGCTCCAGCTATTGCTGTTCCCCTCGACGTAGCCGCAGCCCCCGCTCCAGCCAGCTCCTGGCTAGCTAGAATTGGCATGTCCGGCACCACATCTGATACCGAATGGTCCCTTTGCGCCACATCCAACACCGGTAGGTTCCTTGGGGCAGCACCACCTTCTTGAATGACAATGTTTGAATGCACCTTCGCTTGTTTTGGAGATAAGGTCGTCTTCAGAGTAGACATCTTTCTGAGAATGAAATCAATTGATTTTCAAAATACAAAAGTATGGTGAAAAATACCACGTGAAACATAATTATGAACATGGGAAAAGAACAAAAATAATAAATGAAAACAGATACTTTAATTGAATGATGAAAAGCGGCACTACGAATACAAATATCGGTAAGGTACTGATTTGAGGTTGTAATTTCTCGAGTCTTTAATACATTTACTGAGTATGCAGTAACAGGGGCACCACCTGGTAGAAATTGTCCACACTAGCTGTCTGCGAGACCACTTCTGTGGCATTTTGTTGAATAATTTGACCTTGAACATCCTTGTGTTGACTATTTTTCGATGGAAACACTTCATAGACTCGAAAACTATAATGACCTTGTTACGTTCAAATTTAATACTAAGTCATACTCTTAAATAATGAAGGACACTATGTGGATACTACCTAACATTTTATTCAAATAATGAACATTGTACGTAGTAAAAGGATATATTTGTTAACATAACTGCTCCTCGTATAAAAGTCACTTTATACCCGTGTATTGAATAACCCTGTAGAATAGTGATCGTTAGTTTGTGCTGTGTCGCATATTGGTACTTGTTCGTCACTTCACCAGCCAATCTACTTCCTTCGGTCTACAGGTATTTCGTAATATACCGTTCAGTATTAACTTTCCAGGACACTGAAACCTGACGAGAACGAGTTGACTCCTTCCTTTCTACCTCTCTGATTTGCCCCAAACGTTTCAGTTCTGCTCAATACGATGATTTATCTGTAAAATATAGTGTTATAGTTATTTTTCAATTAAGGTTAGGACTCTGTGTACAGAGTCATATGTATTTGGATGTCGTGATGTGGATTTTTATTGAGTGTTAATTATCACTTACCTTGAGACTGAGTCGTGGCTTGGTGTCATATTTAATTGTTTCTACGAATATTATTATGATCGTCTTTGTTTACATGTTCATTTTTCCAACTGGGTTGACAGGTCGATATTCACTCAATTTTTGAGGTTGACGTGTTCAACGGTCGGTACTTCTGCAGTGTTGCCAGGCATCCAGACGTAAATTCTGTAGAAGTCGGCATATTTTTTGGGCTATTGGGGGATATAGAGTTGATTATTAATTCTGTTGCGTATTCAGTACGATGTCACGTAATGGTTTAACCAGATTTGGAGGTGAATACGAAGTTTCGTACCGATCGGATATTAGCGTATCTGGCTTGTTCCGTTCTGTGACTGTGCTGTGACTAACTTCGTGGTACATACACTGGGCACGGTTTTTTTTGAAAAACCGATGGATCATTGTTGAATTACTGATTGGTAAGGTGATGGTGTTGTTGAGCTGACTTGAGAAAATTTATGATATCTAGAATCATCCTTCAATGGGATACATTTTTCGAGTCAACATTGTTGAATTTGGGTGTAACTGGTAGTGCTGAAGTGCATATTTTGATATTTACCCGATTTCTGAACTCTACGGAGGATTTGTTTTATACTTCGCCTCGCCATACGTGCAGAGAGCCAAGTCTTGTAACCCTTAGATCATTTAGATGCTTCATTGTATCCACCAGATTCCATAAGGTCGAAAATCGCTTAAACGAAGGAAATGTCCATCTGATTGACCAAATTCGATTTGGAAAAATTAAAGGAAACCCCTCACGGCCAGGGGTTTTTTGGACTTGTTAGAAGTTTTCGAATTTGTTCTTGGATTTTGGGTTTTGGTTGGAGTCTACCGCTGGACAATCCTTGGTACCCGACTGTATAGAGCGTGATTCACCGTCCAATATCTACAGGGTGATCCTTCCAATAGTTCGTACACCTGTATGGAAGTTCACCTGGAGTTCCAGTACATACAGGGTGACTCACAAATTCGATAGCTACAGGGTGAACCTTGCATATCCTACTGGACTGTCTGGATTTGGAGTTGCTGGATCATATATACCTACGAGTGGGACATAAGAAGATCCCTCGTATACAGGGTGCACGCAAGTGTTAAAAGTTTTGATTATTTTTCATTTACGGCATTTATACTTTCTGCAATCTGCTTGGTAGCTATTGTGTTAATTATATACTGTAGATAGGGGATATTCCCCTCTTATTTTTTTTATTATTGCTATTCGCGGAGCAATTCTGCTCATTATTTTGGTAGTGCTTATTCCTTACCATATTTTGTTGTTGTATTTGATAACTATTGTGAAGCGGAAATTGAAGGTAAGTTCTTGGTATGTTTCACGTGATTTTAAGCGCATGCGCCTGAGCTCAAGCGACGCTTCGCTAATCGCTTACCCCTATCAATTTCTGTATTGTTTATCAGGTAGTATCAATCACTGCATATGCATGGACTCACTTAATTAGTTGTGCTTATTGTTTATCGATACTTAATAGTATTACTTGCTAGCGCTTACAAGTTATCCAAAACTGTTCATTAGTGCTTCGTTGCTCTTCACTGCTTTTACTGTTCGTTTTCGCTAGAAGGCTTGAAGTAGTCGGTTAGAGTTGTTTTGTTTTTTTTTTTTAGAATTGCCTTCCAATGCACAAACTTGCCTCAATCGTTGAAGCTTACAATATTCACTGAAGTGTTGGTAATTATTTTTTTTTTTTGAAATAATACTCATTGAAGAGTCCGGAAACTAGAATACATAATGTACTTATTCTTCTCTACTCAATAAACGAAGTTTTTTTTGTACAATTGTTTATGATTCCAATTTTGTTGGTAAATTGAAAGATTGGATTACGTTGAATGGGTATTTGAACGGGAGTCAATTTGCCTGGCGCCCCTTCAACATCTTTTACTTATAGATTTGATAACTATTGATCGAACCTCCCCATCTCCACTGGAGTTAGCCGCAAATGCCCACTTGTCCTCTGACAACTGTGGCCAAGACACTTTTGTACATTTAGCTCGTCGTCGTAGAACGTGTCATTTTTGGCGCCCAACGTTTGAGGGAGAAATCTAAATAGTGATATTTAGTAATTTAGTGATATTAATAGTGATATCGTAAGTTTCTTCTGGAGATTTTTTTTTCATTTCAATTTTTTTTTTCTTGAGGTAAATTTGTATGAGCATATGAAGCAGATTCTCGTATTCAAAGAAGGCATTTCGAGTTTATTCACTGGATTTTTTTTTTCAATAATTTTCGAACATTTTCCCGTATCTCTATCTGTTGATCAGTTGATGTGATGGCTCTCAAAATGCAACCTTATCGCTTAACCCAAGATGAATTGACCTACGAATTAAAGATTAGGGGTATTGCAAGTGGGACCGTAGAAGAGATGCGACACTCTCTTTCTATGGCATTAAGACTTGAAAAGAGTGGCAGTAGCGTTAGGTATCCAACCTACCCATTCACTGTCGCAGAAGATATCCAGGCGGTGAAGGATAAATTGAATGACCTGGAACCTTTGATTACTGCCTTCAATGATTCGTCTGGAAGTAATTCTTTCGCCAGACTACAGTCCAAACTGAGTCATGTCCTTAATAGGATAGACCATATCGAAATTGGAGCGGAAGGTGCGACCGACCGTCCAAATCTGTTAGCCAAAGCGCTATCACTACTTGATGAGCTTCATCAGAAGGCAGAAAGTAGTGATAAGGGTGTCCCCCCGCGACTGAGCCTCATGAATCAAAGTCAGTTATCGACTAATGTTCACAATACCCACAGGTCTCCCAGTGTTTCACCGATTCGTATTTCCTCACCCAATGTTAAACAAATCCTGCCGAATAAATGGGACCTTAAATTCTCAGGTGATAAAAAAGGAATTTCGTTGAGCGCATTTTTTGAGAGAGTGGAAGAGTTGAGCATTGCGCGTCATGTTTCTAAAGATATACTCCTTGAATCTGGGATAGATTTATTTTCCGGTAGGGCGTACCAGTTTTATGCCGCCTACAGGAAAGAAGTTACGACTTGGGATGAGTTTGTGGTCTTGCTCAGGGAGGAATATCTCTCGCCTAACTATAATGAAAAACTTTTTGAAGAAATCCAAAAACGGACTCAAGGGCCAGATGAGTCAATAGGAATATATTTGGCTGTTATGACTGGATATTTTAATCGTTTAACTTGTCCTATTTCCGAGGAGACCAAATTGAAGATTTTAATGCGGAACATCGCACCTTTTTATCAGACCCAACTAGCTCTGGTTGAAGTGTCTACGATTAATCAGCTCCGCGAATTAGGAAGGCGCCTGGAGGCCAGGAAGGAGGCAGTTGAAAATTTTTCAGCACCTTCGAGGAAAAGCAATGCATTAGAACCAGATCTTGCGTATGTGGGAGGAGAGGTAAATTGCTTAGATAGTTGTTCAGCATCAACTTCCAGTCTTGATGAGCGTTCCAGGAGGCCTGAGAAGGAGATTATCTGTTTCCGGTGCAATAAGCCAGGACATAGGGCAATTGGTTGTTCTGTTCGTAGGGATAAATTCTGCTATCGCTGCAAGAAGGAAGGAGTGACGGTGAAGACTTGTCCGGATTGCTGCAAGCAGGGAAATGGCGGTCGACGCTCCTAATTGATCGAGGTCGGTGCGTCGATGAGAATAACTCGGTCGATAAATTTCAGGTGCTTTTAAATTATGTATTAGAGAATGTCGTCAACGATGAACGTCCGTATTTAAAGGTTGATGTTTTGGGTAAGTCAATATTGGGATTATTGGACTCGGGAGCTTCCCGCACCATTCTTGGAAGTAAAGGCTTGGCAATTGTTAGGGAGCTAGGGTTATCATTGAACCGAAGTAATACTACTGTTTGTACTGTGGCGAATGGGAGTCGTTGTCAAAGTGTTGGAGTTGTAGAGCTACCTATGTCATTGAGAGGTCGGTTTCGGTTAGTCGAAGTGATTGTTGTACCGGAGTTGCCTCATTTATTGATTTTGGGTACAGATTTTTGGAAGGTTATGGGTATTGTGCCAGACCTCCGGCATAATGAATGGCACTTTTCGACTGAACCTGTTGTGGCCAATGCAGTGGAGCATTTGACGAATCAAACCGTTCTCTCGCCCATGGAGAAGATGAGACTTGAAGCAGTTGTTAACAGGAATGTGGCGTTGATGGGTAAAGAACTAGGTTGCACCACACGGGCCGAGCATGTTATCGTTACTAGTAGCCCCCCAATCAAACAAAGGTATTACAGAGTCAATCCAGTGGTTCAACGTCAAATTGACAAGGAACTTGAGGAAATGCTCAAATTGGGTATAGTAGAGCCTTCCAACAGCCCATGGTCGTCTCCAATACTGCTGGTGAAGAAGAAGGACAATACTTTCCGATTTTGTGTAGACTATCGGAAATTAAACTCTGTAACGGTACGTGATAGTTATCCCCTTCCCCTGGTGGCCGACACCTTAGATAAGCTTCGCGATGCTAAGTATTTATCTAGCCTTGACGTCAAGTCTGCCTATTGGCAAGTGCCAATAGCAGAATCCTCGAAGGAGTACACTGCTTTCACAGTGCCCAATCGAGGTTTGTTTCAATTCAGACGGATGCCATTTGGTCTGCATAACGCGCCTGCTACATGGCAACGTCTCATTGATAATGTCCTTGGGCATGATCTTGAACCAAATCTGTTCGTTTATCTTGATGACGTGGTGATAGTGAGTCAGACATTTGAACATCACTTGTCGATCTTAGAAGAGGTGTTTCGTAGGCTGCGTGAGGCTAATATCACCGTCAGCATTGATAAATGCCAGTTTTGTCGCTCCGAGATGAAGTACTTGGGGTACGTGGTCGATCGTAATGGCTTGCACGTAGACCCCGATAAGGTCAAAGCCATGCTAGAACTGCCAATTCCGACTTGTGTCAGTGAAGTAAGGAGGGTCGTGGGAACGTTCTCGTGGTATAGGCGTTTCATCCCCAATTTTTCTTCCATTTTAGCTCCTATAACAGCTCTCCTTCGTAAGTCTTCGAAGTTTCTCTGGACAGAGGAATGTTCTGTCTCTTTTAGGCGAATTAAAGAATACTTGGTGTCCGCCCCGATCTTGAGTTGCCCAGATTACTCCAGACCATTTGTTGTCCAGACAGATGCCTCAGGGTACGGCATTGGGGCCGTTTTAACTCAATCATACCCCGAAGGAGACAAGGTGATTTCTTATCTTAGTCGGTCACTCACTAGACAAGAAAGAAATTTCACAACTACTGAGCGAGAATGTCTCGCTGTACTCTGGGCAGTTGAGAAGCTCAGACCATATTTAGAGGGTGTACACTTCACCATAGTGACTGACCACTTTAGCCTTTTATGGCTTCATAACTTGAAGGATTTAACTGGACGTCTAGCACGTTGGGCAGTCCGCCTTCAACAGTACAACTTCACGATTGTTCACAGGAAAGGCAAAGAGCATGTCGTCCCTGATGCCCTTTCAAGATCGGTGCCAGTTATAGATTTGGTGGATGACTCATCAGATGGTGTTCCGTTAAGAGATAGTGATAGTATCGAGGAAGACAGTATCAAGAGTGATAAATGGTATCAGTTGATGTTGAACAAGGTAAGGAGCAATCCGTTGAAATTTTCTTGTTGGCGAGAGCATGCTGGACGCTTGTGGAAGCATGTTGTAACCGATCATCCTGCTGTGATAACCCCAGAGGACTCTTGGAAGATCGTAGTCCCGAAGCGTGACCGCCATCGTATCATTGTCGCTGCTCATGAACCTGCTACGTCTGGTCATACGGGAGTGTTCAAAACCTTTTCGAGGGTTGCAAGTAGATTCTACTGGCCTAAAATGAGAAACGACATTGCGAAGTTTGTCCGGAACTGTAATATTTGTGCAGCCCATAAAGTATCACAACAAAAACCTACCGATAAAATGATATCGCATCCCAAATCGGAAAAACCTTGGGAAATCATATCGACGGATTTGATAGGTCCACTCCCTAGGTCTACTCGAGGTAATAAATACATTTTGGTAGTTACTGATTACCTCAGTAAATTTTCTTTGATATTCCCACTTCGGACTTCCTCGGCAGATGCAGTCATTCGTAAGTTAGAATCTGATGTTTTCTTATTGTTTGGGGTTCCGAGACTTATACTGTGTGACAATGGTCCACAATATAGTGGAGTGAAATTCAGGCGTCTTGCGGAAAAGTACCAGAGCCATATCAAGTATAATGCATCTTACCATCCTCGAGCAAACCCCACTGAAAGGGTTAACAGGACCATAAAAACTATGCTGGCCATGTATGTTTCAGACAATCATCGTCGTTGGGACGATAATATCGACCAAATTGCATGCGCAATACGAACTTCTAAGCATGAGGTGACGAAGTTAACTCCTTATTTTGTTAATTTTGGACGGAACATGGTACTGTCGGGAGCTGATTATGGACAACGTATAGGATCAGAAGTGGAGGATGGAACACAAACCGGTGATGCTAGCCGCAATGAATGTTTCAGAAAAATGTTCATGGATGTACGAAAACGCCTGGAGGTCGCTGGACAGAAAAGTTGTGACAGGTATAACCTTCGGTGCCGTCATGTTGAATATTTGCCGAACCAGATGGTCTGGAGGAAAAACTATGTGCTATCTGATGCTTCGAAGTTTTTCTCAAAGAAGTTGGCTCCTAGATATCTAGGCCCCTTCTATATCAACAAAAGGTTGTCACCATGGACGTTTGAGCTGAGAGATGAGAAGGGAAATGTGAAGGGTGTGTGGCACGCTAAGGACCTAAAGCCAGGTCCGGAGGAAGATGATTAGTTTCAAAATTTGTCTCTTACTCCATATTCGATTATGAGAAATTTACGGGGTAAATTTCTTGAGGTGAGAGGGGGAATTGTTACGTTCAAATTTAATACTAAGTCATACTCTTAAATAATGAAGGACACTATGTGGATACTACCTAACATTTTATTCAAATAATGAACATTGTACGTAGTAAAAGGATATATTTGTTAACATAACTGCTCCTCGTATAAAAGTCACTTTATACCCGTGTATTGAATAACCCTGTAGAATAGTGATCGTTAGTTTGTGCTGTGTCGCATATTGGTACTTGTTCGTCACTTCACCAGCCAATCTACTTCCTTCGGTCTACAGGTATTTCGTAATATACCGTTCAGTATTAACTTTCCAGGACACTGAAACCTGACGAGAACGAGTTGACTCCTTCCTTTCTACCTCTCTGATTTGCCCCAAACGTTTCAGTTCTGCTCAATACGATGATTTATCTGTAAAATATAGTGTTATAGTTATTTTTCAATTAAGGTTAGGACTCTGTGTACAGAGTCATATGTATTTGGATGTCGTGATGTGGATTTTTATTGAGTGTTAATTATCACTTACCTTGAGACTGAGTCGTGGCTTGGTGTCATATTTAATTGTTTCTACGAATATTATTATGATCGTCTTTGTTTACATGTTCATTTTTCCAACTGGGTTGACAGGTCGATATTCACTCAATTTTTGAGGTTGACGTGTTCAACGGTCGGTACTTCTGCAGTGTTGCCAGGCATCCAGACGTAAATTCTGTAGAAGTCGGCATATTTTTTGGGCTATTGGGGGATATAGAGTTGATTATTAATTCTGTTGCGTATTCAGTACGATGTCACGTAATGGTTTAACCAGATTTGGAGGTGAATACGAAGTTTCGTACCGATCGGATATTAGCGTATCTGGCTTGTTCCGTTCTGTGACTGTGCTGTGACTAACTTCGTGGTACATACACTGGGCACGGTTTTTTTTGAAAAACCGATGGATCATTGTTGAATTACTGATTGGTAAGGTGATGGTGTTGTTGAGCTGACTTGAGAAAATTTATGATATCTAGAATCATCCTTCAATGGGATACATTTTTCGAGTCAACATTGTTGAATTTGGGTGTAACTGGTAGTGCTGAAGTGCATATTTTGATATTTACCCGATTTCTGAACTCTACGGAGGATTTGTTGTATACTTCGCCTCGCCATACGTGAGAGCCAAGTCTTGTAACCCTTTGATCATTTAGATGCTTCATTGTATCCACCAGATTCCATAAGGTCGAAAATCGCTTAAACGAAGGAAATGTCCATCTGATTGACCAAATTCGATTTGGAAAAATTAAAGGAAACCCCTCACGGCCAGGGGTTTTTTGGACTTGTTAGAAGTTTTCGAATTTGTTCTTGGATTTTGGGTTTTGGTTGGAGTCTACCGCTGGACAATCCTTGGTACCCGACTGTATAGAGCGTGATTCACCGTCCAATATCTACAGGGTGATCCTTCCAATAGTTCGTACACCTGTATGGAAGTTCACCTGGAGTTCCAGTACATACAGGGTGACTCACAAATTCGATAGCTACAGGGTGAACCTTGCATATCCTACTGGACTGTCTGGATTTGGAGTTGCTGGATCATATATACCTACGAGTGGGACATAAGAAGATCCCTCGTATACAGGGTGCACGCAAGTGTTAAAAGTTTTGATTATTTTTCATTTACGGCATTTATACTTTCTGCAATCTGCTTGGTAGCTATTGTGTTAATTATATACTGTAGATAGGGAATATTCCCCTCTTATTTTTTTTATTATTGCTATTCGCGGAGCAATTCTGCTCATTATTTTGGTAGTGCTTATTCCTTACCATATTTTGTTGTTGTATTTGATAACTATTGTGAAGCGGAAATTGAAGGTAAGTTCTTGGTATGTTTCACGTGATTTTAAGCGCATGCGCCTGAGCTCAAGCGACGCTTCGCTAATCGCTTACCCCTATCAATTTCTGTATTGTTTATCAGGTAGTATCAATCACTGCATATGCATGGACTCACTTAATTAGTTGTGCTTATTGTTTATCGATACTTAATAGTATTACTTGCTAGCGCTTACAAGTTATCCAAAACTGTTCATTAGTGCTTCGTTGCTCTTCACTGCTTTTACTGTTCGTTTTCGCTAGAAGGCTTGAAGTAGTCGGTTAGAGTTGTTTTGTTTTTTTTTTAGAATTGCCTTCCAATGCACAAACTTGCCTCAATCGTTGAAGCTTACAATATTCACTGAAGTGTTGGTACTTATTTTTTTTTTTGAAATAATACTCATTGAAGAGTCCGGAAACTAGAATACATAATGTACTTATTCTTCTCTACTCAATAAACGAAGTTTTTTTTGTACAATTGTTTATGATTCCAATTTTGTTGGTAAATTGAAAGATTGGATTACGTTGAATGGGTATTTGAACGGAAGTCAATTTGCCTGGCGCCCCTTCAACATCTTTTACTTATAGATTTGATAACTATTGATCGAACCTCCCCATCTCCACTGGAGTTAGCCGCAAATGCCCACTTGTCCTCTGACAACTGTGGCCAAGACACTTTTGTACATTTAGCTCGTCGTCGTAGAACGTGTCAACCTTTCACTATTCAGAATAACTTTCACACAGAAAACCAACTACCTCCACCATAAACATACGCATACTGAATAATTCTTTAATAACAATGATTTCTCTGACACGATTTCATAATCTTCTCGGCGATGACAAACCGTTTCTGCCATGGGCGCCCCGATGTTGGAAGAAATATATCGATTGAGTATGTAACCGATTTCATCAAAATCTCTTGTGAGTAGCGTTCCATTATATGAACAGAAATGCAGTAGACCATATTTTGGAAATGGTTTTCAGGTTTCAACTTCATTTTCAATGAGATAATGATCCTATATATATATATATATATATATATATATATATACATACACATGATATTTCATACTCCTCATCTTTTATAAATCATATTATCAACAATGCAGATGAGATCAAGGTCATCAGTTTCTAAAATATCATGAATTTGTGAATTTTCCAATTTTTCCACATTGCCTCTTCTAATAGGCTATTTTAGAATTCTGAAAAAAGTTATAGAAGATGATGTGATTTCCTTTGGATTCCAATTCGGAAATTTGAAGCCGAACTTGATTTTTTGAAACTCTGATGGCGTATGGAATGAATGTTTTCTCTTGTTCCGAAAAAGTTGAAACAGTAAAGATAAAGAATATTTCCAAAGTTGTGCGTCGTGTCCTTTTTTATCGTAATGATATCATTTCATATCAATTTCTCTCTCAATGTGGTTTCATGAATTTATTACGATGAGAATATAGCTTCATGAAAAAGTATTTCAACCGAATAATTGCTCCTGCGCCACTTATATGAAGAGAAATGATTTGTTTCTCCGATAATTGAATTTCATATTACATCAAATATTAGATTCCATCTAAAATTCTTCTCTTGGTTTCACTCATATTTTTGCTAGAATGATTATCAGACCCTGTGATAAAGCAACTCGGATTTCAATCACCAAATATGAGTATGACATTGATTTGAAATATGACAAGTTGATAATTGAGTTGTGGCTGAAGGCCCGAAGTGTCATTGTGTTACCAACTATACTCTAGTTACTAATTTGAAACTAATTGAAATTAAATTTACTAAATTTTGGTTACATTGAAATTTGATTAGGCAATTGAATTACTGAAACTATCATTATTATTGGACAGGTTCTTGTCTAGAGTCAATAAATAAGAATATATTTCACTTAGGTGATTGATGTCTGTTTTTTCGTTCATACAATTGTTATTTCGGAAAATGTAGGACATTTCTAAGAAGGGACCTCTTCACTGTTTCAGATTTAGTGGTTAAAACTTTTATTGAATCGTAATCCATATGGTGGTCAAACACATTCATATGGTTCACCAGTGCACATATCTCAGGGTGTAGTCTGGAATCACTTTTGTGAGAAACGACTCTAGCACCTCATGATCGTGAAGTTTGGACAACATATATCTTGTCGCATGATTGGCACGGAATATTATACACAACATTCACCTGATTCATCAAAAGTCAAAGACAAGGTCCCCATCAGAAGTCAATCTGCATAAACGATTATTGGTAAAGCATACTTTCTTATGAAACTCCTTCTCCTCGTGGTCGGTTGATTTTCTGGATGAAATTTCCACAAACGATTTGCACCCCTCGTCGATCAGCTGAGTAAGCAGAACCCAGTCTTTTTCGTTGATGTTACTAGATCAACAGATGTTTCACTGATTTCTTCTGGATCACCTACTGGATCTCTACTGAGCGTGTCTGCGTACGCCATCTTCTTTCCAGGACGATATTCAACATAGAAAAATATTCAGCTGTACCTATAGAAAGCCACCTCCTTTCAATCCTTGGAATTAGGTCCCTTTTACATAGCTGTCGTTCGGATGGCATTGTGAATCGATAACAACTGTAAAATGTATTCCAATGAGGTATACTCTGAAATGCTTCAACGAATTTATCCACTGCCAATGTGTCCAATTCGTTTAAATATGAATGGTACTTCTGCTCTTCTTTTGTGGTTTGTCTTGAGAAATGAATGACTGGCTTCATACAGTTGTTTTTCTGTTTTTGAAGCAAAATACCGCCAATACCCCACTTTGAGGCATCCGTGTGAACCTCTGTTCCAGATTTGGGATTATATATGGCTAAAACTGGCTGCGATACTAGTTTTTCCTTGAGGGTCATGGAAGCTATTCGTTGTTCATCACCCCAAGAGAAACTAACATCTTTTTTTGTCAATGCTGTCAATGGCCTGGCGATTTCAGCGAAACCCCTAACGTACTTTCGGAAGTAACTAGCCAGCCCCAAGAATTGGCGTAGCGGTATGCACATCGGTTGGTGTCGGAGAAGTTCTTCACTGCAAGTTTTGCTACTTCCTGGTTGAATACCCTGTCGACTTATTTCATGCCCCAAATAGTCGATTCGCTCCATGAAGAATTGACATTTCGCAAGTCGCAAGGTTAGACCAGCTTGCTTGAAAGACTGCAAAACTTCTCTCAGAACATTCAGACCGCTTATAAAGTCCACAGATGGAACAAGAGCATCGTCCGTATAGGCAAGAGCATTACCGTATCGAAGATTACCCAAAATATTGTTTATGGCCCTTTGAAATACTGATGGTGCATTGGCCAAACCAAACGGCATTGTCAGGTACTCGTAATGCCCATCCGGCGTGATGAAAGCAGTTTTTGGAACAGATGACTCTTCCATTTGGATCTGGTGGTACCCACAAGCGAGATCAAGACTCGTAAAGAAATAACAGTCCTTCAAATGTTCAAAAAATTCATCTAGACAAGGTATTGGAAACCTAACCTCGATTTCTGCTGTGATGAATTTGGAATGGAAACGAAAACATTCCCACCATTAGCAACGCATCCTTCAACTGAAAACTTTTTTCTGCATTTGCTCTCAGCCCACCCTGAACGTACACGTTGCCTGTAGGGGCACTACGAGAGCTAACAGTCCTAGTTCTCGGGGGTATGACAGTTGTATTGGTCGCCAACAAAGGTATTTCCCTGGGTGAACTATCTAGTGTTATGTATAGATCATCATATTTCGAGAGAAGGCGGACCTTTCACCCCGATGAATACTTCAGTCCCACCGATAACATGAGTGAGAGCACCTCCGTATCCTGGAATCATTGGCAATCGAAGTTCCACTTTCTTGCTTCATTTTCTTTGTTGAGAACAGCTCCACATACAGTATCAATATAGGCTTGTGTAGAATTACCATTTAATTAATGCGGTTAAGACAAAAACATGAATTCAAATCATATCTGCCGTGTGAACAACCTGACTGCGGATAGATGAGTGTCTTTAACAATATTTTCCCAAATGCCCCAGACATTTACAATTTGTGTACTCCAAACTCGGCAATATGCATGATGCCCCCCATCTTTATAGCAGCGTTACTCTGTTTCTCCTAGTCGATCAAACTTTGGAGGAAGTTTCTTGATTTTTCCACGATTACAGTTGTAAAATGGTTTACTTATTGCTCGGGTGAACTGCAATGGTCCAGATGTGGCGTCTGTTTTTAATGTAGACAGATATTCTGCGTACAGACTGTCTGGGGTAGAATATCAACCAGCCAGTGCACCTGCTTATGAACTGGGATCCTTCAAACTATCCATCAAGCACAACACCACTTTCTTGTCTGAAAGTTCACAAGCACTAATCAAATCCATTTCCTCAAAATAATATTTTTCCCAAGTTTCATTCGGCATTATGTTCCTGTCCAAAAGACTTCTCAAGGTCGTTACATCTTGATGCCTGGGAAAGTTTTCAATCACAAGATCTTTTCATTCAGGCCAAGACAATTGATAGGTTTTCAAGTAATCATACCACTTAGCTTCCAACCCTGTTAATCGACTTTGGTCTCTTCCTCCCAATTATTTATAACTCCTAGTTGTTCAATTTTCTTGATCCATTTCGACAATTCATATTTTTGATTTCTTAGGAGTGAATTCTGTTATGCATTCAGGCTTCACGATGATAGGCTGGATTGATGCTCTACTAATTCCTCAACCAAAGCCTCCAGGCGTTCCACCTTATCGTCCTTATTTTGAAAACTTGGTGGATATGGTGGCGTATCGAATGCTATTATTCTTGTAGTGCTCGTAGGAGCTGACTGATCATGAACAATGGCTCTAACATCTTTTTCGCTGCGCTCATTCCTTGGAAAATGCCGTTTCTTCAATTTGTAATAGTGTCCAGTGTCTGAGTCACTTGAGGAAAAGCTAGAGGATGAAGTAAATTTGGAACGCCACAAAAAACAATAGCAAAATGTAATAATAGAAAAATAGTACTTCCAACGGATGAACTCATACGTTAATTAACCAAAACATAGAATACTTAATCAAAAACCCAACTTCATAAACTGAATGGAAGTGGCCGTTACTTGATGAATATCCATATTGAACAAATAATATACAGTTGCCTGTAAGATCTTCACATATTATGTAAAGATCTTACAGGCAACTGTATATTATTTGCTCAACTTCATAAACTTGGTTGAGAGAATGATAGTTTTAATGGGTCAATTTATATGTTACTCAACCAACTTTCAATACAAATAATTTCTTAAAGTACGATGGGAACTTTTTTTTTCAACTACTATGAATCATGTAAAATCAGATACTTGAAAGTATAAGCAAATATTATCGTTTCAAAACCCTATCAACGCTGGAAAAACAAAAATTTGAATGGTTCTCTGTTTTAAATAATATTCATACAGCTTACCAGGGTTGCAGTACACTGATTACTCATCTGAAGACCGCACTCACTGTATAATTGTCCAACTAAGGGCACGAAGTAATTATCTGAAAAAACGAACACTATAAAATATCATTCTGCACAAAACTTTCCACCAGCGCGGCCGCGGCATGAGGGCGAATTCCGCTGCTGGAATCTGTTTACTCTTTTTCGAAGTAAACACTGACCAGACACGGAAAATATATTGGCTTCTCACTATTCACAATAACTTTCCTAGAGAAAACCAACTACCTCAACCAGAAACATACGAATACTGAATAACTCCCTTAGCAATGACAATCCGTTTCTGCCATGAGCGCCCCGATGTCGTTTACATAACGAAGTACACTTCATGTATGAGGAATATAATACATATATCTGACAGGATACAGTTCAGGAATCTCCAAAGAAGGAATTTCTGTATATGCGTTCGACGATAAAACTGCCAGAACTGTTGCCTAATTACTGGGACGTGGGACCTGTATCGGGCTTATTGGCCTGTCGTCAGTATGGAATAGTTCCAATTCGAATTTAATGACTTTCCATAATCAAAAATCGTTTCCTTTCGAGAGTATCATACTTTGAATGAAGCTGGAGCTGTTTCCTAAGCCTTCATAACACCCTCTGCTCATAGACGACCTAACAATCAATTCACAGCACCAAGGAAACTTGAGAGAAGAATCATTTGCTGACAACTGTCGGATATAATTCAACATCATTCGTGGTAGGACCCAGGGGAGAGCTGGCTTTGTGACAGGAGTTGGTCCATTAACGTATTATGTAGGTGACTTGAGACTGGCGTGGAGGAATCATTCCTAAAGAGGATTTTATTTATAGTCTTGAGTTTGCTCACTGACTATGGGAAATTTACTTTTACAAAACCTCCTTAGTACAGCTTATTCAATCCATCCTGGCACAAACTCAGCTACTTTTCCAGTTGCACATTGATAGTGCAGATCATGACGAAAGGAAAAATACCTACTAGGAATAAATTTCAACACATATAAAAGATGTATTTTTATCTAACTATACCTCACAGAGATTGCTGGGTCAAAATGGATTGGATAAGCTGTAACTTCTTAATACTAAATTGAAACAAAATAATTGTATTCTCCTTATTTTTTCAGCTGTTATTTTGATTGTATCCATCGCAAATTTTACTAGCAGATATGAATATAATCCTTAATAATAGTACTAATAAATGGTACCACGGTACCAATATGGTTCCATTAGAAGAAATTCAGGTTTACCCCAAAATCGATTACGATGAACTTCATTTGCTCAAAAAAACTCAATTCAGTATTTTTGACAGAATTCCGATTTTTCCAGCATCAGAAGGGGTCAACTGGAATAAATCGGAACCATCGTGCCACACTGAGATGGAAAACTAAGAATTGAATTATTAATAATTTTGACGTTTGAAAGGTCACTTATATCATTGGAGTCCGAAAATAATTCAGATTTCACAAATATGATGATATACAGGATATTCTATTGAAAAAAATCGTTTTCGCTTATTATGTATATGAAATATTTCAAATTTCAATCAATTACCTTCAAAACTAACGGAAATACAGGGGGTGTACCATGATCCTGTATATATCATTTCTATTTTTTTTTTGTTTTCGATAGGCAAATTTGTGTTCTATCGAAAAGGAACTGTTTCATTCTAGTTCAGATTGGCGGGCGCTCAAAGAGATGGAATTTCATGTTATTTTCATAATCAAATTATCAAAGCTCCTGAACTGAATTTATCTTCGGAAAACTTTTTTCCTTGTGTGTTTGTGAATTGTTTTTTCTGATAGGGGGCTGGGGGAAAATTGCCTTTTGCTCTATTCTATTCTATATCTATTTCAGTTGTGAACGGGTTACTTATATTGATTTTTTTAAATAGTAGTGGAGTGGAGTTAACATTATTGTTACTCCCTTCTAGTGAGAACAGTTTCAAAACGGGAATGGGCATATACCCTTCCCTTCTGAATTAGTTTTGGAAATTTTTCAATGAAATTTTATGAAAGGGGATTTTCGGGGGAGCTGAATACAGGAGGTTCCTCGATTCAGATCATGATTACCTCAGTCTATACTGACAAACTGTAGAATGCAAATTTGCTTCTTTTCACTAGAATTGCCGAATAATATGAAATGTAGCTTTGAAATATTATGAGTGATAAAAAGGAACACTTTCCATGACTGGTTTGTGAAAGTAATGATTTTCAAAATCACGAGAATTTTGAAATGCTGTTATGTGAAAATTAATTTTTTTTCTCGAAATAACTGAAACAAACGGAAAAATTCATGACCTTTGACTAAGACAAACGAAAATAATCACTAACTCATCAATTGAATTGTTTTTTTAGGTACCCTGAAAAAGTTCTTGGAATGGAAACCTGCAGTTCTATTCAGTAACTTCACATATTGCACTTACCTCTATCAAATGCCGCTGTTTCCCATTGAATCATCTGTTTCACTCATTGAATTTGGATTTGTGAATGTGGTGAGTAATGTAATATTCTGGGATGTTTTTCACGGCTTTTGAAATGACGAGTGGAATAATAAATATCTAGAAACAACTCCTTCATCTTGAAATTCAACTTTAAATAAAATAATTTTAGGAAAATGCCATACGCAAAGAAAAAGCATTGGTATTGATCTCTAAGCTTACAAATTCCGAATAATTATCTTCCTAGGCCACAAAAAAAGGTTATAATCGAGGTCTACAATTCACAGATATAGGTGGCTTTGGCGAGTTTTATAAAGTTTTTCGCAATCACAAATATTATATTCCAATTTGTATATGAAAATATCAACTATCACAAATTTTCAACTAGTCCGTGAGCATCAAAGACGGGGGTGCTATTTAAACGATCTTCAGATGGCATCGAAGTGATCTTCTTATTTTAATGGTGAGAGCACTGTTAGTATGTTGTGTTATATGTGTTGAAAGAAATTTTTTCGCAAAGAAAAATTGAAAACCTGAACAGTCGACAGAGAACAGTATCCAGATATAAAAATGCGTTTCTTCTATCCTATCAACCAGGCAGTATGAACGGAAAACAAAATATTTTCAATTAAATTAAAATACATCGAAATAAGGGAGGGAGGCTGCAAGATTTAAGCCTTGCTCTGGTTTTTCCTCAATAACTTTTTCGACGAACGATGAGCCAGTATTCAACATATATGGCTGAAATTTGTCTGTTCTATCTGCGCTACCTAGATCTGTTCGACTTCATCAACGCGTGATTTTTGTGAGTGATCTCAGAGCTAAACAGGCAAAGTTGCCCTTGAAAAGACGCAATGCTCCAGTTGAAGCGACTCTACCCGAAATTTCTGATAGAAACGATGCAGGTGATATTTTCATACGTCGTCGAGAATAGTGATAAATGCCAGTTTTCCGTTCAGTAGCTGATTGAGCTGATTGAATAAGACAGTCGACCACACAGCAAAACTGTCAGCAATCGTTTTCAGAGATCATAATCTCAAAATGAAGGAGAGGGCCTATTGTCAGTCTGACGAGGTTTGGAGACAAAATTCTGTACGATAACTGGTACTCCACCGAAAAGAAAGGAAACGCACAGGAAGAAAGACGTCGAATTGTGGAATTATGGTTTTTGAGGACATCCGCTCCAGAGTGTTCAACATAGTTAAGTATCCTCCGATTGACAACTCTTTGGAAATTACGCTTACTGCGATTTCGGAGATGCTGCTTCTTCTACTTCATGTCTTGATTCTGAACAATAAACGACAAACCTTGGACTCTTGGGAGAAGATATGTTCTGGCTCATGCGATCATGGTAGCAGTGCGCCCCAAATCTTTTCTATCCTCCATAATGACTTCTGTTTCCGTGATTGTTCACAAGAAGTATGGCTCTGAATATCTCCTGAATTGCCTGTTTTCTATGGGTTTTTCATCGTCTAATGAACAAGCCAACAGGCAAGAAGGGTTGTACGTGCTGCAAGATGGAAGTAACAAAATTGCGGAGTCTGCCGATCCATTGAGTCATATTCGATAAGGTCGACTTCAATATTAATACTTTGGATAGTCACGACACATTCGACGCTATTGGAGGAATCATTACATGGCTGTAACTCTCCGGGAACTTGTACCCGCCTGAAGGTGTCATCGCAGCCAGAGTCATTGCCAATACTGTACAGAAGAGGTGATGTCATACCACCGATCACCCAATTCAGTTCTGGAATTAATTATAATAGCGGATACTAATAAAAGCTATTCACAATGTGTTGTACCCTCGCCTGATGACATTGCTTGGCTATATGGAAACATATTCTTCATCCTTACCTGGGTGGAATGGTTCTATGGAGCTTGGTACCAGTGCTCGAAAATTGTTTGCCTCCCGTTTGTTAACGCTCCACCCAGCGAATGAGATATAGTAGGTATATACCTTCAGTAGACACTTTATTGTCCAAAAAGTATAGTCAAGTCCCGAAAGAAATCTACCCAGTTACACCGAATTATGATTAGAATTACAGAACGTTGACCTATTTAGGTCAACCGAGTAAGAAAATTTCTTGAAACAGGAAGATTTGAAGGTTGCAAATAAAACAAACAAAACAAAAATTTGTGCTCTTATATGAAAAACAACAAAGATAGAAGTTCAGTATCAGATAGATCAGGAGTTTATAGATCATTGTGTGGTTCATATCCTATGTTCCATGTCGATCAAACGGAAAGCACATCTGATACACGCGCGAAAGAACACAGAAGTAATTTCCAAAATAGTAAGACAAAATCAACATATGCATCATCATAGAGCGACATGAGTTCAACCACGAATTTCCATATCCAAGGGAACTTGGAGAGTTCGGAAATTAATAAGTGTAAACATTCACAGTTCGTAATGAATGATCAGATGGAGTTGAATAATTCGCTTCTGTTGAATATGTTTTTTCCAGGAAATTGTACCAATAAGGATGTGACGTCGGACCATTAATCTTATTAATTAGTTGTCGGACTATATTCTTATTGATTGTCTGATATAATGTTTTATAAATTCGAAATGTAACAGGGTTAAGATTAGTTTGAAGTTTCTGCTTGAGGGAGCTATTGTATAGCGAAACACGTGTCGCGGATTTGTTAATCCTAATATGTGAAAATCTTACAGGCAACTGTATATTATTTGTACAGGTTAGAGTGTTTTTGTGGTAACCATTTTGAATTTGACCTATTTACCAATGAAATTGGATGAAGAGAACTGATCAACCTGTTCAAAATGCAGAAACAAAGTGAGAAGGTGTCCCCATATTCAAGTTCGGCTTGTCCAAATATTCAAATGTATGTAAAAAAAACATAACTAGGTGGAAAAGACTGTTCATCTGTTTCTGACATACACACAGCCTTTTTCCTAGCAGTGCTCCAAGATTTTTGAAATAATAATAATTTTATATTTATCGTGACTTGAAGAAGGCAATATACCGATTGCATTTCTGGAAGAGAACAGTACTGATATAATCGGGAATCAAGAATATTTTCTATAGTCCAACAAGCAGCCTCAATTATTAGATCTATGAACTATTTGTCAAGAAATGAAGCCAATATAGTTTGATTACTAACTGAACACAATGTTCACTAATATCCTGACCTATTCAATCTGGAAGTAACTTTCAACCCAACATTTAACATCAAATAGACTTGCCGCCTGTAAACATAAGAATATGAACAACATCTGAACTGTACTGAAGCTTAACGCAATGAAATACAATTTAAGAGGGTTTGTTCGACCTATAGCAAATAGTTATATTGTTACAGAAAGTCACATATTTCGACTATTGTATAGCGAAACACGTGCAGGAAAAATTCATTCGGTTTGAGGAAGATTTTGTATAGCGAAACACGTATCGCGGTTATGTAAACTCATTGTCAGAATGTCGTACAGGAAACTGTGATATTTTTTGTTGATATTGATGTAAGATCTTCACATATTAGGGTTTACTAAACCGCGACACGTGTTTCGCTATACAATAGCTTCCTCAAGCAGTTTAAACTAATCTTAACCCTGTTACATTTCGAATTGATACAACTTTATATCCACCGGTCAATAAGAATATAGTCCGACAACCAATTAATAGATCAATTAATGGTCCGACGTCATATCCTAATTAGTACAATTTCCTGGAAAGAACATGTTCAACAGAGGCGAAGTATTTAACTCCCGTCTGATCATTCATCAGGAACTGTGAATGTTCACACTTATTAATTTCCAAACTATCCAAGAGATTGACTATCAAACTTTTCCCTTGGGAATGAAGGATTTCAAATTCATGGTTGAACTCATGTCCCTCTGTAATGAGGTGAGATGCATACGTAGAATTTGTCTTACCATTTTGGAAACTACTTCTGTGTTCTTTTACGCGTGTATCAAATGTTCTTCCCGTTTGACCGACATAAAACATAGGACATGTACCACACAATAATCTATAAACTCCTGATCTATCTGATACTGAACTTCTATCTTTGTTGTTTTTGATATAAGAGCTCAAATTATTCTTTGTTTTATATGCAACCTTCAAATCTTTCTGTTTCAAAAAATTAGAAATTTTCTTACTCGGTTGACCTAAATAGGTCAACGTTCTGTAATTCCTATCATAATTCGTTGTAACTGGGTAGATTT
>JAVJAQ010004924.1:0-48295 GCA_032362365.1 Zygogramma bicolorata | reverse complement strand
CGACGGTTACAACAGCAAATGATATATATCAATCTTCCATTCCATCCACCTATGGTGTAACACTCCAAGCAAATGCTGTCATAGTTTTCAGTCAGTGGTGACAGTTCGCCACGTCAACTAACTGCATTTGCAGAAATAATGACAAGCACTCTCAGAGTGTTATCGAATTTGATAACCTTATTATCAGTTTCCTGATTCATCTTGCGTCAGAGCAAATAAGACTTTCTCTTTATATATATATATATATATATATATATACCTACTCCTTAGATACTTAGATACCATGTTCTGATTGCCATAGAACAGCAAAAACACTACAAGCTCGTATAATTCCCGAGGCCATCGAAATCGAGAAGCGACCTTCCTGCTTAAATGAACGTGTCGACGGTCAGAGACTTACAACTGCATGGAAACCCCTAATTTCCAGATGCCCAGTCCCCACCAAGACATTCGACGGTGCTTTAGAAGCACCCGCTGCTATAAACCTTTTTTTTCACTGAAAAGGTCATAACTTCCAAAGGTATGGTTTCCGCACAAAAATTTCGTTGGTTATAATGATTTTACAATATTCTGAATCATCTGTGCAAATTTCAAGAAAATCGATGAGGTTACCGTTTTCGCTACCTTTACCTCCGGCAAGAGCAAAGGATGTTTTTGTATCTTGAGACTGATCAGATTTACTCAATCTACCCCCTCGAAGCGTAATCTGCAGGATTATCATGAGTTCGAATATACCGCCATTGCTTATGAACGTTTTCCATCAATGTGGCAATGATTTGATCCATGCTAAAGTGATTGAGGAATCCGACTAGGCATATATTTTCGAAAAGGTAATGTCATTAGATTAACTCCTTAATACGCTTTTCATCAGATAAAACAATAGTGCGGCAGCTAGTAATTCTAAGCGTGCAACTTTGGCTATAGCCTCTACAAAAAAAATACGAGTTGTGTTATCTGATTGCAGAATTCGAAAATTTATAACACAAGCGAATGCCTATATCGGAACATAATTTTCCTAATATAATAGCGTCAACTAAGAGACAATGTGAAATTGAAACCCTAGGTTCAATTTTACAGATTACACCTCCATGGGAGGTAATTTCTTTCATAGCACCCAACCCTTGTATTGCAAGTGAAAAATTGAAACGCTTCAAACCTAGCTTTTTAAAACAATTCAGAGATATATAACTGGTTTGAGAGCCGCTGTCAAGCAAAACCCTAAACTTTTGAAGTAATCCATGGGAATCTAAAATTTCTTCTATAGCAGTGGATAATAAAACGCTTGTGCTCGATGAAACTAAACCACAAAAACCGTTGTTAGGTACAGAACTGGATTGCGTTAGAAATGAATAAATTGGATGCGAAGAAATATTTCTCGGGTCTTCGACCGATTCAGATTCTGTGTTTTTGTGAGTTTCCGGTAAGCTACTAGGTACAGCGGCGTGCGTATTGGAAGCAAATTCAAAAACTTGAGGAACAATTTGACTCAAGTGAAGCATAGAATGATGTTTCATATTGCAATAACGACAAAGAGATTGATAATTGCATTTTTTGTATGAATGTTGGTTTCTCAAACAGTTAGTACACCATTCATTAAATTTGACAATATTCAAACGTTCAGATGGAGTCTTTTGTTGAAAATCTGCACAACGATAAATGTCATGGTCTGCGTTAAAAAGGTGACAATGACTGTACCTCACCGAAAAAGGCGTTCGTTCTTTTATTGTAGGAAAAAAATTGTTGGATCTTTCCCATACTTCCAAAGGAACGTGTATTACTACTTCTCTTATTTGTAAAAAATTCAGTAGTTTTAAGAGCATTGACATGTTTGAGCACAGAATCTTTCAAAGACTCAAAGGTAGGAATGGTACTATTACTAGGGGATGTTTGTACTTGATAATTCGTAACAGTATCTTCATTCAAATGTTTTGAAAACATAAAATAATAAAAAATCTCAATTTTTTATATCAAAACCGAAATTTCTAAGAGCTGTAATATTCTCTGAGAAAATATCTAAAAGTAATGACATTGTTTCAACGTTCTTATTAGAAGAAGTAATGAAAGGTATGTTGTCAATGCACTGTAAATAGGCGAAATCGGTGAGTCTTTGATTATCGTATCTCTCTACCAAGGCTTTCAAGGCGATATCGTATTTATTGGCCGATACAGGGGTACGTCGTATCAACGAAAGAGGCTGACCCTCTAGTGAAGTTATCAAATTGAATTTTCCAATTTATGAAAGCGAATTATTTCGTGTATTGTTGATATGAACATATCGTAAAATGATAGAAAAGTTTTCAAATCACCAGAGAAATTTGGAATTTCTACTTTTGGAAGTTTAACATTTGGTTCGGGAGGTGAGGAAAAATCAGATGTTTGTTCAACTTTAGGTTTGTTTCCAAACAAAGTATGTATTGCATAAACATAAGCGCGATCGTATTCGAAACTTTTACGAACAGCCTCTTCTCTCATCACCGACTCTTCCATCGCAGGCATGATAGATACAACACTTGATTTTTTCTGAAATCTGACACATCATCCATTTAATACAATAATTTGAACTGTAAGTTTGCCTTCTCCTCCGAACCAGCTCCATCAGCAAATTTCCTCAAATCGACCACTTGATTGGCACAAATTTGCCTCAAAGATTACATTGTTATAGATAGATGGAACGTGAATAATCAAGGTTAACACTGCGAGTGAAAAATTAATAATTGATTCTGAATACTAATTGTATCTGATACACCTGTGCTCTTATCAGATGCCACAGAAACGATTTTATCGGCTAGTGAAGAATGAGAATAAAGTATCCTTTGGCCTTGAAAAATATTATTTACGATGCTATACAAGCAAATGAAAGAAAAAATGAATAACGTGTAAGGAAAACTTCGATATTCGGCTAGAAATTGGACCAAAATGTTTTATGCGAGAGTGAAAAGAATGCGAGAATTAATAATTATAATATATTAAATTGATACTGAGCGACAGTTGATAAGCACTTGCCATGAGTATACGATGCGCACTGCCTTCTCTTTCCTCGTTCATCCCAATGGACACGAAATAAAGGTTTTTGTGAAAAAAGTAGGGCACAACTCGGCCCAGGGGTGGAGTGAAATCAACTGATATATAATAGAGACGCGATTCAAGAACAGTAAAGTAACTACTTACTTTTACCTAGATGTGAGTGTTTAATTGTATTGTTTTCATGTAATTGTGTAATTGTGTAGTTATCTGAATGTAGTTATTTACATGCTTTCCTTTTACTAGTGTTTGTCAATAAGATTTTGTATCTTGGACAATAAACACATATTCTCTCTCTCTTAATCCAAAATTGCAAAATTTCGCTGACATTCAATTGATACTATTTAAAACTAAGCCATAATGATGATGAGGAAGAATTAAATATATATACGACAGGACAGAAAGAAAATAGAACTACAAGTGATACCAATTAAAATTACGAGGAGTATGAGATATGATTTTCTCCTCTTCCAAGGAAAAATCCTATGTAAAACTTGAGGTATTGTCATGATTCCAAAAGTCATCAATATAAAAGCATAAGTATTTGCTGATCAGATGGAATTTGTTAGGAAGAATCATTCAAGTACCCTGTATATAGTAATGAAGAGCGACATCCACTGTGTGTGACGTTAGAACTGTCATATCAAAATTAACAGAACTATTTCAAGAAATGCAACAAATTGACAACAAATATATAGGGAAAAAGATATCCGATGGATTCAGAAAATAACAGGAAATGAATGAGACATAAAATAAATAATGAACATAATCTGAACTTTTCAATAACCGAATTTAAAGATGTCAACAAGGAAAAGTGGTATTCAATTATTATAGGACATCGAGTGATGTTTCAAGAATATTCAAAGAAAAGCCACAGAGAATAGAAAAATTACGAATGCAATGAGAAACTAGAATAGCATTCAGTATATAATTCAGGATCAATTGTCAAATTTTCAGAATAGCTCGAATACCGATTTGTTACTGAGGAAACTGTTAATTTGTCCACAGGAGGGCAGAATGAATCTCCAAAAAGGGTACATGTACAAAATTTAATAAGAAATTAATATCGAATTTGAGTCATAATTGTGCAATGGTGCTACGTGAGTGCTTTCAAGACGTTTCTTTCACATAAACTCCCAGAACGAGCACAAGTGAATGTGTGTCAGAGAAAATACAAGGTCCCGAGTCGAATGCCATGTTGGATTCCCGTTCCCAAGCTGAGGCCAGTGTAGTTTCAAGTCTGCTGTACATCCAGTGAAAAATAACCTGGTAATTCCTTACACATTCGTTGCAACGTATATTCAAATATGTATATAATCCCCTGAGCTCATGAACAATTCCATTCCTCTTTTTCGTTTCAAAACTTTGGGCGAGTGAACGAAAACTTTCAGATCATATGAATTGACATTGAAAACTATGAAATTTAATTGTTTACTTATCATGAAATATTTGCGCTATGCTGTATTATTATTTGTTGTCATATTTGATTCTTGAGTTGAGGAATTACTCATGATTGGTTTGTATATTTGTTCATTGCATTGCAAATGTCATTAAATAATCATAGAACTGACATTTTCTTGTTTACCTTTCATTTGATGAGTTCTACATATTATTGATGAACTTTTTGTGTATTGCCTTCCTGATGAATCTACCTGGGATGCAATGAAATGCTGTATTATGAGTAATGTAGAGTATCCACTTTGCACGAGAGTCTCCGGAATGTTATATCCCCTTTCTTGTTGAGATATTTTTAAAAAAGGAAAAAATATTTCAACATATTCATTAGATACATTTGAACTTTATTGGATACATTTGAGTTTCTGAACAGCAAATGAACGCTGGAGCTCTGGAATCCTCTTCTTTTATAGACTTTTTCCACTCAGACTCCTTTGTTTTGAGTTTCTGGAAAAGTGGTCCAAGGTCTGCTGGATCCGCTGATTATTCGCTGAATCCAAGGTAAAAAGTAGGACATGCTGTATAACTGCGTAATACCTACGACGTATTTCTGGATAAAGAGCCGCTGTATTTTTCTGAAAAAGTGATACTGCAACAACTTTTCAGGGAGATTTACTGAAACTCGGGTTGAGCTCAATATCTTCTTCTTCGACAGGTTCTCCAATTTGGTAACTGGGCCGTCTTCTTCGGAAGAATTTTGAAGGCCTATTTCATGGTGGTTAGGGTGGATCGTCGTTTCTCGATGTCAAAATTCCCATATTTCCCCTCATTTCTATATTTACAAAAACAATATGGAACAATGAGAAAGATTAAAAAGGTAAGGTAAAGGTAGGTAGATATAAGGATAATGATACAGTGAACCATGAAATATGTTTCGTAACGAAAGGTTCATTGATTAATTTGTCGAGTTGATCTGAGTATTCATTCAATTTGGATTGGGCTGTATTTAAATCATCATTATCAATTTTATTCAATTTCAGAGATTTCAGTTTTGGCATATCATTTTTTCAGGAAGTCCTGGATAACAGCGAAAAAGTATCAAAATTTTATGAATTTTATATGTTATATTCTTCTCAATAAATGTAAACTTCTTAGCATGAACTCTTGTATTTCTAATGGATGAAAAGCAATTTTCATTCATTTTCAATTATTTTGGTTTTTGCCTTTTCGTTACAATTCATAGTTCATAGTCAGGTAAATGATCTTATGAGCCATGTATTGAAACTGATTTCATACACGTTATTATCTTTTTCTTAGAGAAAATTCGTTATACAAGCTTTGGGAAATTCCATCAAATGTCTGAATATTTTGAGCCTCACAAATTGCATTACTAGCAGAACGATAAGGTAGAACTTTTTCACAAATTTTCATACGTGAAAAGAGAGTTTCACAATTCTCGAAATTTGGTATAATAACGTATGATAGTGAATCATGATCTTTCCCAATATATTTCATATCAGTAGGAAGTATATGATGTAATCCAGTTCTATTATCCAATATAGAAATAGGATAAGGTCGATAGATAATGTATATATCGATTTCAACATGGGCTATTCTCCAAATAAAAACAACTTTTGAATCAGTTCGAAAAGCTGAGAGTTCAATCAAGTCGAGGTACTTAAAATACAAAAGTATTTTGAATTCCGGAGCTTTCAGCTACATCTGCGGCAGCCATCTTCAGCGGCGTGGTCGTACTTCAACTTGCCTCTGTGAGTATGTCTACTACTATGACTACTATGACATCAGTCATAGTAGACTCGCAGAGGAGGATTGGACTACGACCACGCCGCTGAAGATGGCTGTCGCAGATGTAGCCGAAAGCTCCGGCATTCAAAATTCCTGTACACGGTCCTCAAGCCCGAAATATCTTCTATGATTGTTTAATACAGTTGGTTGAGTTTCTTTTGTTGCATGACTGTTATGATAATTTTATGACTTTTAGAATAGTTGAGAATTGGACAATTGTGTTTTCGAATTATCAATTATTGATTTCGTTTGACATAGTTTGAGGAGATTTCTGAATTCCTCTTCTCGAGTTCCAGGTGATATTTCAGTTTGTTCTGAAAATTCAGATTCATTTTCAGAATTGTTTGTCAAAATTTTGTGATGGAGTTTGAAAGTTTCTGAAAAATAATAAATTTCGATGCGAGATAGAATATCTGCATTTTTGTTACATTTTCCAGGTTTATAAATTATTCAACAATCATATTGTTACGATATTTCCTTGGGTTCGTCAATTAAAACACCAAACAACACTAAACTACTTTTATTATAACTCTCTATCACAATACGATACAACACAATCACTAAAATCGCTCTGATAACTTTCCAATGCTCGCTCGCTACTAAAACTCTCTGAACTAACAATTCTGCTCTCGGCGTTCGCGCTCCCGCATTTATATGCTCGCTCATACAGTGAAGAACCATCTAGACAAATCTTCACAGTCGAACCTTCTGGATGAGCCGCGATCACGCGAGTATAGTCGTTCCTGGAATCTCGCGCTAATTCTCATCGATAGGTGGCAGGGCCGGCGCTAGCACATTTCGTTACATTATCCCCCTCTCAATTCTGATCGTCCCGATCAAACAATACGTCATTATCGCCATTGTAACGTTTGAGTCTTTCTAGGTGAACGACCTTCATTTTTGCTCTGGGGCTACGTTGAATCCTGTACACCACGTCATTTATTCTCTTGACAATCGAATAGGGTCCTTCCCAGCATGGTGTTAGTTTGGGAGAAATTCCTTTTCTACGACGAGGGTTGTACAGCCACACTTGATCACCTTCTTTGAATCCACCAGTATTTGCCTTGAGATCGTATCGAGCCTTCATCCTGTCACTAGCAATCTTCAATCTTCTTCTCGCAATTTCGTGAATCCTTATCAGGCTGTCTCGCAGTTCATCGGCATAATCCTGTACCTCTTTTTCCTCAGTACTTGGGGATCCGAACACCAAGTCGCAGGGCAAACGAAGATCTCTTCCGAAAATGATACTAGCTGGGGTGAGCTTTGTGGAATCGTGCACGGCTGCCCGGTAAGCCATCAAGAATAGTTGAAGGTGTCGATCCCAGTCTTTTTGATGCTCTTCTACCACTTTGGAAAGATGTTCTTCCATAGTCCTGTTGAACCTCTCGACCATGCCATCAGACTGTGGATGGAGGGCAGTTGTTCTGGTCTTGCTGATTCCCATCAATTCACAAACTTTCCTGAATAAATTCGATTCGAAATTTCTTCCTTGATCGGAATGTAGCTCCATTGGCACTCCGAACCTTGTAAACATGTTGTCCACCAGGGTTCTTGCAACGGTGGATGCTTCTTGATTAGGCAAGGCGTAAGCTTCAACCCATTTACTGAAATAATCCATGGCAACGAGGATGTATTTGTTGCCATCATTCGTCATCGGGAACGGTCCAGCTACATCGATGGCGATTCGTTCGAAGGGAGCACCAACTTTGTATTGTTTCATCTCGCCCCTTGATCTTGTTCTAGGACCTTTGCTTGCTTCGCATTTTGGGCATTTTCGGCACCATCTCTCGACATCTTCTCGACATTGGACCCAGTAGAACCTTTGTCGTATTTTATCCAAGGTCTTGTTAACTCCTAGATGTCCCCTTGATTTACCACCATGAATCTCTAACAAAACATCCTCTATTCTCGACATGGGCACAACCAGTTGGGAACTCACTTTCTTGCCATCGGCTGACTCCCAAGCCCTCTTCAGTAGGCCATTCTCCACAATCAAGGAATCCCATTGGGCCCACAATGCTTTGAACGTTGGCGATCGATCCGAGAAGTCCTTCCAGGTGGGTCTTTCCGCTCCATTTTCTTTCCATTTCAAAAATTCTGCAACGTTTGGATCATTCTCCTGGTCTTCTCGCATTTTTGCTGTCGTCCAATTGTCGTCTACTATCAATCTCACTTGGTTGATTCCTTCGCGACGTTCAATTCGCTCACAGTGTTTACAAGTATCCGAACAAGGTCTTCTAGACAAGGCATCTGCGTTGTTATGCAATCGTCCTGGTCGATGTTTTATTCTGAAGTGATACTGGTTCAACTTCTCAATCCACCTTGCTACTTGTCCTTCAGGAGTCTTCATTTCGAGTAACCACTTCAGAGCTGCATGATATGTTCTGATTAGGAACGCTCTTCCGTACAGATATTTGTGGAAGTGGTCTACAGCCTTGATTATCGCCAGTAGCTCTTTTCTCGTTACGCAATAATTTATTTCTGGCTTGGTGAGTACTTTGCTGTAGAACTCGATTACTTTTTCCTGACCATCTTGCTCTTGTGATAGTACGGCTCCAATACCATTATTACTGGCATCTGTATCCAAAACAAACAGGCCTCGTTGACATGGGAAACTTAAAATGGGGCTGGAACATAGAGCAACTTTCAGTTTCCCAAACGCTCGTTCACTTTCGTTGGACCAGACGAATTTGACTCGATCTTCTGTCAACTTATGCAGAGGTGTCGCAATATCAGCAAATCCTTCTACGAAACGACGGTAGTAGGTGCAGAGACCTAGGAAACTCCTCACTTCATGTTTGTCTCTTGGTCTCGGCCAGTCTCTTATCGCCTGTATCTTCTTTTGGTCTGTTCGGATACCGTCTGATGAAACTGTGTGACCTAGAAAATCCACTTCTTTCTGAAACAATGAACATTTCTGAAGATTCAGTTTGAGGTTGGCGTCCCTGAATCGTTGAAAGACTCCTCGCAGGTTGTGCAGATGTTCTTCGAATGTCTTTCCCATGACCAAAACGTCGTCGAGGTATACAAGACAAGTTTTCCAAGTGAGCCCCCGAAGGACCAGCTCCATTAGTCTCTCAAACGTTGCTGGAGCATTGCACAATCCAAACGGCATAACAGTAAACTGGTAAAGCCCACTCCCAGTCGAGAATGCAGTCTTCTCCTTATCGTCTTCATGTATGCCCACTTGCCAGTATCCGCTCTTCAGATCTGATGTTGAGAACCAACGGGAACCAGCCAAAGTTGTTAATGTGTCATCTATTCTTGGTAGAGGGTAGCTGTCCTTCTTAGTGACATCATTTAATTTCCTGTAATCGACACAGAATCTCGTAGATCCATCCTTCTTGGAAACCAACACAACAGGTGCAGACCAAGGGCTCGATGACTCTTCAATCACACCGTCCTTCATCATCTTGTCGACAAGCTCTTCCACCTCCTGTTGCTTGGCGAATGGAATTCTTCTTGGTGGTTGCCGAATCGGATGAGCTTGGCCAGTATCGATTCTGTGTTTGACCAAATTAGTTCTTCCTGTTGTTGTCGGATCAAAAATGTCACTTTCACTCCTGATGAACTTCTTGGCAGCCTTCAGTTCCTCCGTTGATAGGTGTTGACATGATTTTTCAAGAGTTGATATAACACTCTCAGAGTCTGCCTTCATTTCTTGATGTTCATTTGAATTACAAGTCGCTACCCAAGTCACAGGTTCACATGTTCCAATCACATCGCCTGCCTTAACAGTTATTTCTCTAGGAAACACGTTGGCAACTCTCACAGGAATCGTTTTGTTCGTTTTAACTAAGGCTCGTGCAAGCACCAAATTGCTGGGGGATTCATCACATGGCTGGACTACTCCAACGCAGCACCCAGGGTCTTCTTCAACTGCAGCACAAACTACTTTCTCCGAAAATCCAGGAATTCTTGCAGTTTTCATTAAACGCAGTCTCACAGGCATTGTCCTTTCTGCTGGAGTTGTAAGGACAAATTCTTCTCCTCCGAACCTCATAATCTTCTCCTCATTGTCGAATGAGAATCCATAGTCACTGATCAAGTCCATTCCGAGTATGAATTCATCTTCTATATCTGCGACGTAAACTGTATCTGTGATGGTGAGTCGCCCAAGAACCAATGTAATTTCAGCCTCTCCTCGAATAGGTGCGTTTTCACCAGTGACTGTCCGAAGCACGACGTTGGAAGAAATTGGCTTCACGCTTCCAGGCCGAAGAATGTCGCTGCGTACCAAAGAAACTGCAGCACCGGTGTCTATGGTGCATATAACGTCGATTTTATTCAATTTTCCTGGAATGGTAAGGCTCTCAGATGTTCTTTTCAGCCTGTTAACATTGATGACCCTGGGGGCTCTGTTATTACTAGCCAGCATGCGCCCCGATATGCTGGCTAATTCTCGTTTTCCTGCCGCCAATTTGAGGACTCGCTGGATGACTTTGTCCTCACAGGTGATTGCGTACGGGATGTCACCCTTGCAGGTGAGCTAGATCTTGGTGGCATTCTCACCCTACAGTCTTTGATAAGATGTCCTGGTTTTCCACATCGGTAGCACGTTCTCTTCTTCTGGGTGCTCATTTCAGTTATCAACGATTTGATCTCCTCCAGAAATTTCTCAAATGAACCACTCGTAGCGCCAGATCTTTGTTCGGGATCGTCAATTGTTACCGCTCGCACTTTCGGCCTCGAGGTGTTGAAGGCCGCCTCCACTTCTAGCGAACGTACCAAGGCATCGCTACTCCTTTTGAAACTTGTAAGTCGTAGAGTTCTCTGGATTTCTGGGTCTCTAAGTCCGTCAATAAATATCTGCACAGCCAACTGCTCCTTGAAATCTCCGGGTGCATCTGGGTACGCCAGCTGGATTAAGCGTCGAACATCTGCCTCAAATTCTTGCAGACTCTCACCTGATTTTTGTGTGCGAGTCTTCATTTGGGCCCGGTACAGCTGTTCTCGATGTTGATCGCCATACCTCAACTCCAGTGCAGAAATCAGGTCCTGATATTGCTTCTGCTGTTCTATGGGTATCGTTTGTAATATACCCAAAGCTGGCCCTCTCAAAGCTACGATCAGTGCCGTAGCTTTTTCTTTGTCGCCCCATTCATTAGTTTCTGCCGCAGCCTCGAATTGTCGACGGTACATGGACCAAGACGACTGACCATCGAAAGTCGGTGGTTTCACGGAAATTCCTGACGTGGCAACACTGTCTCGGCGATCTCGGTTCTTGAGAAGAGCTATCTGTTTTTCTAGACCTCTCATCTCCTCTCGCACTATATCCACTTTCTTATTGACGTCTCCCTTCAGTTCTTCCTTTAGTTTTTCCACTCGCACTTCAGTTTCATGTGAAACATGCTCGAAGAACTTGTCCTGATTTTCTAGAACTTTCTGGAAGTCTGCTTTTTGTTGTTTTTCTAATTGCTCTATTTCATTCTTTTGTTGTTCTAGAATTTTTTGGAGGTCTTCTCGTTCTTTTCTCTGTTCTTCGAGAATTTTCTGGAGTGCTTCTTCCCGTTCTTTCTTTTCGTCATCGAGAATTTTCTGGAGTGCTTTCTCTCGATCTTTCTTTTCATCTTCTCGTTCCTTCTTTTCATTTTCGAGAATTTTCTGGAGTGTTTCTTCCCGTCCTTTCTTTTCATTTTCTCGTTCTTTCTTTTCATTTTCGAGAATTTTCTGGAGTCCTTCTTCTCGTTCTTTCTTTTCATTTTCGAGAATTTTCCTGAGCGATTCTTCTCGTTCTTGTTTTTCCTCCTGCCGTCGCTTTTCCGACAATTCTTTTTCCTCCAGCCGTCGCTTTTCATCTTCCTGTCGTCGCTTTTCCTCTAATTCTTTCTCCTCCAGCCGACGCTTTTCATCTTCCTGTCGTCGTCTTTCCCAATCCGCAAATTGGTTTTGCATAAATTTCAACATATCCTCCATCGTATCGTAAGATGTACTTCTCGTATTAACCATAAATTGTTTTTATTTACCAGCAATAATCCCACTTCTGACACCACTGTTACGATATTTCCTTGGGTTCGTCAATTAAAACACCAAACAACACTAAACTACTTTTATTATAGCTCTCTATCACAATACGATACAACACAATCACTGAAATCGCTCTGATAACTTTCCAATGCTCGCTCGCTACTAAAACTCTCTGAACTAACAATTCTGCTCTCGGCGTTCGCGCTCCCGCATTTATATGCTCGCTCATACAGTGAAGAACCATCTAGACAAATCTTCACAGTCGAACCTTCTGGATGAGCCGCGATCACGCGAGTATAGTCGTTCCTGGAATCTCGCGCTAATTCTCATCGATAGGTGGCAGGGCCGGCGCTAGCACATTTCGTTACAATATTCTTCGAGTTTGAGTCTCCATCTTGCGAGTCTGCTTCCAGGGTCTTTTACACTAAAGATCCAAGTTAATGGTCGCAGTAAACTTTCTGCGGTATAAATAAGGTCTGAAGTGTTTGACTGTCCAAACTTTTGCAAGTGATTCTCCTCAAATAGTTGAACAATTCGTTTCAGCAGGGCAAAGGGTTCTTGAAGCATATGCTGTGGGCAAATCTTGTCCACTGCGTCCTTGTGAAAGAACGTTCAATCGACTTGAATTTGATATAAAAAATGAAGGAGGAATTTTGTAATTTATGGCCTGATATTAATCAAAATGGGTAGTTTGGGTCGAGAATCATATGATTTTCTTGTCAAAATTGAAAAAGTCAAAATGGCGGCTACAAAATGGTGGACAAGATGTGTGACTTATGATTCGATTACATTCAAAATTGATATGAAGGGGTTTTTGGAGTCAGAAATTCCGAATTTTTTGTCAACATTGAATCATTCAAGCTGGTTGATTTCATGAATGATAAAAAGAATAAAATAAACGAAAACTTTCTGAAGACAAGATTTTCTTGTGAATGGAAAAAATTATTTCTTTTGGGGTGTCACGTTATTCTGAGAGTAACAGATTCAAATGCCTGCTCTGCAATGTTTTCAGTTTGAATTCTTCAGCCACAAGTTTTTAGAATCTGACAGTCACAGAATAAAGTGCACTTCCCAAAAAAATATTATTTTTTACTTCTCAGTGCAATTCAATAAAAGCTTGCCTTCAGAAAGTTTCTTCAATTATATTAATTCATATTTTTTGTGTGAAATATATTCAAATACATTTCAAAATTATTTCATTGAATTTCATTGAATTAGTCTCCTATGTTTTAATTGTAATTCCCACCTACGCACAGACTTGTTCTTCTGTGGATCCCCCATATTCATTCATGTACCTTTATTTGCTTATTTTTGTATTTGTTTTTCAATACTTTGAATGAATATTTCGTATTTCGTATTCGAATAAACGTCCAAGAAAAGTAGGTATTTACTATTGCGGACTTTTTTGAAGAAGTTTGGAGAGAGTTATAATATATACCTTTACCCTACATTTGTTGATTGTATGCCAAATATCCCATTCCTAAGTTTTCTTCGGGTTGATTGGAAAATATCCCCTATTTTAAAGAAACTCCACATTTCACAAAAATCATATAAAATATTTCTCATTCTAAGAAATAGCTTTCGAATAATGTAGAATTATTCCCAACCTTGAGGAGGTTATTGCTTCTAATACATTTCAATTTTCTCTAGTTACTTCGGAAACAGGGCTTTCAAATGAAAAACATTTCATATCATTCACCATGTTTATGAAATAATGCATTTTCGGAATAGGTGACGTACTAATCTACTCCGAATATTTATCAACAATTAGAGTTGCTCGAAAATAGCCCATTTCGGTCTCCAATGGAGTATATCGGGTATCAATAAAATCTGTTCATTCAGAAGTATATAGCCGCCAAACGAATCCGGAGACCTATGCTAATATTGATGACAATATCTTGGACTTCTCAAATCGTACATTATTTAGAAAAAATTACCGATTCTCTTTCGAAATACAAGGTATTCATTGAAAAAACGCATTTTTTCAAGAAACTTGGACTGTATCTTTTTACTCAACCTGTATAATTGAAATGACTATGCGACGTTCTCAAAATTGAAGAATGTATGATATACATATGACATTTTCTCCCCTATCCGATTCAAATGTCGGGTTGACGTACCCCTATTTTCGAACCACCCTGTATATAAGAAAATTGTCAGTAATCTTCGATCGAGATTGAGGAAGTTCATGCAGGCTCAATTGGATTTTCAATTCTCATGAAAGAACTAACCTGGTTTGTTTAAAATTAATCGAATTGGATTTTTCTTTGTTCACCCTGTTGTAGAGCACAAAACAGAAAAATATAATGGATACGAGATCCAGATGACATTGTACCATCAGTCAGGTATGTTATTCCATGGATAAATGGGCGTTTTGTCAATTCTTGGAGTTGTTGAAAATTCTGAGCAGATAGCTTCACTTTTGAACTTCATTACCCTGTATCTCTGAAACTAGCGGGCCGATTTTTTTGTGCCTGTGGACACTTCTGCTGAGGAAGTCAAAATCTACAACATACAAAAATTCAGGGAATTTTACCGAAAGCCATTTTCCATTGAGAAAATGCGGGGTCCTTTTCAATTTTTAAGTGTGCTTTTGAATGGAGACTACCATTTCCATTTAATTATCAGGAACTATAGATGAAAAAGCGAGAGAATGAGCCTTGAAAAATAATTTCATGATTATACGATGAAGGAGGAATTGAATTTGAAAAAAAAAGTATTTTCGGAAAAAAAGCTAATCATCTTTGACACCATTTGATTAATCATTCCAACAAAAGAGTAGTTATTGAAAACATGACACAGTATATTGCTACCGAATTATGTTGAATTATTATGAATTTTGCCTAAATGGAGAATGATAAGTGGAAAAACCAGTTGTTCCTTTTTTTTTCGGATATTTGGGGGTTATGTGAAAAATTAATTCATTTGAGTGTTATAAATCTTTCCAAGATATATAACGCTTTCATTGAAAACTTTTCTCTCAGACGTCAAATTTGGTCGAAAATTGCGACAATTTCGTTTTCACCCCATCACACCCTGGATTGAATATGGGCGGAGAAATGAAGTTTAGGTCTTGCTGAAACCTGGGCGATTGTGGCACGTTCTGCTGTTGTTGGGTAGGCCCTTCTCTTCGTACCCTGTTGGGAGTGATTCGATGATTCTCTCACTTATTTCCCTCCTCAGGTATGTTATCTATTGGCGAGTCCAATTTGCTCTTGCCTTGTTCTTTTGGATTGCAGGCAAAATACTTAGCATCCGTGCAAGTTTGCGAATTTGAAGATTGTTTCATATTTCTGTATCATGTAATCCTATCATAGACCAGACAAGTTGTACTTTCATCAGAAAAAGGTTGATGTCAGCACTTTGATGATGGGGAATGGTTGAGAGGTCTTCACTGAATGTAAAAAAATTAATGCTTGAGCTGGGATTTGGAAGTAAATATTTGAGGGGGAGTGTGAAGTGGTGAAAACGATATTGTTACAATTTCTGAAGGAATGTGACATCCTAGAGAAGAGTTCTCTATGAGGAAGTAATAAATCTTGAAGAGATCTAAAACACTCGTATTATTGACTTTGGCACATAACCTCGAAATAACCGATATAAATGCAAAAAACTGTGTTTTTCGTTCTTTATTTTTCATTTCCAAAAACTTTTTTTATATTCCGGTGAAATTCCGTAGGAAAGTACTTTATGTCTTTAATAACCACAATTTTTTGCATAATAACGGATCAAATAGTTCCGAAGATAATGAATTTTTCCTTAAAAATACTTTTTTTTTAACAAAAATATATTACAGTTTCCTGTATGATTTTCACTTACAATGGGTTTACAAAACCGCGACACGTGTTTCGCTATTACAATAGCTTCTTCAAGCAAGATAAATAAATCACTATTCAATAATACGCTATTTGTATACATGTAGGTCAAACGTCTCTTACAATAAAGGTCCGACTTAGGTCCGATATTCGACCCATAATTTGTCCAAATACTAATTAGTTACCTGCGAAGATTATTCCTAGAAATAGAATTATTGGCCGGGAACATATTTAACAATGGGGAGCTATTTAATTCGACCTGATCATTCAATAAATATTCTGAATTTTTCCCTCTATTGATTTCCAAGCTTTCTAGAAGGTTAAGTTTCCAACCTTTCTGCTCAAAATGCCTTATTTTGAACTCGTGGTTGAACTCATGACCTTCCAGAATGAGGTGACTTGCATAAGTAGAATTTGTTTTTCCATTCAGAAAACTAGCTCTGTGTTCTCTTAGGCGAGTGTTGAAAGATTTTCCCGGTTGGCCTACGTAGTACATCGGACATGACCCACATGTTAATTCATAAATTCCTGATCTTTGTGACGATTCATTTTTGTCTTTATTATTTTTGACCTATACCTATCCCCAATTTATTATTAGTACGAAATGCTGTATTAATATCATTATTTTTCAAGAATCTAGAAATATTTACGCTTGGTTGGCGTATACAAATAGCGTATTATAGAATAGTGATTTATTTATCTTGCTTGAAGAAGCTATTGTAATAGCGAAACACGTGTCGCGGTTTCGTAAACCCATTGTAAGTGAAAATCATACAGGAAACTGTAATATATTTTTGTTAATATGGATTTTCATCAAGTATCGGCCAGTTCAATTCAACTTTTTTTTTAACTTTACGTTGAAAACACTCATATAAAGAACGAGCACTGAATCTATGAATTTGTCACGAGCCACTTATTCGATTTTATGAGAATCAAAATATTCAAAATTTTCGGTTTGATTCTATCTCTTCGGTAATTCATTACCAACCCTGCTTTCGAAAATACTCTTTCAGCAAGAACAGATGTGATAACTGTTCCAGAATTCAATTGGATTTTCACTCCTTAAGATTGGTGGTTTTTCTAAATATTGCCGAATAGAGATCATGGCGTCTGATACAGGAGTACTATCCCCAGCGTGGTTTTCAACTTATTCATCTAGAAAACATTATAATCCTGTTGAAGTCCCAATTTCTTTTGCAGATGTGGATGGACTGATATTTGTTTGTAGATTGGGTTCGACTGTGATTTTCTCACTAATGCTTTTATTTATTGCTCTAGTAAGTTTACCAGTCAACAGTTGAGTAGAATTACTTGCATGTTCAGTTTGTCGAAATGCAATTTTCTTCTGGGATCAGGAATCGTTGCCAACATAACAGGTGTCCTGGCTTCTTAAGGATGTAGTCTTACTTGGACTCTTTCAAGGAAATAACTCGGAGCTACTTCCCAACATCTCACTTCAGAGTCCCCGCCATAGCTCTCAGCTGTATTGCAATGCCTTTGATCAGAGGAAGAATAAGAGAAATTGTAACGTATTGATCTCCAAAGATTGTTTTTGTTGCTTCCTCAAATGGTTGAAGAATTTCACACAAATCTTCAAGAAATACTGTTTACAGTGCATTTAGAGCAGTTGGAGCTTTATCACAATCACTAATAGCTAGCGTTAGGGGTTGCCTTATTTCCAGAATTCTTGCAGAAGTTTCAAACTTTTCATATTAGCTGCCTCCTGTTTTTCTTTCAGTTTATCTGCAGATAAAGTGATATGTCGGAAATGTGCAGTTATATCCTTACAATGTTTGAGAATTGGATTCAAAATATAATTTTTCAAAACATCCTGAACCAATAGGTTCAGAACATGTGCGAAACAGGGTATATGTTTCATTTTCGATAAGGAAGCAGCATTCACTACATTTGATTCTTTTTCTGAAATATAGCGACAACTTTGTTTGAAAATTTCCACTCATTGACGGTTTTTGTGATGGCCTGAAATACACCTAATTTATACACAGAAATATTAAAAATAAACTATTATCTACCTCACTAATTTTAGCGCCACTATGAATACCAACCATTTGTGATGTTTTCAGCTCAGCAGACCTAAAATGTAATGACAAGTTACTGTTTTTATTCCTTCATTGGAGGGTGATGTCCATAAATCTGTAGTTATAGAAATGGACTGAACTTCTGACAACATTTCTTCTAATTTTAATTTCAGCTCTTCATACTCATCTGGAATTAATTTAATAACAACTATCTAATATATACGAAACGTTTTTGAGATCCTCATTTTCTACAATAGTGTATGATTGAAAATCAGATGTACAAAAGTTGCAATGGCTTGATGTATTTTCAACTTTTTGCAGTCGTTTATGGAATACTTTGTATTTCTATTGAAATAGTGTTTGAGGTTTTTTTTTTTTTAATGGACACTTCTATGTTTTCCGTTTGGTTTTCGTTTGGAGGATGTGAGGTAGAAGCTTCTTCTCTTTAAGATTCTTCCTCTGTCACTTGACATGGCTGTGTCTTTGAAAAGTGATTAGGATGTTTCCTTCTTATGTGATCAAATAAATTCTTCGTATTTCCACTATATTTGTAGTCTGCTTTGCACCTGGTAAATACTGTATTCTCTCGTTTTGTGATCATTGACTTATTTTTAGTTCCCACCATATCCATTTATCTTATATCGAACAGTTTCCAAAATATTTATCCATGTGCAAATGCAAATATTCAAAAAATGTAATATCTACTGATATAAATGTAACAGTAGAAATTCATGAAATTGAGAAAGTAGAAAGACAGAAGACGGTTGAGTCGTTGACTTTTGACACTTGACACGTGTACTCGTAGGTCTCATGATTGTGACTTGACAGTTCACACCTTATTTACACTATTTTAAAAAGAGCTGAGGTGAAAATAAGTGAGCAGATTTTCAGAATCGAGTTTCTATTGGCCAAGTTGGCAAAAACACTACAGAATAATTGCTTACTTAATCTGCACGTTGAAAAGTAAACAAAGTTAGTTGTTCGGAAAAAATTCAAAACTATTATGTACTGATTCTGATTACTACAATTTTTTGTTGGCTCTTCGGGAGGATATAATAGAGATGTTAATGAATATACATTTTCAGTGAACTATTATTTCAAACGGAATCATGATAGGAATGAGGTGTGATAAAAATAAAAATAGTGTGAAGATAGGTATGCCCACCTTTCCATAATTCTTGCTCATTTGAGCCAAATGAATGATGGTGGATTCATGCAGCAATCGTAGCTAGGAAGTCAAAAATCGTAACTCGCAAATTTTAAGTCTTAGTTCGTTACAAAATATGCACACAATAAGTGTAGTAACCCAACTATGTTTCAGAAAATAGCGATGTCAGCAAATTTGAAAAAAAAATGTTTAAATTACTCAAATATATACAAATGAAAGAATATGGTATAAAACAATGAATATAAACACTGTAAGACATATGGTTCAACGAATAACAGACACAAATTGAGATCAATTGACAAGAAATTTTCAGTCTTCGAATGTCAGAGAATTTTTTGGTATTACGTCTCTCGCTAAACCGATGTCGGTGTTTGGAGATAACGGATTGATTTTTCAAGGTATCGTTAATTCGCTTTTACCTGAGATTATTGGGTCTATGCAATATAGTGATTGATCGACAAAGTTGTATTGGATTTTTCCTATTTATCTCTGAACAATCATTTTCATGCTGTTTGAGTCTATTTTTCATATACTGTATTGACCTATACAGGTATACTCTAACACATTTCTATTTTTCATTATACCAGTTGTCTTTCAGTAACTCTATTGACCGTTTCAAACCATATTTTTTTTATTTGTATATATTTTCGTGATTTTAGTTTTTTATGGGGTTTCTCAAATCTGCTAACAGCACTAAGTGCTGAAATTGCACAGGAGATTGCCTAATAATGCTTTATAAATTTATGCATTTCCAACCCAATTCATCTCTGTAGCTGAGGAGATTTTATATTTCGTATCATTTTTTCCTAAAAAATCTGGCTTTGTCAGCGAAATGAGAATCGAGTGCGAGTGGTAGGTACCTATCATTTCGGTGTTGGGGTAGTTATCAATGAAAAGTTTCACCACCACGCCAAAGGTTTAAATCTTTTAGAAATAGCTACGTACACACAGGCTTGGGAAATTCAGTGGGGTGTTTCAAGAATAATAAAGGGGTTCATGGTTCATGAATCAATATTTCATGTGCCAGGGTTGAGTTGAGTTGAAGTTTACGTTTAAGGGTTTCGATATCGAATTTTTGGTGAATTTTCTCCAGTAATCACATAAGTAGGTAATTTACTTCTCTTATTTTCAATACACGTCAGAAATTGAAGGCAATTTAGATCTGGAAAAAAATTTTATATAACAATTTTGAAATGTGGTCTCTATATAGATCCGGAATTTCAGATTATTGGGGCTAGTCCAGATGGAATAATAGGTGACGCACGGTACATTGTTGAAATGAAATGTCCGTACTCGGCAGAAGAAGCCATTGAAACACGAAAGATAACCTTCTGGAACAAAAATAGTAAAATCAACAGAAGACATAAGTGGTATTTTCTAATTCAAGGGCAACTCCATGTTACACGAATTGACTCCTGCCTTCTAGCTATATGGACTTCGTATGGTCTGAAACATGAGAACATTGAAGAAGATGATGAGTTCCGGAAAAATGATATGATAGGAAAACTACTTAACTTTTTCAATGACTGCTTTTTATCGAGATCCAGCTTATGTGCTTGAATCTTTGGAAGAAAAAATAAAAAATGTTTCGAAAAAAAAATCAAATGATTTTTCCTTATTTCTTCATTGACTTGTGTCATTTACAACCGCTTACAGGACGTGGAACACCTGGAATTGTTCAAGGTTTGAATAGATTGAATCATTTTTTGGGTGATAAACTGATAATAAAAAAATTTCACCTATCGTAGAAGTCCATATTATTTCAGGTATACTGTCAGCCATATGTAGGTACCCACTCATAGTAGTTTGCTAGAGAATCGCCATCGGGCTGCCACACAGATATTTCCGTAACCGCCTTATTCACATGATCACATTATCATGGCAATAAGCCGTCGATTCTCTGGGCTCTAGGGGAACGACAATGAATATGGCACTGTCAATATTTTTAGGTAGCACTCCTAGTTGCCGATTTTTGAGCGATTCAAGTACTAAAGTGGCAACATCAATATCACTTTTCTTTTTTTCCTGTATTTTCCTGCGATCTGAAACTTTCGTGATATGTTTTCTTCAGAACAAAACATAACATTCCATATAATCTTCATATACCTATTTCTAGAAGATCTCCTTTTGAATCTGTTCATTTTCTATGGAAGTAGGTACATACCGAACATACCATTTTACGTAGGTACCTAACTAGTTTTTTGAACGAAACTTTCAACTTTCATTCTGGATAATGAGCAATTGAATAACTGTACTCAAAAAAACTAATTTCAATTTTCTGTTTCCTCACTCGAACACGTCAAAGAAAACATTGATGTTAATTTTGCAAAAAAAATTGAAATTTTTAGCGTACGCTACTAACTGTATGAATTTAGTCCCAAGGGGAAGGAAGCACCGCCCATTCTGACCTGCTACCAAAAATCTAAGGTATCTTACACAATTCTCAATAAAGTCTGCCTAGAAGTTGAGCAACTCACATTGACAAGAAGGAGTATTTGAGAAAGTCGAGAAACGCGCTCTTCAATTTCAAGTAGTGCATTGAATGTTGTTTTTTTTTTCTGTTGTCTGCAAAACCATACGTTGTGTCGCAGCCAGTAAAGCAATATGCAAATACAATTGAAGTTGTATTATCTTGGATTAATCTCTTAGGTCTCTATGAAGTAGAAGGAAATATAGATAGGCATTAATATATTCAAATTATTGTTTCAAGCGAAATGTAAAACACCGAATGAATAAAATATATAATGAATTTCAGCCGTTCAAACACCACCCCGTGGTGCGCCCATTGGAAGACACCACAGGACCTGTCCTGATATCATCAGTTTTGGTTCCTACATAGATCATGGAAGTGGGTAACAAACCTTTTCATGTATTGTATTGTTACGATTTGTCCTTGGAAAATCTCAATTCTGACACCACTGTTACGATATTCCTCTGGGTTCGTCGATTGAAACACCAAACAACACTAAACTACTTTTATTATAACTCTCTATCACAAAACAATACAACACAATCACTTAAATCGCTCCAATAACTTTCCAATGCTCGCTCGCTACTAAAACTCTCTGTACTATACAACTCTACTTTCGCACAAAGCTCTGCTCCACTTAGATCTCAACAAATATCGTCACTTATCTCTGAATACAAATTCTCTGTCTGTGGCGAAGCCGGTCGTCCCGTATTTATATATCTGCGTACCAATCGAGAATCGTCGAGAGAAGCCCCGATGACGCGTCTCGAATTCTCCAGGCGGCATTACGGTTCTTGGAAAATGACGACGCTACGGCGCGGTCCTTCGCCTCGTGTTTACGATATGGTCAGGGCCGGCGCTAGGGCGTAACATTATCCCCCTCTCAATTTTGATCGTCCCGATCAAATAACATCCCTTCATTCCCATTGTTACATTTTAGTCTCTTCAGGTGTATGACTTTCATTTTTGTTCTAGGCTTGCGTTGAACACTGTACACCACATCATTTATCCTGCGATGAGGGTTGTACAGCCACACCGGATCTCCATCTTGAAATCTGCCAGTATTTGTCTTCCGATAGTGCCGCGCCTTCCTCCAGTCAATACGCTCTGGCATCTCTTGTTGTTTACTGAATGGAACACTTCTTGATGGTTGCTGAATCGATTGGACTTGGCCAATGTTGACTTTCTGTTTGACCAAGTCAGCCCTTCCAGTTGCTTTCATCTTGGAGATGTCACTTGTACCTCCAACGCGACACCTGGCGGCTCTCACAAGGATGGCTTTTTCTGACTTCACCCGGACTTGTTCGGAATCCGATGGCTGCACGCTGCTTTCAGGGACATTATTCTCTGTGACACGAGCTACTTCCTTCGACAATGCAGGGATTCTCGCAGTTTTCAATAATCGCAGTTTGGCAGGTTTCGTCCTTTCCGTTGGAGTTGTAAGGACAAATTCTTCTTCTCCGAACCTTATGATCTTTTGCTCATTGTCGAATGAAATTCCATGGTCACTGATCAAGTCCATTCCGAGTATGACTTCATCTTCTATATCTGCGACGTAAACTGTACCTGTGATAGTGAGTCGCCCAAGAATCAACGTAATTTCAGCTTCTCCTCGAATAGGTGCGTTTTCACCAGTTACTGTCCGAATCACGACGTTGGATGAAATAGGCTTTACGTTTCCAGGCCGAAGGATGTCGCTGCGTACCAAGGAAACTGCAGCACCGGTGTCTATGGTGCATATTACATCCATTTTATTCAATTTCCCTGGGATGGTGAGGCTCTCAGATGTTCTTTTCAGCCTGTTAATACAGATGACCCTCGGTGACCTTGACCTCACAGGTGATTGCGAACTTGGCGGCGTCCTGGCAGGTGAGTTGTATTTTGGTGGCATTCTCACCTTGCAATCTTTCTTGAAATGCCCTGATCTTCCACATCTGTAACATTTTCTTTGTGGCATTCTCTCCCTGCAGTCTTTTATGAAATGCCCCGGCCTCCTACATCTATAGCAAATCCTCTGTGGCATTTTCACCCAACAGTCGTTCATAAGATGTCCTGGTTTTCCACATCGGTAGCACGTTCTCTTCTTCTGGGTGCTCATTTCAGTTATCAACGATTTGATCTCCTCCAGAAATTTCTCAAATGAACCACTCGTAGCGCCAGATCTATGTTCGGGATCGTCAATTGTTACCGCTCGCACTTTCGGCCTCGAGGTGTTGAAGGCCGCCTCCACTTCTAGCGAACGTACCAAGGCATCGCTACTCCTTTTGAAACTTGTAAGTCGCAGAGTTCTTTGGATTTCTGGGTCTCTTAGTCCGTCAATAAATATCTGCACAGCCAACTGCTCCTTGAAATCTCCGGGTGCATCTGGGTACGCCAGCTGGATTAGGCGTCGAACATCTGCCTCAAATTCTTGCAGACTCTCACCTGATTTTTGTGTGCGAGTCTTCATTTGGGCCCGGTACAGCTGTTCTCGGTGTTGATCGCCATACCTCAACTCCAGTGCAGAAATCAGGTCCTGATATTGCTTCTGCTGTTCTATGGGTATCGTTTGTAATATACCCAAAGCTGGCCCTCTCAAAGCTACTATCAGTGCCGTAGCTTTTTCCTCGTCGCCCCATCCATTAGTTTCTGCCGCAGCCTCAAATTGTCGACGGTACATGGACCAAGACGACTGACCATCAAAAGTCGGTGGTTTCACGGAAATTCCTGACGTGGCAACACTGTCTCGGCGATCTCGGTTCTTGATAAGAGCTATCTGTTTCTCTAGACCTCTCATTTCATTTCTCATCTCCTCTCGCACTATATTCACTTTCTTATTGACGTCATCGTCGATTTTCTTGACGTCTCCCTTTAGTTCTTCCTTTAGGTCTTCTTTCAGTTCCTCCAGATCTACTCTTAGTTCTCCTTTCAGTTCTTCCATTTGTACTTTTGTTTTATGTAAAACATTCTCGAATAACTTGTCTTGATGTTCTCGAACGTTCTGGAAGTCTGCTTTCCATTGTTTTTCTATTAGAATTAATTCATTCTTTTGTTCTTCTCTCACCTTCTTCTGTTCTTCTAGAATTTTCTGGATTGCTTCTTCTCGTTTTATTTTTTCTCGTTCTCGTTCTATTTTTTCACATTCTCGTTCTTTTCTCTGTTCTTCGAGAATTTTCTGGAGTGTTTCTTCCCGTTCTTTCTTTTCATTTTCGAGAATTTTCCTGAGCGATTCTTCTCGTTCTTGTTTTTCCTCCTGCCGTCGCTTTTCCGCCAATTCTTTTTCCTCCAGCCGTCGCTTTTCCGCCAATTCTTTTTCCTCCAGCCGTCGCTTTTCATCTTCCTGTCGTCGCTTTTCCTCTAATTCTTTCTCCTCCAGCCGACGCTTTTCATCTTCCTGTCGTCGTCTTTCCCAATCCGCAAATTGGTTTTGCATAAATTTCAACATATCCTCCATCGTATCGTAAGATGTACTTCTCGTATTAACCATAAATTGTTTTTATTTACCAGCAAAAATTCCACTTCCGACACCACTGTTACGATTTGTCCTTGGAAAATCTCAATTCTGACACCACTGTTACGATATTCCTCTGGGTTCGTCGATTGAAACACCAAACAACACTAAACTACTTTTATTATAACTCTCTATCACAAAACAATACAACACAATCACTTAAATCGCTCCGATAACTTTCCAATGCTCGCTCGCTACTAAAACTCTCTGTACTATACAATTCTACTTTCGCACAAAGCTCTGCTTCACTTAGATCTCAACAATTCTCGTCACTTAGCTCTGAATACAACAACTCCTCTCGCGGCGAAGCCTGCCGTATATATATCTGCGTGCCAATCGAGAATCGTCGAGAGAAGCCCCGATGACGCGTCTCGAATTCTCTAGGCGGCATTACGGTTTCTAGGAAAGGCGGCATTACGGTTTCTAGGAAAATGACGTCCGCTACTACGCGATTCCCTAACTGCGTTTACGATCTGGTCAGGACCGGCGCTAGTACGTAACAGTATTGTATGATTTCCGTCATTCAACCGCTAATTGTTGCTAAACGCAAGGACAGAATCTGGCGCAAACTTTATGGGATAATAAGGACACCTGTGTCTGCCGGAATCCATAGCTACTTTTCGAGTAGGCGAAAATCGTCATTTTTGGTTCTTGAACAGTTTATTTGACGCGATCGAATCGACGGCCGCTGTATCTTTCCCCTCCTGCTTCCCACTCCACGCGGAGCGTCGATCGGTTCCGGAAGAACCTCCAATGCTCCCATCAATAAATACGATGAATAACTGTGGAAAACAAATTCTGCTGGTTCCTATGGATAATATGACTCTTGCTCTGTGCAGTCGTCAAGGTCTCGTTGCTTCATATAAATGACCAAAGGAAGGGGGAATTGAATAAAAAAAGGTGTTATCTCGTCCTAATTATCGTGGAACAAAAGTCAGGTTGGAAAAATTCGTAGAAAAATCGCAGCTTTCCAATGCATTTTGTCTCATTTTGATACGACCATTTTTTCCTCATTGTTTTTTAGTTCGATTATCGTTGACGCCATTTTTGAAGGTAACACATTGCAAAAATCGATTTTCCAAAAATGATAGTTTGTAGTTCAACTCTTTGACTATCCAAACCCGTTTCGTTCATTGCCCTACGATTATCCGTAGGGCAAGGAATAACAATCTAGTGGGACACTTTTTCAGTAACAAATTAGATTGTTGCCTACCCATCAATTGTTTTACAACCAAATTGAAACTGTGGTTTCTACTAGTTGAAAGCTTCCCAAAGTCACAGTTGCATCCCCCAAATGCATTTCAACATTTTTTAATAGGATAATGGAAAAAACGCCTTTTTTTAAATTCTGAGCGCAATAGTTGAGCAACAAATAAGAATATCGACCTCGGGCCAACGCTAATCTATAGATTTTTCAATTATCTACAACTTTCAATACAACTTTTTTTCAATCCGACGAATAGTTTTCATTATATAAGCAAAAAACAAAAAAAATGATTTCCGGTATTCAACCGCTAATTGTTGCTAAACGCACGGATAGAATCTGCCGGAATCCACAGCTACTTTCCGGGTAGGCGGGAATTTTACGAAAAAAGTTTATTTGATTGGACTATTAATATCATGTAATTTTTTACTAGGCTGTGTTGATGTTGATGACTATTATGAGGACTTTAAGAAAAAATGTGAATCAATAGTTGATTATATTGCTCCAGTTCATTTATATGAGATAAAATCCAACAGCGTTCTTTGGTATGATACTGAAGTCAGAATTAGCAGCGGACTATAGCTTATAGAAGGTTTATAAATAACAGAACTGATACAAACTCGCGAAATCATAGAAAGTTACGAAATGAGTGTGTGAATTTACTGAGAGAAAAAAATACTTCTTTGAAAAAATTTATCAGAATTATACTGACCCTAGCTTCGTGTGGAGAACACTGAAAAGATTGATTGATCCAGAAATTGCGGAGGCTTCCTTCAGCAACGGTTTTCAATTTGAAATTAATGGTGAGTCTAAGATTTACAAAACCAGTCACGAGATTTCTGAATCGTTCAATAATTCATATCATTCAAGAAATTGTTATCAGAATACATTACCTATGTCAGATGAAGATTTCTCCAGTCGAAATTCTATTCCATTAGTTTCATTCAAAAAACTCGCATTATCAGACTTGTCCAAAATCATCAATAACCTAGAAATGGAGTATAGTAGTGATGTAATTAATGTTTGACAGGACACGCTCTGTAACATTTCATAAATATTTCTTTGGAAAAAGGTAGATTTCCAAATAAACTCAAAACCAGCACTATTTAGAGTAAGATCCCAGAGCAATCAGACATAACTTATTTTCACACGGATGAAACCTGAAGTTTTCAGTAGCGTCTCGTGTGCCTTGAATACCTACGCGCTTTGTGGAACTTGCCGAGTGACACCTGGGCAGGTACCAGGTGAGAAAGGTAACTAAAAATAAGAATTATTTTACTTAAATTCACATGGCTGATTTTTATATATGTCATGTAGAATATTATTTTAAAGTAATATCATAAGTGTCAGACACTTTTGATGGACCAGAGCTTTTATCAGACGCTTTTAAGCTACCCAAAAAATAAATGAACTTTACTTATTTTTACATGTCTGATTTTTTAATATGTTATTGAAGTATTTATTTAAAAGTTATATCCAATCAGTAAGACAAATTAGAGTGACCAAACATCCCCTAAGACAAAAATTATTCAGCCAGAAGTATGAGGGCGAGAGTACTATGCATGCGCTTCAGAGTGAATGAGACGTCCATAATAACTCGGTTTCCCTTCTCAAACTCACCATCTGTTTCAATCTACTGTGTATGTGCTGTTTGTGTGTAATATAACTTATAGTATACAGTATAGTCAGTGTTGTTTTTTAAGGCACAATTGTGCCAAAAGGGGCACTATGGTAAGCACTTTGAGAAATTGGTCGAAAACGGGCACAATTTCAAGATTCCGTATTTTCGTGGTTCCGTGGTCATTTTCACTTGTCTGAATTCTCACTTTTCATTTCATTTTCCTCAACAATCCTGTTCTCTGTCAGTATGAAATTTAAAAATTATGATTTCTATGCAATATATACATGATTTCTCAACGTTCAGATTGGTAAACATTAAAAACTGGAGCTCCATGTAGTATTTGATATGCAATTGATGGAATTCCGCAGGTTTCTGGGGCCAAAATTGCCTCCTTTGGGGCTTTGGACAAACCGTCTACTTTTTGCGAGGACAAACGCTAACTCGAATGTGACTCAAGTGTCAATTTTTCATATTTACATTGAATTCTACAATAAAGGAAGAGTAATATAATATTAGTTGATAAATGAAGTATAAAATTTACTTACATGGAGATGAAAAAAATAGCAAATTCACACGGTGAAGTTCAAAAGGACATAAAAAATTTGGTTGGGTTAGGTTATTTTTCTAATATTGCATATTGGGCATAAGGGCTCCAATCTCCCCAAACTTTAATGTATTTATGGTGTTAGGGATGTCCCAAATTCCCCTAATATCAAATTAATCATAATTGTCACTACCAAATTTTTTATGTCCTTTTGAACTTCACCATGTGAATTTGCTATTTTTTTCATCTCCATGTAAGTAAATTTTATACTCCATCCATCAACTAATATTATAATACTCTTCCTTTATTGTAGAATTCAATGTAAATTCAGCTGATGATGAACCTATGTAGGTTCGAAACATGTACTGAATCACCGTATTGAACACCTTTCAAATATTAAATTGTGGAGACGACTTTGAGTTTTTCGTAAAAATATAAATATATTCAATAATATAATAAATATGAAAAATTGCCACTTGAGTCACATTCGAGTTAGCGTTTGTCCTCGCAAAAAGTAGACGGTTTGTCCAAAGCCCCAAAGGAGGCAATTTTGGCCCCAGAAACCTGCGGAATTCCATCAATTGCATATCAAATACTACATGGAGCTCCATTTTTTAATGTTTACCAATCTGAACGTTGAGAAATAATGTATATATTGCATAGAAATCATAATTTTTAAATTTCATACTAACAGGAAACAGGATTGTTGAGGAAAATGAAATGAAAAGTGAGAATTTAGACAAGTGAAAATGACCACGGAACCACGAAAATACGGAATCTTAAAATTGTGCCCGTTTTCGACCGATTTCTCAAAGTGCTTACCATAGTGCCCCTTTTGGCACAATTGTGCCTTAAAAAACAACTCTGACTATACTGTATACTATACGTTATATTACACACAAACAGCACATACACAGTAGATTGAAACAGATGGTGAGTTTGAGAAGGGAAACCGAGTTATTATGGACGTCTCATTCACTCTGAAGCGCATGCATAGTACTCTCGCCCTCATACTTCTGACTGAATAATTTTTGTCTTAGGGGATGTTTGGTCACTCTAATTTGTCTTAATGATTGAATATAACTTTCAAATAAATACTTCAATAACATATTAAAAAATCAGACATGTAAAAATAAGTAAAGTTCATTTATTTTTTGGGTAGCTTAAAAGCGTCTGATAAAAGCTCTGGTCCATCAAAAGTGTCTGACACTTATGATATTACTTTAAAATAATATTCTACATGACATATATAAAAATCAGCCATGTGAATTTAAGTAAAATAATTCTTATTTTTAGTAACCTTTCTCACCTGGTACCTGCCCAGGTGTCACTCGGCAAGTTCCACAAAGCGCGTAGGTATTCAAGGCACACAAGGCGCTACTGAAAACTTCAGGTTTCATCCGTGTGAAAATAAGTTATGTCTGATTGCTCTGGGATCTTGGACTAATTGTACCGATACAAAAGATTCCAAACACCATCAAACCCGGGAAATTTAGACCTATAAACACCTGTGTGAAGATACTTTGGAACTGGCGGTAAACGCTCAGCTTATCGAATATCTGGAAAATTAACACATTCTATCGAGATTTCAATCTGGATTCAGACAACATCACTCATGTGAATCTGGCATTCAATTAATAGTGATAAAATAAAACCAGTCAATTTATACGGGTGACTTCACTGTAGCGGTACTCTTGGACATAATAAGGGCTTTCCAAAGATCGACCGAAGTATTTTTTTTCGGAAAATCAGAACGGATTGGTTGATATTCAAGGTACTCTTCTTCAATGGTTCATCTATTCGATGAAGCAAATCCAAAATAGTCAAAATAAATGAGTGCCTGTCGACTCCTCGTAACATTTCATATGGGGTACCTCAAGGAAGTGTATTAGGTCCTGTACTTTTCATAATTTATATAAATGACATACATTCCATTCACAACTCTGACTCCATCAACCTATTTGCAGATGACACCTTGTTTTCGCTCAAATATCCTAATCTTCAAGTGGCAGTCGAAAAAATAAATATGAATTTGAATAAAATATTCTCATATCCAAACCAAATTGAACTGAAACTTAATACATGCACAAGTAAGTTTATGATTTTATCAACAAGTAACAAATTATTCTCGGTGAATGTAGATGATTTCAGGGTAGCCATTGCGGGTGAAAACATAGAATTTGAGAGCGAAGTTAAATATTTAGGTTTCATGTTGTATCAATGTTCGACCTTCAATGCTCACTTTGATCATATATCCAAAAAGATTTAAAAAACGGTACTCCTACTCGAAGATTTCAGCAAAAATTACTATGTGTTCAAAGATTATGGCATTATGCAGCCACATTTTGATTATTGTGCTAGTATTCTGTTTTCATTCGATCTGAACAAGACATCAGCATTACAGAAACTACAGAATCTTTGCCTGCAAATTATTCTGAGTTGATAGATATGCCAATATTTCAAATATGTTAAACTGCCTACAGTGACTATCTCCCAGAGATTGTATCAAATGGCCATGCTCTCCATTTTCAAATTCCTGCATAATTTGTTACCCACTATTCGGAGGATTTTTGAACTTTTTGATCCGAAGTTCCCAACTAGCAAACAAGAATCCCTCTTCCATAAGGGCCAGAAAGAATATAACAAACTTCTAATTTTTATGAAAGAATGGACTAGTGCTCATCATTTAAAAAAACTCATCACTCACAAAAGATGTCTTCCTTAATTGTCTTAACATTCTCACATTATAATAGTAATTGCGATTATATTGAATTCATATATTATTGCTTTATTTTTATATAGGTATAATGTATTATTTTTTTAGATATCGTTCATTCGATATTTGTTCATATACATTTATAGTTATTCTTTACTTAGTTATTGTTTGTATATTAGGATATTCCTGTTTGAGGTTAATGAACGTCTTATTATTATTTCTCATAGTGAATGTGCAAATTTGTTCCGAAAATACTTGGAGAATTCATATCGAGACCCTATTTTTCCTAGTTCTAACTTGTGCATAGGCACGATAGATTATATATACCAAAATATCGAAATCGATGTACAGGAGTACTCAGACCAAAATATAAATTCCGAAAACTATGTCGAGAACAGGTCTTGATACCGGTAATTATTAGCAAGTGAGCTCAAGGCTCAATGATTCAAGGCTCAATGATTCATCTCGGTCTGTACTCTCTGTTCAACCCCAATCATAAAAAAATATATCAAATAACATTCATTCATATAAAAGACAAAAGCAAATATAATTCTTCGGACAAAACACACAAAACGGTAAGGATGAAATAGTTTTTACACTAAAATATAGTGCATCTTGGGATCTTTCTTTTTTAGGAGGTCACTGAGCAACCCGATCATTGACCAAAACTATAACTACCTGCTATCCATGCTCCGGCTTATTTGTATCGACATTACAAGTTCAAATGAACGTGACAAGTCACAACCGCGATTTATTTCTGAAACATAAACGGGTTTGCAGCGCGAGTTGATGGCCTGAACATCAATGAACTTTTCCCAAGGTTTTTATAAGAAAATTATCATCTCTCTGATTCCCCAATGAAATTATAGAAAAAACAATTGATGTTTTCTTAATCTTTGCATTGAAAAACAATATCAATAAAACCCAGTGTTCCCCCGATACAATACCAGAAAGTTACTTGACTGAAATAAAAATGGTACTGTGTTGGCTTTGTAGTGACCAAATGTCGCTGGTGCTTCGATCCAGTGCCAGCGCCCCGAACGTATGTATGAATGAATGAGTTCCCCATTGTATTATAATTCACAACACTGAAAATGCTTTTTACAAGCTTTATTCACATACTTAGTCATCATAATTTAAAACATCAATTTTATATTATACAGTTCTTGATTTACACAACGTGTCTAGCTTCACCAAACAACGCCATTGGTTTTTTGTCTTCTTTATTGCGTCAGTGTCAACTGTCATTTCATAGTACACGTTTTAGTGACACCACTACTAACAACCGGAAAGTACTAATATATCACACCTTCCCCTTTTAAACTTTAAGCTTTACAATATACATTTGTACAATATTGAAATTTAGTAGTTAGTACGATACAAAATCTGACAATTTCTGTGGTTGTATTGTACTTTGCTTAGGTCTCTTATCTACTATCTTGGATTTGTAATCTAATTCAGGAGGAGTCTTCTTTTTTTGTGTCTTTTATCGAGAACTTTCCATTTCTTTCTATTACACTACCATTATTAAGTTTTACCAAATAAGTTCTGGGTTTCTCTAATTCATTTAGAATTCTACCTGGGACCCATTCTGATTCATCTTGCTTTTGAATTCTTACTTTCTCCCCTTCCTTCAATTCTGGTAAACTTCTAACATAATTATCAATATTTAATTTTTGTCTATAGTGCCTATTTTTAATTATATTATATTTATAATTGAGTAATCTTGTCTGTCAAAAATATTAACTTCGGGGAGTAAGCTTTCTGTTAAATAATAATGTAGCAGGTGATGGAATGTCATTGTCGTTAGGTGTATTTCGATATACAAGAAGGCAAAGGTATGTATCCTTGTTATCATACTTTGCTTTTTTCATGATAATTTCAAAAGTTTGGATACAACGTTCAACCATGCCATTCGACTGGGCATTAGTTGGACTAGAAGTTACATGATTGATTTGCCATGATTCCACAAAAGCTTCGAATGCTTCAGAGCTATAATTTGTTCTATTATCAGATTTAATAATTTTTGGAATGCCATGTCGTGCAAAAAACGATTTCAATAGGTCAATAGTATGCTTACTGTCTAGTTTTTCTAGATATCCTGTTTCAATAAATTGAGAGTAGCAATCAATTACAATTGAGTAGTTTTTTCCCTTTATTCGACAAACATCTGTACCGACTGTCTCCCAAGGAGTTCCAGTAACTTCTGTTTGAATTAGTGGTTCATTTCAGTTCGATTTTCAGAAATTTAGGCAAGTCTCACAATTGTTTACAAAGTTTTCAATATCTTGATTTATGTTGGGCCAATATAAACATTGTCTTGCTCTCAACTGTAACTTTGCGATACCAAGATTATCAAAATGTATAACATTCAGCATTTCATTCCTCAGTTCTTTAGGTGTAATGATTTCATTATTTTTCAATGATACATCGATTCAGACTTATTATTTCATGTCTACGACCCCAAAATGGTTGTAACTCATCTGATAATTTATTTTTGTCGCTTGGCCAGCCTTCTTTAAGTAGTTTATTTAAATCATTGAGATCTTCATCATTTTCAGTTTCCTTATAAAATTCTTTAAATTTTTCATCAGAAACAGGTGATATTTTTTAGATTGAATCAATCTGGGCTTCTATTCCATTTAAATTAGGCTTATCTTTATCAGTTATTCCATTCAGAAAATTACGACTCAAACAATCAGCAATAAATAACTGTGAGCCAGGTTTATAGGTAATTTCTAAGTCATACAACTGTTATTGTTGTTATAAGGTACAAATTTTGCGACATAAGTGGTCATGCCCAAAATCTGCTCAAGTTCTTGTTTATTCTTAGGCAATGACATTTCATTTATACTTTTTATTTTGTCATTGTCAACTCTCACCCCCATACTACTTATAACATGACCTACAAACTTTATTTCAGTTACATTAAATGTACATTTACTTTTATTGAATTTCATTCCCTCTTGTCTGGCTCCATTCAGGACAGCTTCTAAATTTTTATAGTCATATCTATATATGATATTTGACGTTCGAGCCCTTCAAAAATTTGTTTAAATTGCTGTTGGAACACTTCCGAATTAGATTTACCGGATCTAGACACAGTCTTATTTTTTCATTAGGCTTTCTTACTATTACCAATGGATGTACCCAGTCAGTGGGCTCTGTGACTTTTTCAATTATTTTTAAATATTCCAACCTATATAACTCACATTTTACTTCTTCTTTAATAGATATAGGAATCTTGCGAGCATTGAAAACTACTGGCACGAATTTTCTTTCAAAATTATTTTACATTTTTGTTTCAAACCTGTATACACATCTTCATATTAGGCAAAAGATTACTTGCTGAAGTATTATTAATTTTCTTGATCAACCCAGATATTTTACAATCCTTTAGGACTAAAATGGCTGTACTATTATTTGCAGTGTCTATTACAATAAAAACGCCATGTATTATCATTTACCACACTGAGAATGCTATTTACAAGCTTTATTTACATAATTTAATACATCAATTTTATAGTTCCCAATTTATACAATGTGTCTGGCTTCACCAAACAACGCCATTGGTTTTTTCTCTTCTTTCTTGCGTCAGTGTCAATTGTCATTTCATAGGAAATGTTTCAGCGACACCACTACTAACAACCGGAAAGTCCTAATATATCACACCCATCTTTGTTCTCTATTTTCACTATTCTTTGAACTGGACACGATAGGTTTCGAACCTCTTTCTTCATAATATAGGAGTACCTGCAGTTAAAACTCATCAATTTTAATTCTATTCTGAACACTGTGATCGGTTTTCATATGACATGCCACAAGCTACTTCAAGAGACAAACAGCACGTTTCAATCGATATAGCTGATTCAGAACAACGATTCAACAAAGATTCAAGTACCTACGTTCTCTATTAACCACAGTCCATTCTCTTCCACGGATACATATTTTCATTTTCCACTCACTACTATTTTTATAACGAAGACGAATTTGATACGCCCCTGCACCTGATTTGGCAAACCACATTCGATGATCTTAAAAAGTATTACAACCAGTAACAACCTCGAGCTGAACAGGTGCCTGTGTGAAAGAAAAGTGTTTATATTTTTTAGTGTTCTTCAATCGTATGAAGTTATGGTGAGAAATCCAAATGTTTCGAACAATTGTCAAAAAATCATTAGATTTTCACTTATTCAATCGATAATGAATGAAGTGAGTATATATTATCATTTCTATTGAAACCTGTTCCTGAGAAAAAATGAGAAAAAATCAAATATACAAATAAAATAAGGCAATCATATCCAAGCAAAAAGATTTCAATAAATTTATGGAAGAAAAATCAAAAACTTTCAGGATTTATTGATAAATGAAAACAATGTTGTGACAAAAAATGAGATACTGAACAAGAAACGGCAATGTCAAAAAATGTTCCAATGAATAAAGATGAAGTGATAACTGTCATCACCCAGAGAAGATTGATCGAAACGTCGGGAGAACACTCAACTTGAAACTTGGAGTCAGCTATTTCATATCCAATATCTCAATTTTTCTGTACCATTATATTTTCATTGATCAATCAAACATTTGATTTAATTTTTTTCCCACAAGAATCCATTTCAACTTCTCTGTTTTCATTTGTGTTTCTCATGAGTTATTTTCCTTTTTTCCCAGGGACAGGTTTCAATGGAGTTGATAAAATAGATAATGGAAGTCCAAACCACTACCACTCAGCAAGGAACATCACCACATTTAAGCAAAATGGGGATGTGAAAAAAAAAAGCGTTATGTTTCGATTCATTTCGAAAATGTCATGTTTAGTGAATGTACGCAAATTAAATTCAATTCATGAGGATGAATGTGTAAGTGTATGATAATGAGTTTACAAAACCGCTTTTAGTCAGTGAGAAGCGTACAGGAAACCTTGATATTTTTGTCATATTTTCGAGGGTATATGCCTGAGTGTTTCGTGACTTAACAATCATCCTACTGAACTCTATTTGTCGAAGATACCGTGAAAACATATACCTGTATTTGGGTCTTAGAGGCAGGTAGATTCTCAGGACCAATTCTCCACCGCTTGCCTTTGGAATATACTTGAAGCTAAAACAAATCGAAATCTGCAGAAGAATTTCATGCATGTATAAATCGAAATTTTTGTTTGATGGTTATAATAATGACATAAAGTATTACGTGTACGTGCACTGATAACACGCATAACTAATGAAAATCTACATACACATGAACAAACATCTACATAATGAATAATATCAACAATGAAATGAGCTTGTGAATAAAATCAGCTGATGAGGGAATTTAATCTTCACTCGACGAAGGGGATGACCCTGCATCACGACCACCTTTGCCCTCTCATAACAACTATGACGAAAACAGTTCTTAGAGGCATAGACAATGGCAGCAAGCATCGTGAAAGCAAAACTCTTCATTGTGGAGCCGTCGCACCGTCCCACAAGAGAGATCTTTGAACTAAACAGGAAGATTCTGAGAACCGCGGCTAGACTCCTCATAGGTGAACATTGAACTACTTTCTCAGCCTACTACGGAAAAAGGTTCAGTATAATAGTTTATGTTGTTATGAACTGGAATAGTAAAAGATTCCGCTATAGGACGAACTCCACCGTCCTGGTTGATGCATGAGAAGTATTTTATATCTGATTGAATGTGCCAATAAATATATTGCAAATGGGTTGACTGAGGAATTTCAGTCCAGACTATGAGTAATTAACTATTCAAATTTCTTTTTTGAAAAATTTTGCGATTTGGTTATTGAAAAAATTCCATAGCAATCGAAAACATGAAGCTTATAGAATATTACAACGTAGGGTTGACTATTTTTTCCGTTCACAACTCTTGGGATAACATTGAAAAAATTTTGAGAAAGCACAATATCAAACAATTTACAAACCCACGACAAAAAAAAAGCACAAGCAATCTTCTATTTCAATACTATGTTTTCTATTTTGATATCATTGAATTTCAATATCGCTATCCCTTTCATTTTCACGGTCAAGTAACATGCGCACTTTCTTTCATTCAATGAACGAACTACACACAGCTGCAATGCTGTATCCTCTTCTATAGCATGGGATGGTTCGCTCCCAACGGCTTTTTCCAAGTAGCACCAATTTTTTTGTCGATCGAGTTGAAAAGACTGACTTGAGAAAAATTTTTCAACTTCACAAAATGCAAACGAAATTTAAGAATCAATGATGCGGAAGAATGTTTCCCAGCTTCTCGTAGTACACGATGAGTTCCATCGATTTAATGTTTTGGTAATTTTCGATATTCCCAGTTATTTCGGAGATATTTCGAATTTTCAAAGAAAAAAATCCAGTTTCCATATTTGCCCAATTTTCTCTTTTGAATTAATTCACCAAAATACTTCAACCAAACTTCATATAATAACTCGAGCCCTACATGGTCCATCTTTTCAAATAATCATTTCATCAACCTGACCGGTGCCAGTTACTAGTATTGATTTACCTACTTATACCTGAATACCCAAGAGTTGTGACAGGGAGAAAAATACCCATCCCTAGGTTTGCATATTCTATAGGCCTCATACTCCCCTCTATTGGTGTGGAATTTGTCTTCAATCAAACCAGTAAAATTTTTCGATAAACAATTTTGTTCGATCGTTAATTAATCATATTCTGCACTCGAATTTTGTAGTCAACTCATTCGCAATACATTTATTGACATATTCATTTGGATATAATATACTTTTCATCCATTAACCAGACCGGTGCAAAATACTAGTATCGATTCACCTTCTTATACCTGCCTACCCAAAAGTTCATACTTTCAATTGGTATGGAATTTGTCTATTAACCAAACCGTTGAAATTTTTCGAATTTTTTATTTCAATCGTCAATTACTCATATTCTGGACTGATTTTTTCTGTCAACCCATCTTCAATATATTTATTGGCATATTTAATTGGATGTGAAATACTCTTCATCAATTGACCAGGACAGTGGAGGTCGTTGTATAGGGGGATCTCAGACCAGAAACATCTTTTCACCATCCAGGAAAAAGCCATACAAATCTCAGCAGAAAAACTACTGAGGGAGGGTACTTTACGACCTGATTAGCAATCGGTTAACCCGTAACTACTACCCACATAAATATGTCGCTCAATCACTACAACTGGGTCCCCGGGACCTGTCACAGAAATAAGTAGAGAAAGAGAATAATTTTTCAAAAATTTATTTCAAAATGAAAGCAAATATTCTTTAATATATTTCGAACCCATATCATATATAAAAAAAAATCTCACAAACAATTTGAACAATTTTTTTTGCACATTGCAAACATATTGGGTTTTTGCATATGTCACAACTATGGTTGGTTTTACGGTCGTTCTTCGATGGACATACAGCACATCTGTTTTTTTTTGACCTGGGAACTTCAGCAGGTAGCTCAACAGGACGTTCTGTATCAATCAATATTGAAGATATCGGAGGCTGTACCTCGCAACTTTTGGTTGGAAATTCGATATCTAATTTGAGACTCGCATAAAGAAATTCCAAGCTGATTGATTCAGTACGTCTTATTTGTTTTCCATTCGAAGCAGAATTGATAAAGTACTCTACTGTTGATAGCAGACACATTCAATATCATATAGAAAATGGTCATTGGCCATCTTCATGTACGTCAGGATGTTGAATAATTGACGCACTTTTGGTCTAACGAGTCAACACCTCCTTTTGTACTATTATAAAAAAAGGATAATTTCGGGTTTTTTACTTGTCTCATCTATAGTACTATCATTGTGCATGCTGGATAGCGAAACCACTGATTTATTTGGTTCGGGAACATGGGAAACCAAGGTTAACTGTCACTGAAAACCAAAAATACTCGATAGTGCAGGCCTTTTCCTCGCTGGTAGGAATTCCGGATGCATCTTTAATTTTTTTTCATAGTTCCCACGCATGTCAAGTCACGTTTCAATAACTCATTTACTTATTGAATAGAAGTATACCAGTTATCAACTGTTACTTTCCTTTTAGTTTTGATGATTGGTTCTACTAATCGCAAAACAACTTGTGTAGCATGGTAATTCATTTGTCGTGTCCCCCCCTTTATTCTTCTCTGGGTACTTTACGGCCTATATCTTCGACCGATTTCCGATCAAAAAATACTTTCGAATCGCTCAGATTTTTTTTCACATTTGTTTCTTCAGTTTTCGATTGTAATTCATCTAATAATCTTGTATTGTATACTCTCTCATCATCACTCATAACTTATAAAATGTTAAGTACAATGTTGAATAATATCGTATATGTATTCTCTGAACATTTAGAATAAATCAACAACAATCAAGTGATACAGTCCTCAATTTGTTGTTAATTGTGCCTTATATCCTTCTAAAATATCACTTTATGTTTGTTTCATTGATCCACGAATATGAGCCTGTTTATGACTCAGGTGAAACTGATGAAATGAAGATATGAAAATATGTCGCTGGGTTCACTCCTGTTATCATTATTATTTTTTTGATGATTCAATTCAAATCACCAGGTCATTTCAAAAATCATCATCAAATAATCTCCTGAGTTTGTAACTGGATTTTCAGGTGTTCAGGAATTCAGAGGTGTGAGGGGTCTACTTATGACGGAGGGATTATCTGAGACCAATAACTCATCAGACAAGAAATAGTTTTCTTAGTTCCTTCATCTCTCCCACGACTCAAATTGATATTTGGAAGTGTTTTCCTACTTTGTCGTTACAATCTTCCAATGGGCTAGCTGGTTCAATATAACGAGGTGTTAGTGGTAATTCAGGGAGTTCGACAACCCTAATTGGGTTGGGATTATACTGCAGAAGTCTAAGGATATCTCGTTTCGAAAGTCTTCATCTTTCATAAGGTTTCCTTGAAGTTAGCTCTTCCATTTGAATTGACCCTGAGTTGAAAATGAAAATTTTGTTCAAAAAATCATTATTCAAATGAAATAGCAAGAAAGAGTTAATCTACAGTGCATATGCTACGCGAGAGGTCCTTCGAACATGAACTGGTCTAGGCGGAAAAATGCAAAATGTTTACAAGTGTGCCACGCCAGAGGTTTCTGCGAGCAAGAACTGCTCTAGGCCTCTTTTAAATTGACTATTTCTTTTCTCAAACCCTTTTTCATTGTGGTACCAAATTATTCATATTCGATAATATATAGTTATAAAAAAGTTATTGGCACTTATCAGTATTCATCTATGTTGCAAACCGTGAGGGCAATTCAAAAAACCAAATGTTAAATATTTCCTTAATTCCTAGTCACTAGCGAAGGGTTATTTTTCAAAAAGTATTATTGTGGTTCAAATCGAATAAAATACCAACCGGTTGAAGCCGTGTTACTTCGAGATTTGAAAGTTTGAAAACAAATTTGTAGTAGACTGATTATAAGGAAGAATCAGTCTCAAGATCTCACACGGCGCTTCCACCAAATATGTCGCAAATTATTCAACTTCACATATCTCCCTGAGACGGATTCAAATGAGAGTTCCCTTTATAGTGATGGTAATTTGGAGATCAAATTCAAGATCAGAAGAATAAAACATTAATTGAATAACTAAGACACTATACCTACACTAGATTATCAAATATCCGTTTATGAAGCAAATAGTTATATTTGCCCCGATAACTAACTGCAATATAAGATTTTATACTCCCCCTCTGCGACTTCTTTTCCAAGCCCTTTTGAAAGATTCTTTGAGATTTCCGTTTTTTGGGTTGTGCCAGCATTTGTCACTGGTATAAGTAACTCATGAATAGTTCTACCAAGTGTGACTCACCTTACTTCAAACTGAATATTACCAGTTCAACTTTCCCCTCCAGAAGAGACATCCAGCATCAATCTATACTCTGTGAGCAAGTTGTAATCTCCCCATTTCCGTTCGATAATGTAGCCCTTTCGAGTTTCCTTTTGATTTATTTATGTTGTGTCAGGAGTATATTGATAATATTTCCAATACTGAATTATATGTTATTGGGGTCTCGTTGAATATCTGAATCTCTTTCAATAAAAACTTGAATTTTCCAGATTTATGTTGTTTTCACTACTGAAACGAAGTAGTGGAAATTGAAGATGATTGGATTCTGGAACTTCAAAAATGTTCGAGAATCATTTTGTGGTTTTGAAAATGAGGTATTTCATAAGTAGACTTCGATAATATGTTGTGGAATGACATAATGTTGCAGTGCTACTTGACATAATTCCGAGAGTTTGAGATCATTCAAGTAGTACAAATCTTATAATGGACGGCTCTTCCTCGAGGCAGAACGATTGCGCCCACCCTTCAGCCACCAGAAATTTATAAGAGACTATCCAAACTATGCTGAATGATTGTAATGGTTATACAACCTGTACAGTTTCGACACCCATATCTTGAATTTCAGTGTTATAATTTTTGGACCAGTTGTCAATAAATTCCCGATCAATTATACAATTCAAACATTGCTTCGAAAAATATTCAATTTAATTTACTTTGATCAATTAATCATGAGGTTACGCCACTGTCTCTGTTTCGGTCGACCACTTTACAGATAAATGGAGGTGACCTCCAAACAATGAGTATGAGGAAAACGTGTTTCAATTTCCCAACCATTACTCTATATACTTATAATTCTGAGGATACCGCAGACTCTTTGGGTGAAATTTCTTCAATATTTTATCACAAACGAATACTTCTTTAACCAGAAAAAAACCCTTTCAAATATCTCATTTACATTCCAGATAACACTTCATTTAAAATTCATCAACACGCATTGTTTAACATGTTATAATTTACAACAATCATAAAAATTTAATTCATGTCATCTCACTAATGCTAATAATTCCATCTAACTCCCGAATCCTATTCATTCCACTTCATTATTATTGCCACCAATGATGGATAAAATTAAAATTCACTCTTGTCCTAGGTGGTGTCCTATTATTTCTCAGATCTCATGATCTCATCTCCCCTAGCATATTTTTCTTACTATCTGATGAAAAAATGATTCCATTCTTTTCGTGGGTTGTTCAACCCAGGTAAATTCAACTGAAATTCAGCTGACTCGAAATATATTCTTCGAATTCGAGTCGTTTCGCTACGAAGTGGAAAATTCGATCTAGGAAGAATGCGACGTAGAAAGAAAATGCCACTGAAATAATTTGCCGGGGGAAAATACACCCAAATCTGTCAGTTGTCAAATTCGAATTTCCGATTACTTAAAATACGAAGCAACATTGCCAAACTGCAAATGTAAATCTCAATTCCAAAAAAAAAATGTTATTCCGAACGTGACTTTGACTATAACAAACCCACAACTGATATACATGAAATGAGTAAATATAGATGAAATTTCCTAATTCTTTGATTCTATAAAGGTTTTTGCCATGTCAAACGTATGTAATCTGACATATCATTCTGTCGTTCAAGAGGGGTAGCCGGATGCGGTTTATATCAAATGAACTCATTAAGATGCGAATATCTCCTCCAGATTCCTTTAATTTTCGTTTCCTGCCATAAATCTCTCTTGCTATCATTCGAGTGTCATTCTACTGAGCGACCTCCATCGGCAGTGAGAATGTGTTCTAATAATTCAGAACCACCAATCCGTCTGTTATTGATGAACATCTTGTGTTAACTCTTTCGCACTCCAAGTGGTCTTGCGGTTTCAACGATATAATTTTGACTAAACGACCAAAATGGACTCAAATTATCCGTGTTTTCTGTAAATTCATTGGTTCGGTATGTGCCACTACTGAATATAAAGTATTTTTGCTTTGAATGTTTTTCTAACATTTCACCTGTTTCCGATCCGTTTTATCATTTCAGTCGGTCTTCATTGTGGGGTATGTTACGATTTTCAGTTTCTACCAATGATTTTTCCATAAACTAATGTGGATGTCCATTTTTTTTATTACTGACTCTATACCGTTGATCTCCTCGGCAGCTCTTCGTCGGTTAGCTCTATGGGAAATTCGAAAAAAGGTTGGATGTGCAACCAAATCAAGTGAAAATATTGATGGACTCCTAGCAAAAAAAAAAATTGTAATATATTGTGAGACTCTGCAATTTTTAGGTGATGTTCACAAAATACTGGCTATTAAATTGAAAGAACGTAGTGAATGAAAGCAGACATGCACTCCGAATGTTCCATTGAAAGTTGTATAAAATGGATGCAATGGGTAAATATATGGTCTCGATTTTCAGAGACAAAAATAATTTCTGGTTCAGATGAAGAAACGTAGTACTCACTAGGTAATTGTTTCAGAGTAATATCACTTGTGAAGAATTATATGTAGGAATGAGCTTACCAGAGTATAGCCAGCGTAGGTTCACAGAATGTTACACAACTTCATGAAAAATGTAATTCAAGCACAATTATTCATTTGTATTAGTTTTTCAGTCATTATGATAGTGGAATGAAAAAAGCAAACAAACGCTTATCATCGTCGATGTCGATCACAAAGGATATGATTCGTGTCGTGTCACATATATCAAGTTTCAGTAGGAAATTGATATGATGAAATGGTTCAGTAAATCGTTAGAAGTCAAACCGATAAACTATATGAATTTTCCTGATGATCTCTCTCGCTTGGTGGTGAAAGAAGCTGCAATTTTCCTGAATTTGGTCTAGCACAAAACATCAATGGAGTAAGTAGTTTTCTGACAGAAAATGGACATGTGCTCCGCATGGACGTGGACAAAAGACGAAGATGAAACAAGATATATAAAAATTCCTAGCGTGAAAGAATAATTTTCAGTTCAGAGACGTTGACTGAGGAGAAAGCAATTCCCCGAAGAATCTCACTTCAAAAAACTCAAAGAATTATCTTGACAGCCCCTCTATTATTTCTTTCAGAAAAAATTCAGGTTGGTGTTCCTGAATCGATCGACTATCTGGTAAACCTGAATACAATGAGGAAAATACCGATCATGACGAAATAAAAAAACCTCCTAGGAATGAATGACAACACTGTGAACATAAATAAAAGGCGTTTTTTTTATCATAGTATACTTCATAGAGATTGCTTGCCACATACGTTATTAGTTATGCGCCAAGATGGATTGAATAAGCTGTACATATATTGACATCTTCACACGAAGGGTGACCTAAACTTGAAATGGCACCACTCTTTCTCCTGGAGAAGTGTTTGTTTCTAGTACAATCTGTAGGTAGTGAGTCTTTCATGTAAATCTCGGCCATCAGAAGCAGATGAAACTTTTCTTAGCGATCAATTACCTTGACATCAAACTGATATATCAGTTTGGTGCTCAGGTACCTACCTATGGCTGATAGGATGCCTGAAATAATATGGACTTTTTCGATAGGTAGAATTTGTTGTTATCAGTTCATCACTCAAAAACTGAATCAATCTATTCAAACCCTGAAAAGTTTCAGGTGTTCCACGTCCTGTAAGCGGTTGTAAAAGAAGAAATAAGAAAAAATCATTCATTCTTTTTTTTTTCGGAACATTCTATATTTTTTCCTATAAAGCTTCAAGCACATAAGCTGGATCGCGAATATCCATAATGCGTAGTTTCCGACTATCAATGAGCTCTGATAAAAGGCAGTCATTGAAAAAGTTCAATAGTTTTCCTATCATATTATTTTCCAGAACCTCATCATCTTTTTCAATGTACTCATGTTTCAGACCATACGGGGTCTATACAGCTATAAGGCAGGAATCAATTCGTGTAACATGGAGTTGCCCTTGAATTTGGAAATACCACTTATATCTTCTTTCGATTCAATTGTTTTTGTTCCAAAAGGTTATCTTTCGTGTTTCAATGGCTTTTTCTGGGGTCATTCCTCTTGCCGAGTACGGACATTTTATCTCAACAATGTACCCATTATTCACCACATATCAAAATTATTATATCCAACTTTTTTCCAGATTTTGAATTGCCTTCAATTTTTGACGTGTAATGAAAATATCAGAAGTCGATTACCTACTTGTGTCATTACTGGAAAAAATTCACCAACAACTCGATATCGAAACCCGTAAACTCAATCAACCGTGGCACATGAGATATTGATCCATGAACCATTAACCCTTCATTACTCCTCAAAGATTGAAGCCTTCGGCGTGGTGGTGAAATTTTTCATTGTATATCATTGATAATTATCCCGAAATAATAGGTACCTACCACACGCACTCGATTCACATTTCGCTGATGAAGCAAGATTCTTCAGGAAAAAAAATTATACGAAATATAAAATCTCTTCAAAGCTACAGGGATGAATTAGGTGGGAAATACATAAATATTCGAAGCATTATTAGACAATCTCCTGTGCAATACCTCCCAGTGAGTGTACTTACCCAATTATTTCAGAAAGTAGTGCTGTTAGCAGATTTGAAAAACCTAGTGAAAAATAAAATCACGGAAATATGTACAAATGAAAGATTATGGTTTAAAACGGCCAATATAATTACTGAAAGACAACTGGTATAATGAAAAATAGAAATGTGATGAAGCATGCCCAGAAAAATGATTGTTCAGAGATGAAAAGGAAAAATCCAATAAAACTTTGTCGATCAATCACTATATCGAATTGAAACATAAAAGTTGGACTTCAATTTAACGATAATGATAGATAAGGAAAATGTTATGTTAAAAAGACTACTCTTAAAGATCGCTCATATTGCCAGTTAATATGATTGTTGATATGAGTGTTGATTCGAAAATGGATTATAACTCAAATAAAATTGATCGTAACATCTTGACAACAATAACAATAATCACAGGTAAAAGCGAATAATAATCTCAGGTAAAAGCCAATTAACGATACCTTGAAAAATAAATCAGTTAATCTCCAAACACCCACATCTTTTTGGTGAAAGACGAAATACCTAAAAATTCTCTGACATTCGAGGACTGAAAATTTCTTTGCGATTGATCTCAATTTGTATCTCTTATTCGTTGTACCATATGTCTTACAGTGTTTATATTCATCGTTTTATATCATATTCTTTTATTTGTACATATTTTAGTAACTTCAACAATTTTTTTTCAAATGTGCTGGCATCAAGATTCTCTGGAACATAATTGGGCTACTACACTTATTGGGTGTATATTTTGTAACGAACTGATATTTAAAATTTGCGAGTTACGATTTCCGACTCACGAGCTACGATTGCTGCATGAATCCACCTTCATTTATATGGCTCGAATGAGCAAGAAATATGGGGAGGTTGGTATACCTATCTTCACACTGTTTTTATTTTTATCACACCTCTTTCCTTACATGATTCAGTTTGAAATGATTGTTCACTGAAAATGTATATTTATTAACATTTTTATTATATCTTCTCGAAGAGCCAACCACAAAATTGTAGTAATCAGAAACAGTACCTAATAGTTCTGAAATTTTTCCGAACAACTAGATCGGCAAGCCACTGGCACAATATGTTACCAGCCTTCGCCAAGGTCCCAGTCCCCTTCCTGCAACCCGAATTCTCACGAAGTACATCGGGCTCGCTGACGTCCAGCCCACATTTCTCTCGAAACTTACTTCCCCCCACACGGCCGTACCCCTTAGAAACTATAAAAAATATATTTCAAAAATAACAAAAAAACTGCAAGTGGCTAGAAATCTAAACATAATCCTGAAATTTCTCCTATCTGCTATCTAAAAAAAATCTCTTCACTTTAAATGTTTCATTCTCTCATCCTTTTTTCTGGCCACACTGGTTCTGGCGGGAATTCACCATCTCTGATGGACTGGTTTGACAGGGAATGACTCCATCGTGAATACAGCGTGAAATGGACAACTTCCAGTTCTCATAAATCCTACGACTTCCTGTATACTGTTCGAAGAGGGCTTATGGGAATAAGGGACCGGACAACTGAAGAAATCGACTAGACTTGATGCGGCGCTCCCTTGCCTGTCGCTTTTGACTTCTGCAGGTTGTTTGCTCGATAGGTGGCTTGTGTAATACTGCCGGCATGGACTGACATGACGGTAGATCTCTTTCAGATTCAAACTATGTCACATGGACATAATCATTGGCAAGACTGTTTGGTTCGGCGTCTTCGTTTGAATTTTTAGATGGCTTGTAAATAAACCAATCATTGATCTGGCATTCCTTCTCAGCATCATGGATTAATATGTGGCCTGGTTTGCAAATGACCTGCGCTGGACTGGACATAGAGAGCAGACTCTCTTCAGCGAACCGTTGACTGAACTTCACAAATAGCCAAATTGTATGGGACCCGCTGTTAAACCTTCCTAGTATACAGCATCACGGATTCTGTGAATTCATATCAGATGGTCCATAGATTTGTATTACATACAGGTTGGGCTCTTCTCTGTTTTTGGGTGGTAGCATCTCCTTTGATATGAAGAGTCATATCACATGAGATGAATAATTAATGGAAAAAAAAACGTTCATGAAATTCACCTATTGGAAAGCAACTATCAATTCAATCAGTTCCAAACAATCAACATTATCATCATCATCATCAATGATATAATTACATACTCGTATTTTCAAAACAGCGGCTAGAACTCCGTTATACCTACTCCAGCATAATTAATATTGATGAGGTTGTGTCATAACCTTAATCTTGAAAATAGTTCGCTGAACTCGTTGGGTGAATAATCTCTTGCGACCTGATTTAAAATATGTTTTGATTCGGATCGTCAACTGGAAGTTCAAACTGCAAAAAAAATTCGCATCACTCGCAAAAAGATGAATCATGAGTATTCATTTTTCTGTTTCGGAAATAATTTCATTCGAATCAAAAATGGGTGAAATTATTATTCTATCTCTGCCAGGTACAATTTTTTTTTCAAATCAACGAATCTGGCCATTTTCCTAGTGACTTCATAGAGAAAACACTGCATTATAATGCATCTTTTGGCTTGAGTCTTTTCCTTCACACTTTTTCACTGATTGCCATGTCGTCTTATTGATCAATCACTTCGAGTTGGGCAAAATACTATTGAAATATCATTATTATACCATATACGCCTCGACTCCCATACCCAACATAGTCCACTGTTTTTAGATTTCGACTGCGGAAAAATTCCT
>JAVJAQ010004923.1:0-181479 GCA_032362365.1 Zygogramma bicolorata | reverse complement strand
AGATAACAGCTTTACAGATACCCCTTCAATCATAAGGAAGAAGTTGCAAAACAAATAAATTCAATGTTGGAGCAAAATATTATCTGCCCCAGTAATTCTCCCTTGTCTTCACCTATTTGGGTGGTACCCAAAAAACCAGACGCCAGTGGGGAAAAAAATGGAGAATTGTGGTGGACCACCGAAAAGGCAATGAAAAAACCATCGAAGATCGGTATCTCCTGCCAAATATAAGCGATGTATTGGATAAACTGGGTAGGTGCCAGTATTACTCTACATTGGATTTGGCAAGTGGCTTCCAGATAGAGATGGCCCCGGAAAACACTCAAAAAACAGCTTTCAATTTCGAAAATGGCCATTACGAGTATCTGAGGATACCTTTTGGGTTGCTAAACGCCACGGCTACTCTTAGTAGGGTAATGTACGACGTTATAAAAGGTCTCCAGAATAATATCTGTTTAGTATACAGGAATGATATTATTTGTATATTCAACTTCTTCACAAGAACATATATAATCAATCTGTTAAAAGTATTTCAGAGGCTACGCGAAACAAACTTGAAAATTCAGATTGATAAATCAGAATTTCCCAAGAAAGAAGTTTCTTGGCACATTGTAACATCAGAAGGTGTCAAACCAAATCCGGATAAAATTGAAGCCATTATGCAATATTCCATCCCGAAAACTACGAAACAAATCAAATCATTTCTTGGACTTTTGGGATACTACCGTAAATTTATCAAAGATTTTGCCAAAATTACAAGACCATTTACACTTTGTCTGAAAAAAGGCGCCAAATCAAACATGATGAAAATTTCATTGAAGCATTCAATCATTTTAAAACTATTTTGACAAATGACCCGATATTACAGTACCCAGCCTTTGATAAACCGCTTATCATTACTACGGACGCCTCAAATTCGGCGATTGGTGCTATTTTATCACAGGGCCCCATTGGTTCTGACCGACCTATCGCATACGCATCTAGAACACTAAATGACGCGGAACATAACTATAGCAGAATTGAGAAAGAACTTTTGACTATTGTTTATGCCACGAAATATTTTCGACCATATATTTTCGGCAGAAGATTCTTCATCCGTACAGACCATAAGCCGTTTCAATGGTTGATGTCTCTGAAGGAACCAAATTCAAGACTAGTCCGTAGGAAGTTGAAATTAAAAGAATTAGATTAGAATTAGAAGAAGACATACATTCCTTGACAAAACAAATACCAATAGATATTGTGAGTGGACATATCGATACACAAGATTCATTCGATATAGACATAAACCACGAAATTTTGAATAATTATATTCAGAAACACAAAGACCCATTTGATTTTCAATCAAATTCACAACGTTTCTCAACAACAAAAAAAAAGACGATAGAAAAACGAAATCTCACTCGCGAAAATTCGGTCAACTACCCCGGAGGTGGCGAAGTCTATCGACACAACGTAAAAACTCGTGGGTAAAAACTCAACGTTCCATTCATAAAAAAAACTGTTGTCACTGACCAAGGACTAGAACTAAAAACCAAACGGAATACCTACCACAAAAACATTCTCAAAAAACCCCGAAAGATCATAACAAAACAAAATTTGTTACAGAACCCTCCTACTCTTGACGATAATCTACCTAACATCATCAAAGAACGTACAAATAACGAACCTGAAGGACAACCCAGGGATTCTCCCCTTTCTGCTAGGGACAGCAGAAATTGAAGTGGCCACACACACCTTTCTTCATTATATTGATTTCAAACCAATTCCAGACGAAATCGAAGAGCTGACTCATCACTATGATGCAATAAAATCATCACTCAAAAATCGAAAAGACCCCAGTTCAACCTACCTTACATCAATACACCGAACAACATAAAGACTACCAGTTGGAATCGGTTGAAGAAAAACTTCAATCAATTTACCCTTTATCGATTCGGAAAAAACGAGGTTTGATCAATGGACTTGGAAATATTGTCAAATTCATTTCGGGTAACTTAGATCAGGAAGATGCCGAGCGTTATGATGCAGCTATTGAAAAATTGCAGAACAATGAAAATCAAATCGTTCATTCATCGAATCAACAAATATTATTGACTCACAAAATACTTGAAAATAACAATAAAACATTTTCACTTATGGTTCATAATCAAAATGTGATCAAGGAAAGTATCGAAGAGCCTAATAATAATGGCACATATTTTTTGTCGATAATAGATACATAATAATAATAATAATAATAATAATAAACGTCTTTATTACTATAACCAGAAACAAAGAGAACAATGTGTACATTTCAAATTTTAAAGTAATGGATACAGTAAAAGGCGAAGTTCAGTTTTCACAGTTACGAGGTAACTGCTCCACTGTTCTTATACATATTACATATATACATATATTACATATACACAAATAAAATTCAAATTGGATACATTAACATTAAACTTGGCACTTTACATAGTAGTATGATATCTATCGACGATATAAAATCAATATTCGATTCACTCCTGAAATATCATTCCAAAGATCAATTAGTCTATTCAGAAATTGAAGATATCCATATACAATATGATATAACACCTTTTGATGCATATTTCTCGAATACAAAACACGTTTTTGCATTACATATCCCTCTAGTACATACCTTCTCACATTACCACCTTTATTCAATACCTACTCGAAATTTCACCACAATCATCCCTAAAAACTCCTTTTTCACAATGAGTAACGATATATTCCAATACGACTCTGGACCATGTCGTAATTTGAATCCGAATTATCTATGCCAGAACAACTACCTGATTGATGGAACCCAGGAAAACGATTGTATTTTTTCAATTCTTCGAGTTGAATACAACGAAGCCATATGCCAAACAGCAACGATAGTGGTAAACAAGCCACTAATTAAGGAGGTCAGATTCACAAGGTTCAACGTTTTCCAGCCATCATCCCTGGACGATTCCCTTATACATATCCGCCATTATGAGAATAATTTATATCTGTCTGAATAAGTTCAGAAGATTCAAGAAAAAATCCAAGGAAGCCGCACAGCCCCAGCAGTCTCCAGAAGTTCTCTTTGTCCCATCCAAAACTTCATCTTAGAAGGAAGGAGTTACGAACCACAGAAGTACGTTCATCCAGCCGACTAGGTCTATGACCCAGCCAAGGAGTGCCAACGCTGCAGTATTAAATAGCCGGCATTTTTAGAAAAAGCCAACATCATATTTTCTCACCATTTCATGTGACATTATTAAAATTCAGTCTTGATGTATCTTTCGTACGAACAACTTGTCTAAAGAACTATATTTCGTCTTTTTAAAAACGGTCTTCGTTCTTTGAAGTACGTAATTCAAGTCCCACCTCGAAAGATTCGAGTGGAGAAATAGGAGCACCTGTCGAAACATTTGTGTGAAGTGTTCAATAGCTCAAAAAACAACCAACATGGTCACGCTGCGTTCATTGCGATGAATACACTACAGATTGTTGGAACAATTTATGAGGTACGTACCGAAGTGGCTGGGGGTTATGTGGAAAGGTTGGTACACTCCACCCAAATGGAAGGATATACTTCCTGAAATGTTGGTGTCTCAACCGTGAGGAGCAGATTGCAAGGAAGAAAATCCACAACCATCACAAATCAGCTTTTGTGGAGTTTGCAGATGAACAATTAACCTCATAACATCTGAACTGCTCCTTTGTCATAATGCATGAAACAATTTGTGAATATTCGATGGATGTATCCTTGAAAATATTTTGTTTGTATCATTAATTGATTGATAAAACATTAGATGATGTGCTGCCGTAGGTATGGACAAAATAATTATTCAATAGTAGGCAAATTGTATTTATTTCCATCGACACTTTCGAACTAAGTATTGCTTCATCAAATACAATTCGTTACACCAATGAACTTTCATTGGTCCTAATGATTTCTGGAAAATTCGAGCCATTTTATATAAAGACGACGCCCTATTCTCTTCAAAACTCGCTCCACTGAATATGTGTGTGGATCTTTCATTTTAATCAATTCCACTTCATGGAAGGCGCCCTCGATTGGTTGTCCATTTATATCTTCGAGTGCATACATTATGGGTTCTGTACTGTTAACTTTCACCACTGTGAAAATTTCTGTAGAAAAGTTTGCAGTGTAGCCCTTGTCAAAAAAACCTTCATACTTACTGAATCTAACCATATCCACAATTTTGAATTTTCTTTTTTCACATCTACCAGTTTGTTGCCATCGTTGTTGTTTCTTCCACGATTGTGAGTAAATGTCCAACTTTGTGGTAGGTGTGACATCTGCAGACTTCATACGGGTGGTGCGATGGACTTTTGCTGTTGCACCGATCAGTAATGGTGGAAAGAATATTCAACCATTTGTAGTTGCCTTGAAGTGGAAACTCCTTATACAACCAAGTTTTCAATGTTCTGATTGATATGGTCCTTCTTCGTTAGCGATGAGAAGTTTGAGTTAAATAATTCAGAACCTTGATCGAATCGTAAGTTTTTTTGACAATAGAGAGTTGATATCTTCCAATACACTGGCCATAGCTTTCGTGACTGCAAATCCAGTTTTGATTTGAAAGTTTGCGACCATACATACTTTGAATAGCAATCGATTAATACGAGAATGTATCTATAACCTCTATTTTTCTTAGCATATCTGCATCTCCATCAAATCCATCTGCCATAAAGCTGAAAATCCTTTTATTATGTATGGTTATACTTCGAGGAAAATTTCGCCGTGCTGGCTTATGCAGCTCATTCAAAATTATTTTTTTAGCAACACTCATATCAACTCTCTATGACAGAAGTGGATTCCCACGTAGGTGAAAGAGCTTATTGTCCAGTCCTCTAGTATTTAGGTTTTGGGATTGACTGCTTCACTTTGGTAGCTCTCTCAGTCAAAATATCGACAGCCTTTGTCGAATTATGGAGTTGATCCCTCAAGGTTTCGATTTCCTCAGCCAATTTGATGATTCTTCCCGAAAGTGTATCATTTTTCTTACCGATAACAAATCTGAATTATTCGTACATCAAAAAACGCTCTGGCATCGCGTAGCACTGCGATGATAGACTCTTGAACAGCATTTAGAGTTACTTCTTCAGTTTCTCTAATGTTATCGTCAACATACCCTCTGGTGACTGAGTCTTTCAACTCAACAGGTTCACCAACATTCTGCATTTTTTTATTTTGGATATTATAATTTCCATCTGGTGTCAGAAGGGATCCCACAACAGATTTACCAGGAACCGCTCTACCAACTCCACCTCTTCTTCGACCGAATTTATCGATTGTTGTATGCATTGTTGGAGAATCAACATACGACTGGTCGAGTTCGACATCTACTATCAGATATGTAATGTTGCTGTCAGTAGACTACACCTTACTACACCTTCCTCGCGCAATTCTTTCATTTATGCTTGAATCTCATTATGATGTCCAGTGTTTCCAGGCAACTTTGAACTCCAGAGTAAACGGAGTCTCTCCACTAGTTCTTCCATTTTATTCCAATAATCGTTAGTTTGTTTCTGATTTCCGCAATAAACTTTTCTAATGGGTAGTTTCACTAATTTCTCACCTCCTATCCTAGGATTTCCTTGAATACTTTTCGTGTTGAGTAGTGGTAAGATTATCTCTTGATATTTCTTCTAATGTTTGGTTATGTAGCCCTGTTCTTGGTCATAGTTTTTATACTTATGCAACTTGTATCATTTCCAGTATTTCACCATACGTATTCAGATCGGTATTAGAAAAACTCCCCTTTGATTTATATGATCTCAAATAGACCAAGTGTGCCCTTATAAATACCGATTACTTTACCACTTTCTCTGAAAATCATTTTCCCTTCATTGAACTCCATATTGGTAACACCCATTTGTAGTTTTTTGGTTTGGGGGTCTATTTGAATACCAAAAACTGTGTCATATAAAGATAAACCTGATGATAACTTCTCGATATGTTTCTGTACTTCGTCATCACTTATTTTCGGAGAATCTGAAGTTGTCACTGATGAGGATAGTGTAGTCGTTGAAAGTGATTCATTAGCATATTTAATGGTATTTTCATCACCTAATTCATCGAACTTCATTACCCTTGGGAGCCAGGTATCAGTTTCAATAATTTTCGGTGTGAATACTGTGTTTTTTTTACAGAAAATGTTGGTTTTGATGTTCTGCCTCAATTATGGGGTGTTTTGGTGTTTGCTGATATTTCTTTCAATGCACCGTAATTGGCCCAAAGATTTTTTCGAGTGCAGCTTGATTATCAGCATGGTTACCTTTCATGTAATTGAACTTTTAACGAACTGCATCCGTTGCTTCAACTAGTTTCCGTTTTGAACAAATGCCGAAGTATCATCGACACTGCCCACTGCACAATCGAAGTGAAAGGATTGGTGGCATCAGGGATATATGAATGCATCGAACCCTTTCCGATAACAATCATCATGCACGTCCCTATCTTTGTCAATAACCAGAAAACCATATTTATCACTCCAACAATTCGCATTCATATCTTGAAATTGCTTCTAAGTTATCGGGTGATACATGGTCCAAGTGAATGTGGTTGAGATTGGTATCGTCCTGCTTGAAAATCACAATGAAGTTCGCACTATCTCGAGTTGTTTTGGAACAAGAGAGTATCAAATCATCTTTCGAACAATCTGTTCAGGCCAGTCTCAAATTACCTACACAGAAGGTTTCGGCTGGCACCTGTCAGAAAACAACTACTCCTCTGGCTAAAACCACGAAGGACATTGTGTAGGTAATTTGAGACTGGCCTGAACAGATTGTTCGAAAGATGATTTGATTTAACGCCAGTCTTCAAGTATGCCCACTGACTATGTCAAGTGTTTTTACATGTTCCTAGCGGGAGGAATGGGCGAATTCGGTTTGCTTTTGGAATACCTCGTCCATTGGTAGATGGCGTAATAACCCCGTTGTTCGCATCAGCTTTGGCCGGAGCTTGATACTCGTGAAGGATTTTGATGTTTAATTATGGGAAGTCATCGACTTTATGTTTATGACGGCACTGCCTTGCACTGACGAGTGGCCAAATAGCTCAAAACCGGTCTGCAAGTGTGTCCGTCGTCCCTATAATTGAAAATCAGTTCCTTCATTTGTATCGACGAAAGCAAATGCAGGATTAACTTCTGTGAAGAAACCTGCACTGGCACCTGGTCGGATATAATTTAATGCTCTTTGTGGTATTAGCCAGGGGAGTAGTTGTTTTCTGACAGGTGTCCGCCGCAACCTACTGTGTAGGTAATTTGAGACTGGCCTGAACAGATTGTTCGAATGATTTGATTTAACGCCAGTCTTCAAGTATGCCCACTGACTATGTCAAGTGTTTTTACAAGAGAGTTTGTTTGGGCGAGATAGGAACAATCCACATTCTTGTGACGAACCATACTGGAATATGATCTGATAATATCCTGCTTCTCATATACAACATCATCAAATGAGCCTACACTCAAAGTTGGCACTTCGAAAATAAAATTTTAACGGAGCAAGACATCAAGTTCGAATATGCGCGAAAGGATATCTATCAGATAGGAAACGATACTCAGATACTTGTAAATTGATGTCTCTCCTCAATTTTTTTATCATTATTTTTCTTTAATGGCTTGACAGCACTATAAAAATGGGCTGCGTGATCGGAGCGTTCCACATAATGAGTGAAAAATTTAAAAAAAGTTGATGTCATGTCATCGAAAAAAAATATTTCGATGAGGTCTTCAGCTCTAATCCTTTGATCGGTGTTAATATTTGGGTCGATATGAGAATTTTGAATAGAGATAGACATTTGCAAAGCGTAATCCCAGTGGGTGAGTTAGCAGGGAAATCATTACATTTGTTTTGCCACAATTCGATGGTCCGATGATGAGACCGCGAACGGATACTGGAAATAAAGATCCATGCCGTCGTTCAAGATATTTTGTGAATAACCTCCCACACTAGAATTCAGATTATCGATAGCGAATTCCTGCTTTAAATTCTCAATACGCATCGTAAGACAGCTGATGACTATATAATTGGAATCAGAAGGTTTGCTCCTTATTTGAAAGTAATGTTCAACGGATGTAGACGTACAATTTTGGATTCCCTCAAGGTTGGTGGTAACGGTTTAGTCTATTTCCTCATCAACAAGCTACTATTTGAATAACACTTACCTGGTGGCTATCAGTATTGTGTCCCCGGCACCAAAGTACAGAAAAGAATAGCAAGCGTGGATCCTGGTGTGAATCAACTCGATATTAACTGTAAAAAGTACTATTACGCCTACTCACAGAATCCAAACGACTTATCTGCTAGACACGAAGCGGATCGACTTTTTGAGGAAGCTGCTTGGGGTAGATTCGAGTCGAAGGATGTCACTCTTGCAGAAAAAGGGACCGCCTGGTTAATGACGACTATAATGAAAGGCAAACGTCGATTTGGTATGGGTTGTGAGTCATCATCCAACCTGCGTCATATATCAAAGAAGAAGCAAGGTATTAAGTGGTCTTGAATAAAGAAACATCAAAAGTTTCCAAAAAAAAAAACGTAAATTTCGGGTCCGGCATTGTCAGAAAAGTTCGTGACATCCCACATGAAGCAAAAGGGGAGAGCTCATCACCAAAAATTCGGAAAGAACTACACAAATTGCATTGAAGGCAGCTCGCGAATATACCAAAGCTATGGGTGGAATGAATAGAATTCGAACCCCTCCCATTATACCAATTCTCAAGATTGGTGGTATTCTACCTCTCATACCAATTTTCGCTGGCTCATCAACTTTCGGAAGTCTGGCTGTTGCTACAGCTGGTATAACGAAAGCGATACAAACCGCAAAAGTTAGTAGGGAGAAATTGAAAGGAATGATCATACATAATGAAAACATGGAGTCCATTGCTCTGGGTAAACGTGCCAAGGGACTCTATTTGAAACAGTATCTCAAAGGACTGGGATTATATTTGAAACCACAGGAGTCGAAAAAATCCTAGATTTGCTACCTGGAAAAACATTGTCTAACATCGATATCGATTTCTTTGCCAAGAACACGATAATTCCATATTTTCGTGGTGTATTTATGCTTGATGGGCTACCGCTTAGATATGAATTTGGCATTGTGAATTCGGATGGTCGACACGGCTCGGGGACTCATTGGGTAGCATACAGAAAGATTAATCACTTGGTAAATTACTATGACAGTTTCGGTAACTTACCCCTTCCCAAAGCACCGGTTCAAGGTCGATCGAAATCCTTAATAACTATGAACGACAGCAGAAATTCAACACAGTTTGTTGTGGTCATTTGTGTTTGGAGTTTCTCTGTGATCGTACGTCATGAATACGACTCCCTTAAGGAAAGAATGGGATATTCACTGATGGCTGACTCCAGATCACGAAGCTTACAGAAAATGATCAAACAACAGCTTGCGGATATGCCAGAAGAGGTACTAATCGGGTGTGCGGCTCGAGAAGATCCTCTAGTATGGGATGAGCTAGCTGTACATGTCTCAGAATGATATCGATATGGAGTTTCAATATTGTCAAAATCATCAAAATGATTGCCATAGTGGCAATTCCAAAATGAATGACGGTCCTACACCGCAAAAAATATTTTGTTGCTACTGTAGGGTGGGAAAAGTAAATGTTGCAACAAATAACGAAGTGGATATCAATTCACAACCTCCACTCAAAAAACGACGATTTCTGCATCAACAGCGTCTTTTTCAGCAGCAATAAATTGAACCAATCCATCAGAAAATCATTAGTCATATCATGAACGTTTACACTGTCGGGGGAATCGAGTAAGCTGAGTGATAATTTCTATCCACCCATTGAATTGGATACAGACAGCAGATATGGATTGGATTAACAAGGCTTCTACTCTTACAATTCGATATTCAATGTGGATTTACATAATAATGTAATTAGTTATTCTAAGAGAGGTAATTCACCACCAATCATAATCGAAATCCCACCTCGAGCCTATGAAATTACTGAAATCAATAATGTCATACCGAGATTCATGAAAGCCAAGGAACCGCAGTCTGCAGGTGGTGTTGAAAAAAATATTGATGAACTATTCACTCTGAATGCGAAAAAAAAACACTTTAAAATTTTAAATGCGATCAAAATACCATATAAATCGCAAACATGAAAACTCGATCGGTAAACTTCTGGGATTCGAAAGGATTGTGTTCGAAAATGGAAAAACTCACGAATCAACATTGTCTGTCAATATCAATGATGTCAGCATGATTCGTGTTGACTGCAATGTGACATCTGGAGCATATTCCAATGGAAGGGAAGTTCACAGCATCTTTGAATTCGATATCGATGTGGAGTCTGGCTACAAACCCACCAAGAAACCAAAAAATATTATTAATATGCCTATCAAACTCGAAGGTCATCAGTATTTCGAAAAAATTACACTGCGCATCCTGGATAATAATGAGCTATTGATTAAATTCAATGGTGAAAAAATTATGAGTTTGGAATAAGTGAAATTGTAGCTCAGATAGATAAGATATTGCTTCAGCAAACGACGACAGCGGTCACCTAAAGACTGTGTGATAGATGGTGTTGGCAATGGTGACGATGCATGTCGAAAGGAAAGGAAATATCAAGATCACTTCATTCCACGGGTGTCTGCTAAACTGTCAAGTTATAGGATAAGTGCTAGTAGCCTGGACTCCCTGGAATCCATCGGTATGAAGATACGTTACAAAAATCAAGTTATATGGCCACTCTTACCGCAAGTGAGAAACTAGAAGTTTTTAATGAACCTGTATTCGATCGTTCGTTGATGAATCTGCATGAGCATACATACAAACCATACAGCTTGCTCACCATATCTCAATAACTCCGACGAAATCAGAATACCCATCAACTTTCAAGATCTGATACTCGATATCGCAGACAGTTACATTTATCTCTAATAACGCCCTCACTCTTATGTTTGATGAGATTCGTTATAAAATGGGTGGTTAACAAGTGGCAGTTGTTCGGAAATCTGGCATAACTACTACAATGAAACTGTTGTATCATTCGGAGGAACCCATGCTAATTCACTGCTTTCTGTAGGTTGGAGACTCAGCGAAACTAAGCAATCAATAAGGAATTCCACCAGCAAAGTATTCAGTGAGTAGTTGGCCTAGACCGAACTTAGACCTTTCCCACCATTACTCCCCTAATTGACCTTGGATAACCTTGAAGACGAGTCCCTTTGAATGACCTTCGCCTATCATGTGTAACTTTGACCTTGAATGCCCTTTGAGATTTGGAGGAATCTTGAACGGTATTGTCCTTGAATGACATTGACTTCGAAAACGTTCGAAGTGGTCCTGACGAATATTATGGCGTTTGAAAAATTTGTCCCATTGACCTCGGATAACCTTGATGACGAGACACCTTGAATAACCTTTGCCGAGCATGTGCAACTTTGATCTTGAATACCCTTGAGTTTTGACGGGGTGTATCTTGAACGGTATTGTCCTTGAATGACGTTGGATATCAAAGCGTTTGACGTGGTCCCGACAGAATGAGACATGTTCTCTAATCATGAATAGCCTTGATGATGAGTTACCCTGAATGACCTTTGATGTAAGTGTGTGTACCCACTAACGTATGGAACTTTGACCTCGAATACCCTTTAGTGTTGGCGGTTCCAACTCGCACGACATTGCCCTTGAATGACATTGAAAAAGTTTCATTATCATCATCGTGTGAATATTTATATTCAATGATGAGTTACTATGAATGACCTTCGTGTACCATCTAGCTTTGAATTTGAATACCCTTGAGTGTTGGTGGGGTTGAGTTTGAACGGTATTGTGTTTGAAATTACTTTGGAAACGTTCAGAATAGCCCCTACAATATATCGCCATTTTCAATATATTGTGACATTGAGATGACTTTCAAATTGTTTGAAGCAAACCCAACAACATATCCCCAATTTTATTTTTGCGTGAGAATCCTTTGGCATGTGCAACTTTTGACCTTGAGTGACGTTGAGTGTAGGTGGGGTCGGGCTCGATCGACATTTCGCATGAATGGCATTGAGGTGACTTTCAAATTGTTCGAAGTAGTCCCAACAACATATCACCATGTTATATTATGCGACCTCTAATAACCTTGAAGACGAGTAACCCTGAAAGCTGGGTTAAACTCGAACGGGATTGTCCTTGAATGACATGTAAATGACTTTGGGAACGTTTAGAATGGCCCCGGCAAAATATCGCTCCTTCATTATGACCTTCAATAACCTTGATGACGAGGTACTCTGTATGTCACTTGTGTCCCCTTAAGAATGTATCACATTCGACTTTGAATATCCTTGAGTGTTTGTGGGGTTGAGTTTGATTGGTATTGTCCTTGAAATTACTTCGGAAATTTCCAGGATGGCCCCGACAAAATATCGTCATTTTCAATATTTTGTGACCTACGTTGATGACTAGTTACCCTGAATATCATATGTGTATCTTCTAACATGTGCAACTTTTGACCTTGAATACCCTTGAGTGTAGGTGGGGTTGAGCTTGAACGGCATTTCTCCCGAATGTTATTGCGATTACTTTTGATATGTTTGAAGTAGTCCCAACAACATGATACCAATTTTTATATTTTGCGACCTCCATTGACCACGAAGATGAGTGACCCTAATGGCTAGGTTGAGCTTGAAAGATATTGACCTTGAATGACATTGAAATGACTTTGGAAAGGTTCAGAATGGCCCTGACAAAAATCGACACTTTTAATATTTTATAACCTTCAATGACCTCGATGACGAGTGACCCTGAATGTCCCTCGTGTACTTTTTAGCTTGTGCAGCTTTGACGTTAAATACTGTTGAGTGTTGACGGAGCCGAACTTGAACGGCATTACCTTTGAATTTCATCGATATGAGTTTGGAAACTTTTGGAGTGGTCCCGAGGAGATATCACCAATTTTTATTCATAACAGACCGATTCAACGAGGCTAAGAATCACAAGTTAGCATGGAAACAACCGATGACGTCAATGCGCAATTGGGAGGTGATTTTCTCGGATCTGGGATAAGGGGATTTTGCCGTTTTCCCAGCGACTGGATTCGAGACCTAGATCGTGTGTGACTTGACGCTTCATGAAAGTTTCAGAATCGAATACATTATGCGCATGCAAATAGAGGTGGAAAGAAACGAGACGTGAAATTCAAACGTATATTCAAGACACATATATCCTCATGAATGAGACTGTCTCCTGAACTGATGCGAAGGAAGCTTGCACTGACCAACTTTTCCTTCGAAAATGTCGAAGACCAATTGCGGAACGTTTGAAGTCTTCTGGCATACAAACGGTCTGCAGCCATCGTTCATGCGACGGAACATGCGGTCGGACGCTCATAGATATGAGATGTTTACGGTTTAATATGTCATTTGGAACATCGCCTTCGACAAGTTTTCCGCTTGATGCACTCGGGTAGGTGTCTTTCATATGTTCGGTATATCTTCAACTGAACCGTCGCGTTCGGCAAAATCAGTTCGAGTTCAGAGCTCGAACACTTCCTCACATCTCAAACAATTTGAGGTCATAATATGAAAGTCAATCATCAAACGAGTGAAGTCGAAGAAATATAGATACATCGAGACTACACGATGCACGCTCAAGGTCGAATTCTATGCACATGTGCGCACACATACATCGAACTTCCCTCCTTCAAATGACTATGAATCAACGAAATATAGTTTGTTTTTGATTCCGCATTGTTGAATCCTCCTCATTTGCCTGAAAGCAAATATTTGAGAGTACCTTCTATTGCACATAACTTCTATGAGCTATTTTATAGTTTCAAAATGTGACGCAACTCGACTGAACTTACTAGCCACCTCCTTTGACATGAGTGGTATAGAAAAATTAAAATAAAGGATATACACAAGCTGAATTTCATCTGAGGGAATATACTTCCTTGTAATGGAAGTGCTCGAATATTATTGCAAAAGTAGCATACCATAGTGGTAAGGGTTAGGACTCTCATTGTCTACATGAATAAAGTCTATCGAAACCTGTTTTGGAAAAACCTGAAAAAAATTGAAACAATTAATAGCATATAATTGGATTCAGTTACACAAGAAACAATCAAATATTATAGCTCTTCGTAAACTGATGAGTAGAGGTTAATATGAGAGCAGTAAAAAGGTTGGAAACTCTTCGAATTATTGAGCCAAAATCGAAAAGGAACAATCAAATGTATTTTTCATTATTCATAGGATGGAATTAGACGATTCACTTCATCAAAAAATACATCGTGTCAAAAATATAATATTGAATATCAATTAGTGAAATCGAACATAGTAATGAATGAAGACATTATTTAATTTGAATGAATCTTGAAACCTAGTTTCTTGTTGAGTGTACTCACGATGTTCCGATCGCTGGTATCCGCAATCGTCTTCGAGTGATGACTGACGAGGTATGAACAGTTATAAAGACAAAACTCATCCGCAGTTAGAAAAGGACCGTGTTGCTGATATGGCGTGCTGATTCGGTTCAGCGGGAAAAAAAAGATTAGCGTGAGGTCTTCGTTCGTCGAGCCGAAGTTTGTCGATCGTCTGGAAGGGTGGTTTCAATAATTTCCGGATTTCTACGACGACCGAGGTGAATGAATACATTGCTGTTGATGATGTAGACGGTTTCCTTGAATTTTCTTTCGAACCAGTGCTTTTTCTTGTGTATGACCTTGGCTTCAGACCATAAGGTGCATTTTTGGTTTGTTCGAAATTCTTGATTTTGTGGTTCTTGCCACCAACGAGAACTTCGTAACATGTCTCCTGTTTTCTGCAGAATCAAATCAGCGCGTCATATAAGTAACACTCCCTTCCACTCAATCACGGGAAACTTGAAGCTTCATAACCGACTGTTGTGGATGCAGATACCGCAGTTTTGGTTTTCATGTGCACACTGTATTATACTTCAATTTGTTTATGTTACAATCGAGTTATGAATTGTCAAAGAAGTCAATAAAAAAAACAGTTCGAAAATTGTCAATACGAGTAATTTATTCCGTAAAATCTTCAAATAAAAGTATTTTCAACATCAAATGGCGACCGTGACAGAGGAAAAACTACTTCTATTGAAGAAAGAACGCGAACTGTTAAGAAAGATGTTTCACAAAATCTGCGACGAAATGGATAAGGAGTTGTCAAACCAGATAGTCAAGAAACAAAACGTTTCAACTCGCATGTCGCAGCTCGAAGATAAATCTACAAGAATATTTGCCCTCGATGAACAGATCCGAAGTCATATGCTAGAGGCCCAAGATACGCAAGACGAAGATCTCACGGAAGAATTCGAGTCAGTTGAGTCATTCAGAGAAGAATTGATCATGTACCGGTCTAGTTGTGAGTTTGCTTGTCGAAATGGTAATAATTTTGATGAAGGTAGTTCCTGTTCGAATGGTAATTCTAATATCAAGAGGAAATTCAAATTACCAAAACTGGAAATGAAAAAATTTGACGGCGATGTCAAAAATTGGATGGCATTTTGGGGACAATTTAGAAAAATCCATGAGGATAACGACATAGACATTGAAGACAAATTTCAATACTTATCTCAATATATGGTTTCAGGTACAGTAGCTCAATCTCTAGTAGACAGTTTTCCAAAAGCACCAGAAAACTACTTGAAAGCTTTGAATCAATTAAAATCAAGATTCGCCAGAGATGAATATTTGATTGAGGTTTATGTTCGTGAATTGCTCAACCTTGTATTGAAACAAGCAACAAAACAGGATAAAGGTATGTCATTAGCTTCATTATTTGATAAAATAGAAACACAATTGAGAGCTTTAGAATCGTTAGGTGTGACCAGCGACAAATATGCAGCGATGCTATACCCTCTTGCTGAGTCTGCCCTTCCAGAAGAGGTTTTAAGAGTATGGCATAGACATCGTAATAGTATAAAAGATTCAATGACAATTAACGATGCAGACAAATCAAATAATTATTTAAAACTTTTATTAGATTTCTTACGGTCCGAAGTAGAAAGGGGGGGGGGGGCGATACGGAGTTTGAAGAAAATTCCAGTTTTGCACTGTCACATTGCAAAAGGTGGGAGAATGTTGTGGATGCAGATACCGCAGTTTTGGTTTTCATGTGCACTCTGTATTATACTTCAATTTGTTTATGTTACAATCGAGTTATGAATTGTCAAAGAAGTCAATAAAAAAAAACAGTTCGAAAATTGTCAATACGAGTAATTTATTCCGTAAAATCTTCAAATAAAAGTATTTTCAACACCGACCATACCTTGAGATGTTCTCAGTCATTACCCCAAAAAGATTGCAGATACTAGCGATCGGGAAGTCGTGAGTACAGTCAGATTGATTTATATAGCGTTGCCTATGCTCATTTCGATGCGGGACGTCATGGGTGTCGTTATCTGCTAGGTTCAGGATAATGACAAGATTTTCCTCTGACAAGTCCGAACGTTCGAAACAGAAAATCAGTGGAGATAGAGATAATCATTGAACGGCATATTATCCTTCATTTTTGAAACATGACTGAAAAACAATAAGGTTTGTCGAAAGAAAAATATGTACAGCTTATCCAATCCATCTTGACACGAACTCAGACACTTTTTTCAGTTGCACACTGGCAGTGTAGACCATGACGAAAAAAAAACAGCTTCTAGGAATGAATCTCAACACAGTAAGCACATTTAATAGGTTTTTTTTTCTTAGTATACTTCACAGATGTTGCTGGGAATTTACGTTATAAGTTCTGGGCCAAGAATTGGATATGCTGTACTGCTTCTCAATATACCATTGATGTCAGCGGAACAATCCATTGCAAATATATATATATATATATATATATATATATATATATATATATATATATATATATATATATATATATATATATATATATATATAACATGTCAATATGAATAATTAGAATTATTCAAACAGTAGAAGAACTAATGAATGATGACTATTAACTAGTTAACAAATTCCGTCGGCTGTCTTTGTCTTCTCTTCTGATCAGGTCTGTTGGTCAGGATGGTGAGAGACTCACTTTAAAACTCCAGTGTATTTATTTAACGCTTGGTTTGGCATGTGGTGAGGAGTTCAGCATATGAAGAGCATGGTTCTGCTCTTTGCGGAGATCTGCCCTCAGACATGCCTCTAGATCTGCACTCAAGTGTGTGCGAGGCTCGAGGTAATTGTTGCTGGAAGCTTCTTGCTCCTTGCTACTGGAATATCTCTACGTCTCAGATGATGTTGCTCCTATTGATCAAGTGTGCTGTGAAAAACAAGAGGCAGGCTAGTACTCTTTCGCAATTATTATTATGAGGATTAATCACATCACAAATTGACAGAATGAGAATAGTAGAAATCAATTAACTGAAAGTAATCACAACAGTGGTTGGAATTCAGTTGCGAATTAAATAATCTCGGAACTTCATCTCAGCAAACTGGTTTATAAAGTGGCTCAAACTTGAACTGGTTGCAAAACTCTGCTAAAATTAATGAAGGTAAGCAAGTGCGTCTGATGGTCAAACTTTTCTCAATAACTATGCATGGAGGGAAAGACATCTGAAGAAAATGCTGTAAAATTATTTAAATCAATTTTCATGAATTTCGATTTCAGCAATATCTCAACGATATGAGAAGAATATAAGAGAATTAACTCATATGTAAAGTTTTGAGATACAAATTCATCAAATTGGGATATCAGTGGTCCCGTCTTCGACCGTAAAAGTTCGGACGAATCAACCAAAAAAGAATATTGACTAGAAACAAACCAACCTTATCAGATATGGAGATAAAATGTACATGAAAAAAATATAGTACGAATCGTTACTATTAACTCCTGTTTTAGTAAACAGGGGCTCGATGAGGAAATCCAAGAATCAATAGTGAGTTCAGCTTCGTCTGATTGATGACAATGATAACAGTAGGGGAGGATAAGCGGGGATTTTGCGCGTTACTCTAGGGCGTCAGAAAATCATATGGAGAGAAACCTTGCACCCTGTAATTTACCCCAACCATATATGAACCATAAATATGGGAGGGCATTGAGGGTGGCACGTCAGATTAGCAAAAAAAATGGATCCTCCAAAAAAAAAGAGGCAAGCTAGTACTCTTTCACAATTATTATTATGAGGGTTAATTACATCACAAATTGACAGAATGAGAATAGTAGGAATCAATTAACTGAAAGTAAGCACAGCAGTGGTTCGAATTCAGTTGCAAATTAAATAATCTCGGAACTTCATCCCAGCAAACTGGTTTATAAAGTGGCTCAAACTTGAACTGGTTTCAAAACTCTGCTAAAATTAATGAAGGTAAGCAAGTGTGTCTGATGGTCAAACTTTTCTCAATAACTATGCATGGAGGAAAAGACATCTGAAGAAAATGCTGTAAAATGATTCAAATCAATTTTCATGAATTTCGATTTCAGCAATATCTCAACGATATGAGAAGAATATAAGAGAATTAACTCATATTGAAAGTTTTGAGATACCAATTCATCAAATTGGGATATCAGTGGTCCCGTCTTCGACCGTAAAAGTTTGGACGAATCAACTAAAAAAGAATATTTACTAGAAACAAACCAACCTTATCAGATATGGAGATAAAATGTACATGAAAAAAATATAGTACGAATCGTTACTATTAACTCCGGTTTTAGTAAACAGGGGCTCGATGAGGAAATCCAAGAATCAATAGTGAGTTCAGCTGATTGATGACAATGATAACAGTAGGGGAGGATAAGCGGGGATTTTGCGCGTTACTCTAGGGCGTCAGAAAATCATATGGAGAGAAACATTGCATCCTGTGATTCACCCAAACCATATATGAACCATAAATATGGGAGGGCATTGAGGGTGGCACGTCAGATTAGCAAAAAAACTGGATCCTCCGAAAAACTCTAGCTCGTCAGATTACGGAAAAATAAGTTAGGTACATCCAGAAAAGGATAGCTTGCAATAATCTGACAATTCAAGCGCGATTGAATTTTGAATATATTTTGATGGTAATTCTATCAGGATTGCGGAAAAGATGTAATCTGACGGTTTTCATAGGGTAATGTAGCTGAAACCATCACTGGATGATGAGCGTACATATGCTGAGAACTGTGTATTCCCTACTTCGGCGCCTCACTTCCTTTATCTCTCACAATTTTGCATAGTTCCCACGCTAGCGTCTGCCGCAATGATGCCATCTCAGCTGATCACAGTAACATCCCTTTATGACGATGCAATTTTTTGCTGTAACTGAAGATTCGCATGTATCGATGCGAGATTTTCAAGTTGCATGAATCTCTTTTGGTCCGATAAGATGAAGTGACTTACTTCTCTGATGAATTTCTTGCCACAAACCACAAGTATGTCGTGGCATTATTTTGAAGAATGGTTATTTCGAATATTTCGATAATTCTTCGAAACTGAAGGATTCAAAAAAGCTGTAAGGTGAACTAATTACAATTATAAATATTACAAATGAATAAATTCATATATAAGTTGCGATAATGTAGGCGTTTACCTTGGTATTAATTAATTCTCACCATAGATCCTTTCATCTGTCATTTGTACGGATTGGAAAAACTAGCTTATGTCAACAGTTCTAATATGGATTTGTTCAATGAAACATTCATAGAAATTGATACGTCTCAGTACTTCTCATTGAATGTACGTAATTAAGACGCTTGTAATTTGCCACGTTGCCGATCAAAGCTACAACATTCATTGCGAACAAAATACATCGCATGTTTGTGGAGAAATGCGCACAATCGTATTACCACTGAGATGACACCAACAAATTGCCAATGGAAAAACGTGTATGGTAAATTGGAGTCGACTTGGTTCTTTGGAAAGCAACTTCCTGTAGCATACGAAGATATCGTCATAACACCTTACATTTTTTAAGAAACCAAAATGAATGGTAGATCATGGAGTGAAAACTTTCCTTCATGTATATGTTTGTGAATTTTTTTTATCATTACATCAACTGGTTAAGAGAAAGAACTGAAAAAAAAAGTTCATTCAAAAACTATAACATTCACAATTTTCAGATTGTCAAATTACCAATATCCCTCCATATAATTATCAGATAATCATAAGGGGGGACTAAGACATCAAGTTGAACGCCCTGTATGAAAATCTGACGGCCTCGATTATTTCCATATGACTTTTTTTACAAATGAAAAATTTTCACACACTCTTTCCACCACTGAAATGGAAAACTGAACATATTTTTTTCATTTCAGAACCTAATCTTTAGAATCCAATAGGTCCCCATGACGCTTTAGTAACCGCATGTTTTTTATCACGACCTCCCCTACTAAAATGATAATTCTCTCCAAGCTGTTGATTAAGTTCTTGTATAGCTGTGGTAGCTCTTGGTTACATTAGTCCTTGAGTAGACATGCACTACAATTGTTCCAGTATATCCCTAGAAAATTCTTCAGATCCTTCAATTCCAGTGATCATTCAAATGGTTGCTAGAAACACAAAAAAAGGATCATAGACAAATGAAAATGTCTGCAAAGATATATCCAGAAAAATATACAACTTCCATTAAAAGTTTTCTCCACTTTGAATTCGGAAAATCATATCACCAACTGTTGAAACAGAAAGTTAAAATCAATGATTGAAGGTGAATATGAAATCTCGAATATAGATGTCCAGTATATTTCATGATACACGATTTTATTATTCCAAAAAACATGAAGGCCATAGTCAACCAACAAAATACTATCAATATATGATGCTATTGGCCAAAAATTTGATAGAACTCGTTGTGAACAAGTCGAGATAGATATAGAAATGATACGACCTTCACTCCATATCAGATATATTGAATTCAGCTTCTCAAAGTTTTGACAATTATCTTCACGATATTTTTTGTTTGAAGCACAGAACCCAAGAGAGCTTCGAAAATGTCTCCCCTTGCAAAATCAATTCCTCAGTATATGCGCGATTCGGCTCATGACGTTAAGACGGACGTAGGTATCGTTCCACCGCGTGGTGATTAAAATGATTCGTGAAATTACTGAATCTGATACAGTTTCATTGAAATTTGCTTTCAACATGTGTTCTTATCGATTCATATTTTTGTATCTTGATTTCATTTGATTCCACTATTTTATGTTCAATATTTTATTTTTGTCACATTTTTTTTTTTTTTCGGTTGGAATCGAGTGCCTCAGTCATTCGATTTGATTCTCGACCCAATCAACTGAAAGGAGTTTTATCCTCATTATTGCTTTCCGATTAACTTCTACTCATTTATCACCAGTGTTTTGGAGCTATATATTTCATTTCATTCTGTGATCCAATAAGATAATCAGTAATGTATTTTTTCAAGTAAATATTTTCGATCTTATAAGTTTTCAGCGAACATTCCAATAGAGTAAATTATATAGGCAATGGAAGTCCGAAACATTACCACTCAGCAAGGAATGTTGTCGACGTCATTTAAGCAAACTCTTAACAAATCCTGACATAATTGCCATTATTGAACTTTTTTCAGCACAGAGTATTAGATGCTACAGTTGCTTCTCGAAAGACATCTATGATAGCTGTGCAGTGCCAGATAAGGGTCAACTGTCACTTGTCAAATGCGACATGAGCACTTTAGAACAAACCAAAGATATCGCAAAAACTATCCACCCCTCATACAAAGAACTCTTCGAGGTGGACAACATTGACACCGAGGCTGGGAGAATAGGATTGGCCTGTTTGAAGATGGTGACCAAAAGTGAGTATTTACGAACAAATGCTCTTGAGAATATCATAGAATAGCGGAACGTTGTTGGTTTTTTGATAAACTTTTCAGGTGAACCACAAAGTTTCGATATGAAATGGAAATAAATTCACCCAATTCAAAACACATTATAACCATAATTCTTTTTTCTCTCTTATTTTTTTCTTCTGAAGGTGAAACATTGATTATTCTTGTTTCAATCCTTCTCTCAATATTCAGCTAATACTCAAGAAATCCCATATATAAGAGACTGTCTAGTTTTCAAAATTGAATTTTTGCGTCTCCGGGCCCCCTCAAACCGTTTAGCATATCGGGTTATATTATTTCATTATACCACCAATGCTGTTATACATTATCACAATAAGTGATATCGATTTTACCAAGAAAATGCAGGTTGCCAAAAATTGATTGGAATAATCTCAGAAGGTTAACGAATCATACTGGTTGGTGAACTTATGTTCAATTCAGGATTGTATACACTCTGAAAGTAACCAATAACTGATTTATATCGATTTTTGAAGAGAACTAGCAGAAGCACTGAATGTTCGATTTCTTATCGTATTCAATTCCCTTTCAATTACATTCCAGTTTCATTTTATCTCGAAATTTAAAATTCAAATATTATTGAAGAAAACATTAGTACATGAGACAGTATTGTCTTCAAAATAATTATTTTTGGCATTTGGACCCCCTCATTTGAAAACCCAAAAATTTCAAATTCGAAAGAAATTCCTGGCGATTCTATTCCATCATTTCAACAATGCTTTTATGCATTACCATAATGGGTAACCCCTGAATCATTATCAGGAGTGGTACTAGACAGCAATTTATTTTTTGTGATCATTTTGAATTGCCTGTAACTCTTTCATCATCGATTTAAACGGAAAAGTGCAAAGTACAAAAAAAATTTCGAATTGACATTTTCCAATATATAACATACAATATAACGACAAGAATCGAATAATGTCATGCCCTATTTTGAATGTGAAAGATTGGTTTTTACCCCACACATTTTTGCTCTTGGAATCAACTACTTGAATGATATCCAAGAAATTCTCCATGGGTATTTAGGACGGTATTGCCCTCAAAATGAAAATTCTTGGATCTTGTCCTTCCTTGGAAAAAATTTGATACACATAACCACATTTTCTGAGTTATGTTTTGCCATTTTCAGTGCTGGCACTGGACGACAAGGAATTATTTCTTCTTCTTTCAATGAGATACTGCTTGTAATTTTTTGTCATTGATTCCAACATGATGTCGCAAATGAAAAATCATATATCACTTTTTCCTTCATTATTATATTGAAAAAAAAGATGAGTAGAAATAAATGAGGAGTTAAAGTATTCTCAAATTGTGAATCTTGTTGAAATCCAGATATTTTTCATTCTTCTCCACCCCATTTTTTTGCTAAAATGCTTTAATATTTTTTATTCGTTTCTTTGATAACATACATGAAGGGAATCCTCACCAAATATTTTAAAGAAAAACTAATTCTTCAAGTCATGTTTTGTGTGAGACATGTTCGAAGAATCATTAAATATATTACTGAATTGAAGTTTTTTTATTATTTTCGGAGGAAATTCAGCGACCAGAAACATCTTCCTTGGACAATTCATTATAATAGTACATATTCCAGATTATGGCAATGTATATCAGCCTTGTTGAAATGGAGGGATAATTTCACCCGAAACATCTGGGTTTTTCTGCATTTTTCCCAAAAATAAAATTTTTGAATTATTTCAAAAGGCCTCGAAGGAGCAAAAAGGCCCAGAAAATTATTCTAAGGACAATACTGTCTTATTTACACATGCATTCTTCAATAGTATCCGAGCTCGGGATTGTGAGAGATTTTTTAAAAAATATTTTCATATGGGAAAAGGGGGGGTGAAGAGAACAAAAACACGAAATACGAGTTCAGTGTGTCTAGTTCCCCTCAGACATGAATTATCATTAGTACAAGAGTTCACTCCTATGATTGGTCAACCTTTCGTTATTATTCGATTTCAAATAACTATATTGTATGAAAAATGACAATTGAGAATATTTTTGTCTTCAAATTTTCGGTGAGATCGATAACAGAATAGTAACAGGCACTTTTTTTCAATCACATAAAATCCCTGTTTGTCGAGAGCAAACAATAAGATTATAACGAATGTTGCAGTATTGTTGAAATGATGAAATAATATCAACCGGGTTTGTAGCCATTTTTTCGAAATGGAAATCTCAAAAAAAATCAAATTACTCATTGAGGGGTCCGAGGGACCGAAAACATTATTTCTGATGACCTTACTGTTTTATACAAGTGAACGTGAATCGTTTTGCTGTCAATCGAGTCCTAGATTTCAAAAAAAAAGTAAAAAGTTTCAATTTTTCACCCTGAAATCAGAAGGCGAGAGGAATTGAACGAAATTGAAGTGAACGTTTTTCTGGTATGGGTGAATCAAAATTTCCTGAAGGGAGGCATATGGACTATTTTCCCAGGATCCCCTTCACTTCTGCCTTAGTGCGGTACATTTCACGAGCGGCAGAAATCATACAGATTATTGACTAACAAGTGAGGCATCAAATATCCTTCAATATTATGTATTTTACCAGTTTCCTTCTATAAATCCGTTATTCTCAATTCATGCTGTTTTTAGAATTCTTGTTCACATCAGTAGCATGCTTAAACCGGTTCTATGGCCGGGATCTGGTCCCATAATCAGCTTACAGTTTCTGAAAACAAAAAGCTCCGTGCCGGGGCTTAATTGGGGCATGGGTTTCCGGGGCCCGAGGAACGTTAACCCCTAGCCGACCACTCATGACCGTTATTCATGTGAGTCACCGACAAGTTTGAGCCTGCAAATTTGAAAGTGCTCATCGTAGACTTGTTTGTGTCAAAGGCGTTGTCGGCGAGCGTCAAAGGGGCCGCGGTACATGTTTGCAGATGATTGATGGGTTTAACGGTGCGTTCGAAGCACAAGTTGTTTACGTGAATGCAGTTCGAACATTCGGGTCAGGTTTGCACCTGAAAAAACTGCACGTGTTTATCGTATTAGTAGTTTTTGTCGTTATCGAAGAATATAGACACGCATTGAGAGAATTTGGTGTCAAAGTACAAGCCTCAGCCAGAAACAGAGTTTTACGAGGACAAATAAACTTGTACGATACAACTGGGGAGGTCATCCTTAACTGCCACTTGGGCATAGGTTTTCAGAATGTAAGGAACAACAACAGTATAGTCGGCATCACCCATGAAACCTGTCAGAAGAATTCAGTCAGAAAAACTCTGAAGATGACGGCGGCGGCCTCATACGTCTTTTTTGTATTTATTGGTATGTCAGTCAGATTTTACGTCAACGCCCCGAAGGACGTAAATCAAGCAGCAGTTCATTTCGAAAACTGTATCGACGACACAGCATGGATGAGAATGTGGCGAAATGAAGGAGTAGAGGTGTTCAGCATCAACTGACCACGTAAGTCAATATGACGTATCTCAACTTCAAGCAAGACAGAAGAACGAACCGTCATGTCGGATTCCTCCTTGAATATGATGAATAGATCGTCGCCGTCGACTTTCGATAAGGCTGCTGAACGTGAAACGACTTATTCGTCATTGCAGGCATATCCATGATTGTAATGATTTTGACCATATTGAAATGTATTGTGATTAGCACACGCAATGACTTCCTTGGTGCATCTTGTGATTTGGAAGTGGATACTTGAATGAGAAGATTGTACAAAATATGTTTTTTATTGAAAGACGACATCATGAAGCGACTTGGATGACAGACGACATAGCTGAGAGTTTACGTGATATATCTGAGGCTAACGTATGACTTGACTAACGTATGACGTGAATGACAGTCGACGTGATTGGAGTCGACGAATAAGTCGAATGACAGGGAACACCTGTAGCGGTTCAGTAAACCCTAATATGTGAGAATCCTACAGGCAACTCTATATTTGTACAATTCTCAGGCTTCGATAGTTTTTTTTTGGCAGCCAAATGGACGCATCCAAATGAAAATTGGACAAATAAACTGAATAGCGTGATATGTTAGATAGGCTCTCGAACAAATCATCAAATAACCACCAAAACGACTCACCAAGAACTTCTTCTGGTGAAGGCCTGAAGTCGTCCCCAAATAGGCTCTTGAATGGGAGGGCCCTCCAGATGTGCCTATTTGAAATGTGGTCTGCAGGGCTCACAGGAACGAATAACAAATCAATGATGCGGTGCAAGGTGCACTACCGAGTAATGTTTGTAAACACGGAAAAAACACTGCAAAAATGCGTTGAAACTATATATTTCCTATGCGGAACGAAAATATAGAAATCGAGAATAAACAACGTTGATCGGCGGGAGTATATATCTGAACTCTTGCTTTTTTCTGTTCGAGGTCTATTCGTCCTTGAAAACTCCAAAAAACAGGCATATCGCATTGGCAGAAAATCAACAATTTGTTCGAGTAAACCAGGTGTTGCGGGATTAGGTCTTTCGAAATTATGAATAAAGTGTTACGAAATTATCACTTGAATAATGGAAGTCGAGTAGCAAGTTTTACAAAAAAATGATAATGAAAATGAAAAATAAAAAAAAAACACTAGAATATATCAAATTTCAACATATTTTCTCCGCGAACAGGCTTGTTGTAACCATGCCCTTTCCACAACACAATACAAATAAAACAATACATTATACTAAATTGATTGTTAGGTATTGGACACAGTTTGGCCATAGTGGCAATTCTTGATATCCCGTCAGCACCAGGATGAAGTTCCAGAATTCGTCCCAGATTCCATTGTGATGGAGGAACATTATCTTCTTTGATTACTACCAAGGTACCTGTGTCTACGGGAGTTTCCGGTTCCAACCACTTACCAAAAATGTGCGTTGAGTTGCAGAATCATCTGCCAACGATTGAGACTGTTTCTAGGTATATTAGTGAGATCTTCTTCAGGCAAAGGACATATCGGTTCTAGGGTTAAAAAATGACCAGGAGTTGAAGCGGAGAGATCATTCGTATGTAAAACTGGAAGAACTAAACAATCATTATAGACAGCTCTTCAACCCACAATTCAAAATTTTCCATCAGAATATATGCAGCATCAACAGGAACATGGACGAATTGAAGGTTCAGCTTAGTCAAATGGTTTTTACATATGATTGCTTAGTTCTCACTGAAACATTTAATATTCCAGATTGCAGTTTATTCAATATGAATGGTTATAGTTTGTTATATAATGAAGGGAATGTAAATAAAAATGATGGTGTTATCATGTATTTGAGAGACACATTCGATTATAATAATGAAATATTTTCTATCGGTGAATGTAAAGTTCTTACAACTGAAATCAAACTAACAAACCGAGAAAAAGTATTAATTACATCAATATATAGATCTCCGGCAACAGATGTTGAAAACTTTGTAGATGAATTACCGAGCTATCTGCAAAGAATAAAAAGAAATTATAAAGTCGATAGCTATATAATTGTAGGAGATATAAATATAAACATAATGGAAAACTCCGACCTAGCCTCTAGATATCTCGACATACTTGGAGAGTTCAATTTCATTTCCCTCATTAACAAATATACCCGCATACAAAGGAATTCCAAGAGCTGCATTGATCATATTTTTTTTGAGTTGTGGATATTCAGAATACAAGAGCTGCACTTCTATAACTTATAACAATAATATAACCGACCACATGGCAACAATAACATATATCTCTCGAAAAACTGAATGTGTGAAAGAAAAATCAAACCGTATAATGAAGTTTCTGAACTATAATAAATTGAAAAATGAATTAACTGCATTCGATTGGACATATTATTATTCTAGCATTGAAGACATAGATGAAATGAAAAATTACTTGATAAAAACACTGACATGATTTCACAATAAAATGTACACAGGAAAGAAAAATTGGTTATAACTTGAAACATCGCAAGGAGTGGATAACTTCTGGACTCATTAATTCAATAACAGAAAAAAACAAATTATATATTGATTACAAGCGAGATTTATTCTCTATTGAAAAAAAAGAAAAATATTATAAATATAGAAGTATGCTAAATAAAATGTTAAAAAAAACCAAGGCAGAGTATTACGGAAAACAAATAGAAAATAGTAAAAATAACTCGAAAGCACTATGGGACGTAATCAATCAGGTACAGAGCCGCGGTAAAAAAAAGAAATCAAAACGATTCTCACCGAAAGGAATGAAAACATTACAGGAAATGTAGCTATAGCTGAAGAGTTCAATAATTTCTTTGTAAATGTAGGTCCAAATTTAGCAAATAACATACTACCTCCCACAAAGACAACATTTCAACACAAAGGCAAACGAAACGTGAATTCGTTATACTTGACTCCAGTTAATCAACAGGAAATAATCCAGATAATCAAAGGATTGAGGAATAAAAAATCACCAGGCCGAGATGGCATAAAAACTGAAGTCATAAAATACCTTGCTGATATTGTTGCTCCACTATTGGTGCCTCTGATTAATAAATCCTTTCAACAAGGTAAATTTCCGAAAAGTTTCAAGGAAGCCGTAGTTGTACCAGTATTCAAAAAAGGCGACAAGCAAAAAGTTACAAACTATCGACCTATATCTTTAATAAGCACACTTTCGAAAATCATGGAAAAATGCATTAAAACCAAACTAACAAAATTTATTGAAAATCATTATATCTTATCGAATCGCCAATTTGGTTTTCGAGAAAACTTATCTACAAATGATGCAATAACAAGCCTGATGAATTCAGTACATAAAACAATTGATGAATCAAAACCAACCTTATGTGTATTTCTCGATCTTGCCAAGGCTTTCGACACTGTGTGCCACTCCCAGTTACTGGAAGTCTTGGAAGATATAGGAGTAAGAGGAATAACTTTAGATCTTTTTAAAAGCTACCTTCATGACAGAACACAAATGGTCAAAATCAATAGCGAAACTAGTTCCGAGAATATTATCAGCTATGGAGTTCCTCAAGGTACAGTTTTAGGACCACTACTCTTCTTGCTATATATAAATGATCTATTATTCCATAACTGCAAAGGTGAAATCATAAGCTTTGCAGACGACACTGCCATAATATATACGTCAGACTCATGGAACGAAGTCAAGAGCAATGCTGAAAAAGATCTGAGCAAAATTTTCGATTGGTTTCGAAAAAGAAAATTAACTGTGAATTACGAAAAAACATTCTATGTTCCTTTCACTTGTTACAAAAGTAGCCTTCCCACTTTTCAGTCCCTACAAATAAATCAAGAATATTATCATAACTCCACAACACACCAAAAATTTATCCATATTCAATCAAAAAATGAAATTAAGTATCTTGGGTTGATAATAGACTCACATCTTCGGTGGAACGTGCACATTAATAACGTCACAAATACTTTGAGGATGCTCCTGTATAAATTCAAATACCTGAGGAATATTTTAAAAATATCGCACCTCCGAATGATATATTACGCATTAGTTGAATCACGACTACAGTATGGTATACTTGCTTGGGGAAGCGCAGCAAAACAAATTGTTTGTGTTGCAAAAGCGAATCCTCAAAATTATGTTCAATCAAAAAATGAGTTACCCATCAAATTCTTTATTTCAGGAGTCTCGGCTTCTAGACATTCGGCAATTATATGCATTGAAGACACTTATCTATATTTATAAAAATAAAAGCTGCCTCCAAACTATAACACACTCTTATGAAACGCGCACAAAAATTCATCAGCACGCATACAGTTACTTCTCTCGTAAATCGATAAGTCAGCGATCACTTTTATACATTGCAACAAAAATTTTCAACTTCCTGCCGGAGATCTACAAAACTTATATCCATACGGTAAACTCAATGAGTCTAATGAAGAAGCTTTTAAAAACTCTTTTGTTGATCACTGATAGGAGAACTATACATGACATCATCGAAAATTAAAACCAATTTAATGTTATTTTATGGTTAGCATAATTACCTGACATACATTTTATCAACACTAAGTGAACTCAAAAAATGTTAGGGGCTGGTGATAGACCGTGCTCATGTGCAACCTTACGGTCCTCAATGGGAGCGGTCGTTTTCTCCAGACATCTAACGAATTGAATATTTTTGAACAAATAATGTACCTCATTCCGCACACAGCCCAATGGCTTCGTGGATTTCAACTGTTTATTCACTACGATTTCCTTTGTCTATCATGATATTGTATCAGAGCTGATTTGAGTTAGTGGACGAGAATTCATAACGGATTCAATTCGTACTAATAAGGTATTGAACTGTTCATAACTCATTATTTTATCCCCAATTACCCATTTGAGGTGTGTTTTAACGGATCTAATTCCGGCTTCCCACAGACCGCCCGTATGGGGTGAGCTTGGGGGTGAAAAATGATGCTCAATCGATTCGGAAGCGGATATATCAGTTACATTTTTCAGAAAATTGTGCGCACCAACGAAATTCGTGCCTTGGTCGAAATAAAGATGAGAGCACCTTCCTCTCCTGCCAATGAATCGGTGTAAAGCGGCCAAAAACGCCCCACTCGAAAGGTCAGAGGCATGCTCTAAGTGTAACGCCTTAGTTGCCATGCACACGAATAAATATACATAGGCTTTGACAGGTCTAACTCTGCGACGTCTCATCATAGTAACGAGGAAAGGCCCTCCATAATCAACAACAGTGTGCGAAAATAGTTTCACTTGGAAAATCCTAAAATAGGAAGATTTCCCATTGGGGGCTGTAACGGCACAGGGTTAGTTCTCCAGCATTTAATACACTTCCTTGAGACTGTGCGTATGGAGCGGACTTATGAGATAATTCAAAACTTCTGAGAACTAAAAAGATGAACTGTTTTCAGCCAGATTTTCTCGGAAGTAAGATAGGATGTTTTCTATCATAACTTAGATCGGAATAGGTGAGTCGTCCACCCACGTGTAGAATCCCTTTTGGAACAGAAAAAAACATTAAGTTTTTTCAAAGGTTTCGAAAAATTTTTCGATTCAATTCCAGCGGAAAAACTAAGTTGTTGAGTATGTTTGATCAAGATTTATAGTGCAGTGTTTTTATCAGGAGGCTTATTGAATGACCTCGACAAATTTTTTCGATTTATATTTTTCGGATACATGAACCTATGAATGAAGATGTTTACTAGGATAAAAATCCTTTGAATTTTGCTAAAGCTTGAATATTCGTCGAGCAAATGATCCACTACCCCATAACTCGTTTGGATATTGTGAGAAATCTTACGTTCTTCCTCTTGTGTTTTGAATTCGGAACCAACATCAATAAGAGTTCCTCTTGGTGAATATAAAGAATTGGGGCCTTTGAACCACAGGTCTTGATCGATGATTTCGGAAGGAAATAAACCTCTCGAAGGACAGTCAGCGGAATTCAATGATGACTTTTTATATGACCAAGATGACGGCTGAATTTTGTCTTGAATGTAAGACACTCTGTTGGCTACAAATGTCATCCATTTTGTAGGGTCTGCTCTCAACCAAGCAAGTACAATTTGCGAATCAGTGTAAGCCATTTTATGACTGAAATTTATCTTCCCCAGGTAGCTACTGGAAACCCATGAGATGAGTTTCATCAAGAGTACTGCGCCGCACAGTTCGAGACGCGAAATCGTTATTTTTTTTTGTTCGCGCTACTTTGGATTTGCCACATCCAAAAAAAAAACGAAACTTGGGTTGGTCTTGAGACGCGGAAATATACCACGGCTCCGTATCTTTTTTCCGAACCGTCCGAAAAGCCATGGATTTCGACAAAGTCGTATTCGTCAGTTACAATTCTACGAGGAATTTTGAGCTGGGACAATGAATTCACTTCAATTTTGTATTCATGCCAAAGACGAAGTATTTCTTCTGTGGGCGGTTCATCCCAATTCAAACCTAGAATCCATAATTTTTGGATCAATTGTTTGGTGAAAAAAGTAACCGGCGCAAGTATACCTAGTGGATCGAAAATACGAGCCAATTCGGATGATAAATTACGTTTCGTACAACTGCGATCTAGGGGACAAACGGAAAATGAAAAGCAATCGAACAGAGGGTTCCAATTGAGACCTAATATTTTCAATTATGCTTCCGATTCTTTGTCAAAAATCAATGGGTCGCGAGAAATATATTCTGGGGGGAAAATTTTCAACAATTCAGAATTGTTGCTGGACCATTTCCTGAGAGAGAAACCTTTTTTTTTAGAAGCGCTATCAGTTCATCAGAAGAATTTCAGCTTCCGATGATGACGAACTTCCCGTACAAATATCATCGATGTGAATGTCACATCGATAGCCGAGGCTTTCGGAAAATTACTGCTCTCTTCATTTCGAACCTGCTTTATACAACGAAGGGCTAAATAAGGTGCACAATTGAATCCAAAACAAAGGCATTTGATTCGGAAATCTGAAATCTTTTCTTTTGTAGAAAAGCAGAAAATCAAGCGTTGGTAATGTCTATACTTGGGATGAATATTAATCATCCTGTATATTTGGCAAATATCACTGGTAAAACATGTTTGATGGAAACGAAAATTCAACAACACTGTTCCTATGTCATATAAAAGATGATTGAGTGATTTTTGATTGGGTAATTGGGCGGACGCATTGAATACCACACGAACTTTGGTCCTTTTGCTTTCCGGACGTATTACGCAATGGTGCGGTAAGTAAAAACTTGAAGCAGGAACGGAAAAGTTGAAAATTGGTTTCATCTGTCCCACAGATCTTAATATTCTTGAATCACCCTACAATATTCCGCGTGAAGAGAGGACTTTTCCAAGAGTCGACGTTCGAGCAACAAAAAACGTTGTACCACTAACGTCCTACTTTCTTGAAATTTTTGTAGAGGTTCGCGAAAAGGAAGGGGTACTTCAAATTCTCCTGATTCATCCCTGAATGATTTATCCATGAAAATCCGTTCGCAAGCTTGATCATCAGCCGATAATAATATATTTTCTGGAACACTTTCGATTTCAAAAAAGCGTTTCATAGTTTCATTTAGCGGAACATCAAGAGTGCTGCAGAAAAAATTATTGACCTTGACCGAAACCGGATTATTAACGTTGGTTGCTCCTAGTAATACGTATCCAAAAACTGTTTGGAGGGCGGAAGGTTCTCCAGGCTTGCCGACCACTCGACCACTCATGAGAACTTGGGAAAAAATATCAGCACTCAATAACAGATCGATATCACCTGGAGAATTAAAGCTGGGATCGGCCAACTTCAAATTTGCGAAATTGGACCATAGCGGCAGTACCAGAGGCTGGGTAGGCAAACGATCACATATTTTAGGTAATATGAGTGCATCAAGAATAAAAATTGGGTTATCTTTCTTTCGAGGTTTGATGCAAATAGTTACTCCATCGATGTTGATAAGTCTACTGCTATTTCCTACTCCTTGAATAGTAGTGAGGGAAATATGCCTTGGGAGATTTAGACATATCTCAAACAAATCATCAAATAATCACCAAAACGACTTACCAGGAACTTCTTTCGGTGAAGGCTTGAGGAACAGGTGGTCGTCCTCAAATAGGCTCTTGAATGGAAGCGCCCTCGAGATGTGCCTATTTGAAATGTGGTCTGCAGGGCTCACAGGAACGAATAACAAAACGATGATGCGGTGCAAGGTGCACTAACGAGTAATGTTTGTAAACACGAAATAAACACTGCGAAAATGCGTTGAAACAAAATATTTCCGATGCGGAACGAAAATATCGAAATCGGGAATAAACAACGTTGATCGGCGGGAGTATAAATATGAACTTTCGCTGTTTTCTGTTCGAGGTCTATTTGTCCTTGAATACCCCAAAAAAACGGGCATATCGCATTGGCAGAAAATATTATTTGTTCAATATGGATTGTAATCAAGTAATGGTCACTTCCATTCAGTTTTCAATTATTGATTGATTCATTGAACGAAGTGAGGACATACATTTTCAAAGCGGTAAAATGGTTTTGGAAAACCATTGAGGAAAAAAGTCTACATTGAATCAAATACACATGCACTTGGAGCTGATTACGGCAGCCGCGTGGTTGACGATAGAGCATTCTCGACGTCGAACTTCGGGGGAAAGAATAATGCAAAAGAGTGAGTATAATAATGGGGAGACACGCAGAAAAAGTAATTTATAGTGAATTTATTGAACAAATCAATTCAATAATTTCAAAATAATAATTGTGGAAGTAAACAAACTACAAAGAGGGTTTTGTGAGAGTTTCAGCCGTTTCGACACAGAGCGAAACAAAGTAAAAAACTCTGCAAAAAAGCGAATTACAAGAAGCGAATGAATTCAAGGTCATATAAAGCCTTGAATGAGGAGAAGAAAGGCAAAGTAAATTAAATTTCAATATTCACTGATCCGGTTCGAATGTAACCAAAATGTTTGATGTTGAATGAGGAAAGGTGGCAACTAGTCTGTTAAAAAAGGGCTGGGCCTGGTGCTTACCTGTATTCTTTTCTCTCTCCAGAACTCGCCTTATTTCTTATGGTTGCAACCTCATATTCAGGCTGATGTGAGAGTATAGTGGACTGTATGTTCGATCAATAAATTTTTGGAATAATTAATTCACTTGCACTTGAGAAAACTTTTCGTGCACGAGAATAGTGCCCGACACGGCTGAATATATATTCTATACTGCTATCTCCACGGTAAAAAGCACCAACAAAAAACTTAGTCCCACAGACTGAACCGCGCAGATAGTGAATATTGGAGTGAATATTGAAACAAAGATTAAAATTTATGAATAACATTACCCAAATTATATCAATAAGCTAACTGTATCAAAAATTAAAAATAAATAAAATTATTCTAACAATTGAGCTGAGTGGAAACTCAAGAGCGTCAAATACGTTATTTCGGTGCATCTCATCCAAAATTGCTCCGATCGATCGGGATGTTTTGGTGATGTGCCTCTGAAAACGAATTCGATCAATCGGAAAATAGTCCCAAAATTTGTTCGTCTATTGTTTTTAAGCAAATTGCCATACATTCAAGTAGTGAATGTGATTGCCTTATTGAATGTCACCCTTTCCTTCATATCACCGTAATTTGAATTTCAATAGATATTCAGTCAGAAATTCGAAAATTCATATCAAAGACACATTTGTTATGAAGTAAATCAATGCCGAAATTGTTCTTATATACGAATCGATGAAAAGCTTCGATGGTTGTGGTTCGATTTCTCTCTAATCCGGCAATTCACCAAAGGTACAGACATAAAAAACAAGTCTCAACTTGTAACAGAATGAACAGGTATTCCAGCACGCAGTACATAAAAATGACCTTCATCGATAACAGTTGAAATCATCGGTATCCAAACACAAGTCTCACCTTGTAACAGAATGAACAGATATTTTGGCACTCAGTACATACAAATGACCTTCATTGATAACAGTTGGAATCATCGGTATCCAGTTTGAAGGCCACGTTTCGTTTCTATATCCACTTGAATTTCCGAAAGTAATGAACACTTCATCAACCTCACCTGGAGGATTAATGTATAAAATGTTGGAAAAACTGCAAACAAAATGATATAATTCGATCTTAACACGCCCATTGCAGACAAACAACTGAGAATCCAATCAAATCAAACATTCATTCAAACAATAAAACTCATTTGATATATTCATTTATTCATTAGAAATAGGTACAGGTGTTATTTTACGTGGAGGTTTCGTATTGAAATTACATCGATTCCGATTGGCAAATATTCCATGCTGCTGTCGGTGATGGATATCTCTGTTTATATTCGGCATTGTTCACCATACCATTTGGTCCTCTATCCACTTCCATATTGCGGACAGTGTATCAGACTACAGCGTACTCTTTGTGATTCATACACAGAGGCTTTTCAAAGGTAAAAACTAGAGGTGGTTGATGATTCGCTGAGGTTGAGGGATTGCTAGTATGAAATTTCTTTAATTTGACAATGTGTGGAGCCGATGTCGACTCTGTGAAGTATTTTTGAATGATGTCAACTTTTTGATGTCCCTTCACATATATAACATTGCCATCTTCCAACGTCTTCCAAATACTATACAAATCACAGTAATCCACGGAACCATCGGAATATCGCAAGCCGTGCACGTTCTACTCGACATTTCTCACTTGCCGTTTCTCTCCGACAGACAAGGAACTGTACGACTTCGGAGGCTTCAGCAAAAAATGATCTGTTTGCACCCCATCGGTTATGCCAATTTTTTTTGGGTAGAACACACCACTCGAATCAAACCTTGAATGTCTACTGCTACAAGTTTCATCTTCGACGTCTCTCGCACAACTGATTGCTCCTCTCGTCGTTTCTTCAAGATAAATGTCGAACGATTTCGCTCAAGGGCAAATGCTCCATAATGCAATCATGAATGATGACGCAATAGGCACGTGTGTTGGCTGGAAATCCTCTTTTGGCTTTAAGGTCAAGTTTTACATTCATCATACCCGATTTCACAAATTCAGCTCTTTCCGAGACGTCTATAACGAAAACAGCTCGCTGTCTGTATGCTACATAATCGAGCACGGACTGTTTCTTCAGTGTACCCATATAGCTGGAGTGGAAATCGCTATAGGCCGTGTGAGCTTCAACAAAATCATTCATTTTGAAATCCCATCGCATACGCTCATGTGAGTGAATATCACTGTTCAAGGTCAATCTGATATCCAACAAATCGATATTATCGAAGTAGGTAGAATCTTTACGTAAATGATCTACACGATCTGTTTAGAATACTGTGATGATGTATCGTGGACTCTCCAGATCAGAACACGTTATACGGACCGAAATTTCTTTTGTGGATCCTGCATTCAGTGCAGCAAGCTTATGTAACTCTCACTTCCTGAACGGTATCATCATAGGAAGATCAGATTTCATAGATTGGAGGAGAATCAAACGAATTTCATCGTTGGAAAAAACATGTTTCACCTTCAATTCGATACTCTCGATATTCAGTTGGGTTTTAGTCTTTCCAAATTCAGTCGCAACATCTTCAATTATTATACTGTTCTTGTCGTTGCGAGCTCTGACCAATCATATTGTTTTTTTCCACACATGGCCAGTGTGTTCTCGGTGAATATTCCCAAACATTTTTTGAGAGGGATGTGAAAGTTGAAAAATCCATCAGCTTCATTTCGCATGGATCCATTCGGATAATTCCATCTAGATGTACACATGTGACTGGTATCGTCTGCAGTATAACATAAGTATCCCCTGAGTGTACTTACTATCCCAGGATTTCGAACGTTACCCAACTATTTACCCTTGAGTTCGTAGCAAATAGAGTCGAAGAAAAATGTCGGAGCATTATTCACAAAAGTAACTCTGCCATTTCCTTCGGTTTTTGTCAATGTTCTCCTGACGATAACTGATTACTGATTGGCAATTGCGATGATATCATTGTTCTCGAAGAATTTCACATATATTTACTTGTTTCCAAACGTTGAATGATTCATCAAACTTTGGCTCTCGGTAGACGTCGAACACTTGTTTGGATAATACCCAATGATTGTAGAAATTGTCGATTCGAAGTAGAAAGTTTAGAAGTGACTAATCTGCTCGGGAGCTTCTCCACTACTGGTGCCGCTGACGTGTGAACACTGAATATATATATATATATATATATATATATATATATATATATATATAGTTATTATCGCATGAAATCATGACTTCACCCATGACGTGTTATGGCAAAAATTCGGCTGTTTGAAACGGACTTACTGTTCGCATCCTCTCACATATAGATGGCATACCACCTAGTGATTACAGTTTGCTGCAACTTGTTTTGAAATGAAATCGAGGTTAGGATTGTTTGGAAATATATATGTTTGGAATTAGTTTGGAATTAATTTCTTTGATAGTTACGTTACGACAGAAAAAATGTAATGATTTTCACCAATCATCGTATGCATTCTTGAATAAAAGGCAAATTGGACTAGAAAATGGATAAAAGGATTAATGATAGAATCAATCCGTTATAATCATAGATTGAAAGGATTCCAGGTGTTTATTGTTATCAAGACTGTAATTGTGATGTTGAAGAAAGCTTCCACTGGAGTGATTCGATGTTTTTGATGATTTTTAATTATATTGTTGATTGTCTGGCGTTTTCCGTAGGAGGTACTTATCTTAGAATGCAGCGTTATTCTGACGAATGATGAAAACAAACTTCACCTTGAATGATCATTCTTAATGTTTTGGATAAAAGTTGTATTTGTGTGATTTGCTGATCATTTTTCAGAATTTTCCAGTTTGAATATTTTTTTCCAAGTTCTAGTGACAATGTTTATGGTTGTTACATACCTAGTAAAAGGATGCAAAAACAATTCATGGAATATTTTTTCAGGCGAGTGTTTCTGGAATGTTTTTCAATGCAATTTATTCTCATTTTATAGTGTTCCTTTGACTCTCCGTAAAGGAAATACGAAGGAACTATATTATGAACAAAGAAACTTGTGGGTGCAAGTTCCGCATTGGGATGATTCAACAAGGAAGAATCTGTTCTGATCATATTCATTCTGGTGCATATTCAATGCAATGTATTATTTGAATTCATTGAATTGGCAAGAAATGAAATCGAAATGAAATGGTGACTAGTCGAATAAAAAGCACTTTTTATCATAACTTTCTTAAGGTGATTTCTAAACCTGGGTTTACTGCAGTTTTCAAAACTTCATAAGTCATATATTCTTATTCCAGTATGCATGATGAATTGATTTATATTTCATATGGGGTATGGATTGTTGATAATTTACCTCGTCATCTTCATGACGTATTAGTCTTTACTATAGTTTGTAGTTTGTATCATGGTATTGTGTTGGGTAGTTGAGTACGCATATTCAGTAAATTTTACTAATTTCATCTGTTTTCACAAACTTTTCAAATATATGAATTGAAATTGTATAATAAATATATTCATAAAATACCTTCTGTTTGGCTATCCATTTATATAAACAATGAGATTAGATCCATTAGTGCAAAAGTTGAAACTTTTTGTAGCAATCAATTACCCTAACACCAAACTGATAGTATCTGCACTTGACGCGCCTTTTGCTAACAAGGTTAGCATCCTCAGAAACAAATTAATACTATAGTATCAATTTCCTTCTGAAGATGCTAACTTCGAATGCAAATAATATCAGTTTGGTGTTGGGGTAATTGATCTCTACAAAAAGTTATATCCATTAATATTTAAGTTTCCCCTTCAAATATTTCATGAATAACTTTACTGCGGGTTAAACAACAAATAGAATAATATTCATGATATACCATTGATAACCTCTTAGGTAAATGAGATCTTTTGAAGTGTATTAATTTTTAACGATTTCACATGTATATGATGACGAGCGTATAATGATGGCTATTATTCATGAGGTGAAGTTTACGACCACGAGGCGCAGGCAAGTGGCCTAAAGCACCGAGAGAATAATAGCCGTTATACGCGAGTAGAATACAATACTTTATCCACGACTAATGAAAAAATTGTTTTTTTTGGAAAATTTTGTTACATATACATATTTTCAAAAACACTTTAATTGTTTATTCCAACAAATTTTTCATACAATACTGTTGACAGGTTTGAGTCAAATTTGTTTGGATTCAAAAGCTATTTCGATATGACACGCACATTCATGGTCGTTGCATAGCTCAATGTAGGTGCTCCTCACCTTTTTTTTTATGTAGACACACAGAACTAAATTGAAAGTATTTGGTGGTTTACACGATAAAATGTTAAAAACCGACTGTTTGGTAGCAAAACAATGTAATATTATAGCCAAATGAAGCAAGTATTTGACAATAGTGAATGATGGATATTATTAAGGTCGAGGAAGAAGGGTATATTATAAAATAGTTGTGGATAATAGTGTATTATTGAACGAGCGTATAATGAAGGCTATAATTCACGAGATGAAGTTTACGGCCACGCGCCGCATTTTGTATGAATTATCATGTTCTGAAAAGCAGGGAAGAGCAAGGAATTGTAGATACAGTGTGGTCCAACGAAAACTTAACACCTCGATTTTCCGGCGTTAACATGAAAATGTGGAAAATCGCTCGAACCCGTCAATTTCTGATTTGAGGGGGAACAACTTTTCCGCTGTTTTCATCCCCGTGACTTCAACCCCCTAACGGGGGTGAGCACAACCCCTTGATTTTGAATAGGGATGAGGGGTGTTGAGATACCTTATTTTGAAGATCTTATCGTGTACTATCTGACCGTAAAATTTCGCTCCAAAATATCCATCGATAACGACATGACAGGTAAAATAGTGGAAGAGTACGTACTTTTGTGATTACTTTATTAAATGTTCGAAATGGGCACCATCCACTTCCATGCAGTAATATAAGTTTTGCTGAAAACGTTCACGTACATTACTCAAGATGTCTGGTGTAATTTGACGGCATTCATTAATGATCCGAGTTCGCAAATCATCCAGTGACTCAGGCTGGGTAGCGTAAATCTTGGATAATAGGTGACCCCATAGAAAAAAGTCCAGTGGAGCCAGATCAGGTGATCTGGGTGGCCACTCAATATGTCCCCTTCTTCCAATCCAGGCGTGAGGAAAATTGTCATCTAAAAACTGACGCACCGGTTGAACAAAGTGAGGTGGTGCGCCATCTTGTTGGAAAATGATCGTTTGATGGTCTTCTGCATTTTCCAATACTTGCACGAGGGCTGGATAAATAGCGTTCTCCAATAGATCGAGATACATTTGGCCTGTGAGATTACCGGGTAGAAAAAAAGGGCCGATTATGTGATTTCCATAAACACCCGCCCAAACATTTAATTTTTGGGGGCGCTGTGTATACACCTCACGAAATAATCGTGGATTTTCATCTGACCAATACCGACAGTTATGCCGGTTTACAATGCCGTTAAGGTAAAATGAACACTCGTCCGAAAAACAGATATCGAACATGTAGTTTTGATTGCCGTTAATTATTTCACTGATCACTTCACAGAACTGGAGTCGGCGATCGGGATCATCCTCATTCAGTTCCTGAACCAATCGTATCTTATACGGATGGAATTTATGTTGTTTCAGGATTCTCATGATTGTTGTGCGTGAAACACCAGATACCTCGGACAATTTCCTAGTACTAACGGTCGGATCCATTGCTATATGACCTAAGACAGCCACGTCCCTCGCTTCGTCTCTTTCTTGCACCCTCTTTTTGTTTCCAACTGACCCAGTAGCGTCAAATTTGGCAACCAGTTGCACAACGTAAGCAGCGGAAACATTTTTTCCAGGATGTCGTTCGTTAAATAAAGCCGCTGTTGTGCGCGCAGAGTCGTTATTTCGGAAAAATAATTTTATCATTTCCACCCTTTCTTCTACGGAATACACCATTTTAATTCCACTACAAATTTACATTCGCTTGGACACACTTGTACCGTTCTTAACAATTCACGATAGACTAAGGTACAAAAACAAGGTCCGTCTACTTTTTTGGACAAAAAATTAACCACTCAATACCTTTGAAATGCGTCGGATACGAATAATATTCTCGAGATAAATTCCATATTGCCTCTTTCACTATTTTCGCTGTTATTTCATTATCGATGGATTTTTTGAAGTGAAATTTTACGGTCAGATAGTACACGATAAGATCGTCAGAATGAGGTATCTCAACACCCCTCATCCCTATTCAAAATCAAGGGGTTGTGCTCACCCCCGTTAGGGGGTTGAAGTTACGGGGATGAAAACAGCGGAATAGTTGTTCCCCCTTGTATTAGAAATTGACGGGTCCGAGCGATTTTCCACATTTTCATTTCAAAGCCGGAACATAGAGGTGTTAAGTTTTCGTTGGACCACACTGTATAGGTACCTGTATTAGTGTATTCGAATGAAAGTTATCACGTATATAATATACCATTGTTTATAGAGATATAGTTAGTCAACGTCTCTGTAAAAACATTTGAAGCGTTTTTGTTACGCCATCTACACTATAATGGCGATATTTCCGTTTACTTGACAATGCACGACAAAGTTTCCTTCTCTGAAGGGAAAAGTGGGGGCAGAGGGCAGAGCTATACCATATACATTTCAAGTAATGGACTGGCCACTAGGACAGTTCTTCACATAACATAATGCGGAAGACTAAAAGAATAAAAGAAATACATCTTGAAGAGAGAAGGACAGAATGACAATTTTATACTTCTCTCTGCTGCATAGAGAAAGGAATGCACTTAGATATTATACTTGAAGTATTATATCTTGCTTATTCCGTAGTCCTCTTTCTCTTAGGACCAGTCACCAGTCCATTATTAGGTGTAATGTCTATGAACTATGTCTGTCAGTTATATTGAAATGTTGAAAGAAAGATAATGAAGCTTCAAAATGGAGTTGATGGTAGAAGTTTCTGCAGGAAATAAAAGTTCAAATATAAAATATTGTTCACAACATGAATGATCTACGGCATTGACAAAAAATTCTACTTCTGTTTTTTTGGTATTATGTATAAGCAGTATAAGTTATCAAGAAAATTTGTGATTCTGGCTGCGACGTCTGTGAGAAAAATGGAAGAAAAGACATGACTTGGACACGAAATCACTAGTGTCATCTACCCGCCGTATCCATCCCTTCAAATGATATTTCCATATGCTTCACTAACTATGTATGTCTATATAAAAATGGTATTACCGAACTAAGAGTATACTTATAAGGGTATTTGATCAAGAAATCAGAGCTATATCACAGAATAATTTAACTACTATACAGAAGAGAATCAAATGACATATTCGGTAAAAACCACGCCTTCCCCAAGTGCACCAATGGGAGCTTACTGAAATATTCTATTGCTTTTGCTCCAGTGAGTCAGATGAAGAGAGCTACGTACGACGATCAGATAGCTTTCTGATTGGTCTAAATTTGTCTGAATTTAAATTTAGACCAATCAGAAAGTCGTACAATAAGATTTCGTGTCTGTCATAGGCTGGATTCAGACAGATCCGAAATCCGATGGTACGACGATCCGACAGATTTCTGGTTGGTCTATATTTAAATTTAGACCAATCAGAAAGCTGTCGGATCGTCGTACCATCGGATTTCGGATCTGTCTGAATCCAGCTTCATCCTGTTGTTCGTATATATTGTCAGATTTCTCAGTGTCCATGATAGTGCCAAAGTTCTATCAAGGTCAAATATTTCTGGGACAGTTGTGTTAGGTTACCGTTGCGCTTCTGTATGTAGTAATTAAGTATTCTGTGGTTATATATTGATGGGATGCTGACTATTATATAACCTCGAGCTTCGATTGAAAATTGCAAATAATGATAATTATTTGTTGAATTTTTTTCCACCAACTATCGTTAAACTTATTTTTAGGCGTTATTTGAAAAACCTACATGACAAAATTTGTTTAAACTATGATAAAGTTGATCCGAAGACAGTAGCAGTGTACCTAGTAAGAAAACGAACCGAGACTAGCAATATCTGGCTGAGAAGAAAAAAAAATTGTTTCATTATTTCAAAGATTTCAGTTTCCAAATGGCATATGTCAACTGTTGGCAATTAAGTTCCTTTGAGAACAATGAAATTTTATTATTTATGTTTGTTAGGAAATGTGGTATTCTTTGTTGAGGAAGGTGGAACTTTTTGATGACATGAATTATATTAATTAATATCATCTATTAATGGGTTGTATTATGTCTTGAATATATCTTTATTACATTACATTATATTACATGTTGAAAAATATATCGTATACGAATACAAAATAGCATTATACATTCATCCCAAAAAAATACATCTTAAATACACAACATAATTCAAAATAAAAAGAATGTAAGGAATTGAACATATTTTCAAAATGGTATTGCAATCAAATGTACATTGGTTTTGGTTCTAAGAAATCTTTGGAAGGTTTCCAAGTATAAATAACAACTATTTTCTTCCAATAATTGAATTGCCAGTAATACTGATTAGCATGTTTTCACATTTGACCGATTTCTAATATCAGTCTTTATTAAATTCAGTCTAGAAAATATTCATTCTGCACTTGCAGAAGAGTGAGTAAAAAATGAATGAATGTATTATTTCTTAAATGTATCTTAATGTTTCAATTTCCATTTATTCACGAATGACAATGGACAATTTTTCTCATAGTTCATGCCACTACGATATCGCAAAGGATCATATTGTAATGACATCGAGAAATACATATCGCAGCGACATCGCAAAAACTTATCGCAGAGACTGTTATGAAAAAGTAATACGTGTGCCTATTCTTAATAAACTATGAATGAGCAGGATGTTTTACATATTCATGATTTCTATAGACGGCGGGCATGTGACGTCACAAGACAACTGTCAATCAGCCTGCTGGACAAACAAACCCATAAGCAACAATGGTAATTTAATGAGATTATGATCGTAATTATGAAGAAATTACGGGTTTACCCTAATTTTGGGTTTACCCTTAGTGTACCTGACATATATAAATGTCTATATATTGCAATCTATATTCATTATTCTTCCTGCTTGCAAGGAAATTGTATGTGAAATAGCTGATAAAAGTGATTATTTCAACACCATGTCTATGGATATCCAGAAGAGATATTTAGAGAAACTGAAGGGAAGTGATGGATGTGATCCTTATTTATTGAAATTTGGGGATTGTAGTAATGCTGTGCAAAAACTTTCCTAAAGTTTCATGACATGTTGTATGACATTATTAACTATTTTGTATATGAGAGTGCATACACAGAAGACTTCAAAGGCTATAAAAGTTTGGATTCATACAATATGTTTATATCTAAATGGATTAGAAGGATTGGAGTGGAGCTTGTGAAAAGAATACTGAAAATGTACTTTAATAAATAATAGTTTTGAAAGAACAGATTTAGGGTATGTTATATAAGGCGCTACAAAATTATAAACCACAACCATATTTTTATATGGCAATCCTGTATAAAAAAGGCATTTAGATGAGTTATGCTTCAAACTTTCCAATGTGAATGATTTAGTCTGCAAAGTTTCCCAGAGATGATGGATTTCACGATAACAATTCTGCAACTCGAAATCAATATCGGGACATAGGTGTTCACCAGAGTTTAGTGCATGTTCCACTTCTTCAACTGGTTAATTTATATCATTCAGAGTTTGATTTTGCTCATCAATAATATTCAAGTTTTGAACAGCTGGATCATTCACACAAAGAATCATCATCAATTTTTTCCATATCAACTGGAATATTTGCGATCGCATTTTTATCACGCTGCTCCCTAAGATACAATCTCTGAATACTTTGAAGTGCATTGATATTTGTTTTGTAGCCAAGTAATTGATTCGGTACCCAGTCCATATTGTCAACATCTTTGAGTGCACTTGGATTGCCTGAAATGAAAAAAAAATTAAATTATGTTGGCTATGTTTCCTAGATTCTTTGAAAATATCTCCAACAAAATGTTTTGAACACACCGTTGCCCATTTCAACTTATAAGAAGTTAAATCTGCTCTTCTAGTTGCCTGAATCCACAATTTACATCTCTTTTCAGCAAGAGGATTAATCTTTTTTTCTATTGTCGAAAATAGAAGGGAATCGATGGAATGAAACATTATGCCTGCCGCTATTACTTCCACATTTCACAATCGCACAAAATTGAGCCTTTATTGAGAAAAAAGATTTTAAAATATGACATTAACACACACTTAGCATAGGTAAATCAGGTTTGTCTGTCCAGCAGGCTGGATTGACAACTGTCATTTACTGTCGTCTGTCAGATATGCCCGCGGTGTATTCAAATTTTACTGAAATCAATGTACATTAACCTCACTTTCCATACCACTACTAAGTTGATACCATTGACATTCCAACTAATGGACTGGCCCTAAGAGAGAAAGAGGACTGCGGAACGAGCAAGATAGAATACTTCAAGCATAACCTCTAAGCGAGTTCCTTTCTCAATGCAGCAGAAAAAGAGAGGTTACGAAGGATAGAGTAATTCAAGTATAAAATTGTCATTCTGTCCTTCACACCATCTCTTCAATGTGCATATCTTTTCTCTCTCTAATGTATTCCGCATCATGCTATGTGAAAAGTTGTCGTAATGGCCAGTCCACTAGTTAGTTAGTTAGTTAGTTATGTCAATGGTTGATACCGATAAACGTAGTTATCCAGTAGTTTCTCTTACTTACGTAGATATCTACCTACTTTCCATTTCGAAAATAGGTAATGTGTAAGAGAAGAGAGAGGAAAAAGTTTCGAAGTCAAATTCGGTATGAAAATAGGTGTAGAATCCTAACATGCAACTTTTTTCCATCCCCGCTAACACAAATGAGCGGGCCGGTATACGAGAAGTATATCCTTTCCATCAATGATGTTCCCAAAAAGCATTACAAAGCTTCGAAGGATCAATATCCCCGTATCCCTCTGGCCCCTAGCTGGCCGTCGGGGACTTCACCAGAAATGCTGGTGCTGGCTCTTTTCTGGTCAAGCAACTCAGGAAGACATTTTATATTGCTGGATTATAGAAGAATAGGCACTGCTGAAGTGTGTCAACACATATGATAGTCATTTCACTTATATAATCAGGGTTTAATTCACTAAGTAAAGTGGTTATCGCAGTTGCTAACCGTCGTAGCAACTCTGATAATAACTTGCCATAATGACGGTGGTAAGCCGTTTTTCCTCAACAAGATATCTAAAGCAATTGCCTGTGAGCCACTACTCACAGCAACTGGTCATTATAGTAGCAACTTAACTTGAAAAGTGAATACCAATTTCGCGCTTAGCAACTGACCTTGAACATAACGACAATTTTTAGTCGCTATCCATAACAACTCTGCTTAGTGAATAGCCCTGCACGTATACTAACAATAGGAAACTACACTGAGAAATTTCAAGTGACATGCGTCAAATTATTTAGCTATCATCACTAGAGCAAAAGCGGGCATGGCCCAGCTCTTCAGGTTGACTGACAGTCATTCGATATCTGAAGTCAAGCAACGCCGAGCGCGGTTAGTACTTGGATGGGTGACCATACAGGGAAATACCGCGTCGAAAGCCCATACAGCTGCAGCGGAATAGCATAGCTCGCTCGAATAGCATATCATAGCTCGCAGACAATATATCAATGAGCACAAGATATATTGAGGATATGCCGTCCTTCGTAGGGGACGTAAAGCCATCGGTACCGAGTCCATGGATGTTGGGCTCGTTAAAGATCCCTACCTCTGGTTGGAATACCAGAGGGTTCGGCAAAACTTCCGGTTGGGGGAAGTGTGCTCACCGGCGTCGGTGATTAGCCTTGGTAGCGGAAATAGGCCGACGTTAAATAAAGAATTGAAGAAGAAGAAGCAATAGGATATTATAGTATGCTCTCATTGGTGCACTTTGAGAAGGCGTGGCTTTGACCGAATATGTCATTGGATCAGCTTCTGTATATGCAGTAAGTAAGTAAGTATACATTTCTCAAATCTTTCCAATCTTTGTTGCATTCAATAGGTTTGCAACTTCTATCCACATTTCCATGTAGTCTTGTCTAGGATAATAAGAGAATTTTTGTTTCAATTGGGGATGAGAAGGCATATATTAAATCGATGAATTCTTCTGCTCAATTGACATTGGTTTATACCTCTTGTCCAACATCAGTAATAATATAATATTGACTAAAGTAAATATTATATGTAGTTCTTGATAAACTCGGATAATGCTCGGACAAGAAAAAATTTGAATTCAAATTTTCAAATGCAATGATAGTATTGATGAAGTTTATCGACCCTGGCACATACACGCCACGAATCCACAAAACACTTTCTTCCCAATCATCCAGTTGAAATTTGCAACGATGCCGAGCTCATTTCTTTCCGAAATCTCAACGAATGCTTTCGTTGAAACGAATAGTTGGATATATGCCCGAGAATAGGCTCCTTTCCAACTCTATGTTCAACTTCATTCGTTCGCGAACGAGTACGTTCAGCGAACGAATGATCTCGAGAATTGGCCTCCTTGTCTTGGCTATCTGAGCAACACATTTTCATTGCATTACAGAGGAGGCCAATTCTCGAGACCATTCGTTCGCTGAACGAATACGTTCATGACGTTATGTCTCTCTAGTCATATCTCCTCAAAAAAACATTCAATTTAATTTGAAGTTAGTGTAGCAGTTAGTGCTTGTGTCATGGTCAAAAAGATCTAAGATCAATTTTCCAATAAAAGTTTCCCTTTGCAAAATCGACATAACAATATATAAAACCAATATATATATATATATATATATATATATATATATATATATATATATATATATATATATATATATATATATATATATATATATATATGTATATATATATACATAGGGAACCTATGGGAACACCTTATTTCGTGGGGATTCAAACTCACAAAAATAACTTCATACAGTTCAAGTGTTTATTGGTTCTTAAAAGATCTGACAGAATATGACAGAACAAGACAGTAAAATCTGATAAAAAATGTATAAATATAAATAAATTAATAGGTCAGTATGAAAAATAGTTGAAAAACAACCAGAATTGACTTCTCCAAGCATTACAGTTGAGTACAAAACAAATAGGAACATCCAAAATATCTTAAGAACAAACCATCACAGAACTTAACAGGTCTAATTTGAATGAAAACTTGCATCATATGCAAATCATAAACTAAAAACTGACTACCACACGAATACTAAAATACAAAAAATATCATGCTTTTTATTGTTAACAAACCCTATTGCCACAATACAAGTCAATATGATGTATTTTCAAAACTGTACAAAAGTATAAATCTAAAGAAATATATTATTTACTGAATGAACAGAAGCAAGTCATTGTTAGAATTCAAAAATACGAACACTTCTATTCTACTCCATCTTCTTCAATTTGTTTGGACATTGAGGCTGTCGAGCTACTCTTCGATAAAGAAATCTCAAACTCAGAGTCAGGTTCAGGTATGCTGTGGGCTGCGACAACGCAAAAAATTACTTTTACAACAGAGTAACAAAGACACCAAGAGACAGAGGCAATCAGGAATCAGCCACATAAAACATATATGTTTGTGTGTTCTGTGTCAATTTCTTTGCACTTTTTCTGTTTATCTTTGGTTCTATGGGGTTATGCCACTTATAGAGATTTTTAATTTTCCCAATTCACCCCAGATTTGCCAACTTCGATTTCCCCAAACCGTGCCCCTAGCCACAGGTATCCCTTTGCCTATAAACTCGTGACATTTCGTAACTTTCCAATATATGAACGTTGGTTGCTACTAAGATGTCTAGAAGTATATGGTGCTGGGACTGATGCGATATTGTTTAGAATTTTATGGCGACACTTTTCTGTCATTAGTGTCATTTTTACGTTTCGTGGTGTGTTTCTCAAGTTCATCGCTAGTTGACGCTTATTGGAAGTGCATAGTCAACCGATCGATTGACAAACTATATATTCTTTGATTCGAGCAGTCAACAAAATGAGCAAAATCTTGTCATACTAATAAAAAACAAAATCAAATGGAAGGAACACAATTATAGGGAATTTGGCAAGTATTCTAAACAAATAATATAGGTTGTTGATTAGTCAGCGTCCAAAAGTAAAAGTATAGCCAGCCGCTAGGTCGGCCGTTTATACATTTCCTAGGAAATTTGTTACTCTTTTCGCTGCAAATGCCATCTGAACTGATTTGATGTCGAAAAGCCATGATACTTATTATCATAGTAGGCATGTGTCGCCAAGTATACCCCAAACATGCCCAGGTATAACTCGGTACACCATCCTTCTAGACATCTCAGTTGCTACTATAATGACCAGTTGCTGTGAGTAGTGGTTCACAGGCAACTGCTTTAGATATCTTGTTAAGGACAAACTGCTCACCACCGTCATCATGGCAAGTTATTATCAGAGTTGCTACGACGGTTAGCAACTGCGATAACCACTTTACTTAGTCAATAGCCCTGATTGTCTGATTTCTCAGTGTCAATGAAAGTGCCAGAGTTCGATCAAGGTAAAATATTTTTGGGACAATTGAGTTACGTTACCGTTGCGCTTCTGGATGTAGTAATCAAGTATTCCGTGGCCAAGAGGTAAGGGCGTCAGCCCTCGAAGTTGAGGCGTTTTCTGGCGCTCTTGTTTTTAAAACGTATTCGTCTCTCCATCTCTCTCTCAGGGTGTGAATGGCCGTAAGTGAGAGAGAATGAGACATACGAATACGTTTCGAATACATGAGCGCCAGAAAACGCCTTTGGTGCTCTCCAATACACTCTGAGGTGCGTTTCAATATTACGTCCGACGTGCGTCCGATGTACACATTTTCGTATGGAATCGTTTCGATTTTAGAACGTCCTATCCGACAACTGCATTCGATCGTTTCAAAATCCTTTACTGGAACGTCCGAACGTCAACTATTTACCCCACGATTTAGACCGGTAAATCTTACTCGTCATGCGCAATAGGGTTTGTTTGGAAATTTCATACCCATCGTTATTATTCATGTCATCTAAATATCTAAACTAAAAAGAATAAATATGTCCCAGAATAAGCAACTCATCGTAATCTCGATGAAAACGCATCGTGTTTGTATGGATGGAGAAAACGTAATTACCACTGGCGATGGAAATGTCTTCCTTGAAAATATACAAGGTAAACAGTGGAAGTTAAGGTACATCTTGGATTGTTGTAATACATTGTTCTCATTTACAGATAAAAGTCTTGTGTCTGTTGCTAGCCAAATAGTTAGCGATGTATTTGGAATCTCTTTTCAAGAGAGATATGAAGATGAGACTCTAACAGTAGATACCATGGAGGAAGAGGATGAAAATTCTTCAACTGCTTCTCCAAGTCAAGATGTTTCCAGAGCAACATGGAATAGAAATAAAATTCTTCAATTGATTAATGCCTACAAAAAGAATGTTTCACTTTTCAACTCCTCCACTGTGAGAAAAGAAAAGATTTGGAAATTGATTGCAGCAGACATAATCAATCACAGTCCAGAGCAGTGCCAGAATAAATTCAAATACCTCAAATCCAAGTATATGAAGAGGAAAGACAATATGTCTTCTAGAGCAAGTGGTGCAAAAATGATAAATTTTGAGTATTTCGAAGAATTTCAATCCATATTTGAAAAGTACCCAAATGTGAATCCTCTTTTCATAGCAAGTTCTTCCTCCCAAAAAGGTATGATTCCTGAAATATGAGCTTTTGACCCATCCATTATTGCAATCATAATTTTATTTTCTATTTCAATAACATTGTTGATTTTAGGCGAAAGCAGTAAAACACTCGAAAATACTGAAATGTCCACCAAAATAGCTGAGGAAAATATAGATGAAAATCCTGACATTGTTCATGAGAGAACATAAATTCCAGTTAAAAAATTCAGAAAAGTTAACAAGTTCAAATGGAATATAATGAAAAGTTTGAAAAAAAAGAAGCTGCAAAGCAAAAACGACATGATGAGAACATGCAAATAAAAAATGAAGCTATTAATACATTCAAGGCATGTATGGACAGATTATTTGAGAAGGGAAATACTGACTGATTTATAGAATCGAGAAATATCTCCAGTCATTTTTGTTTTGTGATATACATACTTCGGTTTGTACTTTCTTGTTTTTCAGTTCATAATATAGGTAGGTAGTTAAAATGACATTCTTTGTTCCTGTTTATTATTTCGAGAGTTTCTAGTCTAGTTATTTTTATTTTGATGAAATATTTATTTATTATGGACAAATGTTGATGTGTTTAGTTTATTTCGTGAATATAAATAACTTAACATTCTTAGTGTGTCATTTTCCAAAAATGTCTCCATTGATTATTATTATTAGAACAGTTGAATAGATTCTCATATATTGATATAGAGACAAATCCCTTGTAAAATAGTTATTAATTTTTTATATGTCAAAGTGGATTCAACAGTTAGCCACATTGTACATGTATAATTGGGAAATAATATAGGTAGGTAAATAATAAAAAAATATATCAATAATAATTTATTTCAAAGATTGTTCAAGAAGGAATCATAAAGTGAACGGGCCATTTCATCACGAAAATTGTCTGCATACAGTGCCCTCTCCTCATGATCTTTATTTTGTTGTTGATCCATAACTTCGTGTCCCTCGGCAGCATACACTTCAACTAGTTCATTTGGATCTATCAAGCAATTGTTGTGTAGTACACAACAAGCAATGATGTTCTGGGAATCATGTCCATTCTACTCATGTCCAACATGTCTTTCAATCTTCTAAACCTACCAACAAGTAGAGCAAAAGATCTCTCTACAACTTGTCTAGTCTTATCATGACATTTATTAAAGTGTTGTTCTGCAGGAGTCAAGTTTCCTCGGTCAATATACGGAGGTATATACCATTTTTGTAGGGGATATGCCTTATCACCTAAAATGAAGTCATTTTCACAGACATATCTTTCTGGATGATCTGAAAATCCCCTATTAATTGGTGAGTTACGGAAAACTCTAATATCACTCACGAGGATCTTTAATAGGCATATATTTTTCATCAATGGCTCCTACAACACCTTCCATTCCTGCAAATGCCTTGAATCTGTTTTTGATGCTATCAATTTCCCCTCTTCCAGGCCACTTTATGATGTCATGTGCAACTTTATTCAGTGCATTTATAACCCTTAGGAAGCACCAAAATAGGGAGGCTTTTCCCATATTGAATCTGCTTCCAACACTCCTGAAATTCAAATTAGGAATAGTTCCTAATGATCAATAACAAGCAACTTACCTATAACTTTCTGGTGTACTCAGGAGCCAAATAACAGACGAAGCCTGTTTTTCACTGTATATTTGTTCACGACCTTTGCCTTGTAATTTCCTCAGATCATTTCCTATAAGTGACATCAATCTATTGAATGATGCCCTTGTCATTCTGAAGTGTGATTGGAATTGGCATTCTGTGTACCCAGGAACTATCACTTCAAAATAATTGTGAATTCTTGAACGGTCTTTTTCACGAGTTTTGATTTTTTGGCAGATCAGAGTATTGAGGAGTTCTTCTTCCTCATCGGACGATGAAGAACTGCTATCCATTTCTATAATCATGTTTTGAAGAAACCCCCAACTTCCTACTATAGACCTCTTCATTTTTTTAATTTTCAAATATATTATTCAATAACCAAAACAAATAATTAGGCATTCCAGACCAGATTATGTCTGGGGGGCAAATACCAGTTTTAACCAATCACAAACTTATAAAAAAGAAAACAAACGAAAGTTCCTGGGGGGCAGATGCCGCCGATTGGTTCATTTCGGTTTTTTTGACATTCTTGATAAGTATCTGGAATGCCTAATATCTCTCTCTCTCTATAATTTCTTGGCATTTGCTTCCGTACGGCGCATTCAGCCATGCCTAATATCTAAATAACCTCAAAACAAATTGACAATTGACGTAGAGCGTTTCAAAAATCAATGGGACAGATATCGCCCGACAAAACAACTATGATGTCATACATCGTCCGTTACCGGACGACAGACGTTAAATTGAAACGCACCTCTGTAGTCGCTGGTTCGAATCCCATTATCATCAAAAATTTTTTTCATTTTTTTTCTGACATAACTTATTTAATTTGTATCGCTCATTATTGAATTCAATAAAGTTTCTTTCGAGTTTCTCCTGAATATAGAAAAAATTCTGTCTGAAACTGATTATCAATACGATACTCGAAAGAGAGTTCTGAATTATGTACCTGGTTGAAGAAAAAATCAACTGTGAAACTCGAATGGATATTAGCCATATCGGCCTTGAACGTTTGAGGACTCGCCTACGCCATCATGCTCAAAATTCGCCCTCGTGCGATATGGCCACCATATGCACTCTTGTTGTATGAACTACTATTTTTTCGTATTCATAGATACTATGTTCACTACATCATCTGACTCAATTTTGTGCTAGCATTGTAATGAATATAGTATTCAAACATCTCTTCAAAACTGCCACTATATTTTGCATACAGTTAAATTTCTTGGAATAGATTGAACTATTTTTTCATATGAAAGTGCTTGTAGAGAAAATAATTATGGTCAACTACTATTATACCAAAAATGCTTTGTAGCTTATTATGGAAGCGAAGTTGCTTGTTGCTTCAGGTCTCACTGCACCTTTCTCATGCTTAATCTGTATAATCAATATAGTTTGAAGAAACGCTGTTAAAAAAGGGCTTTGTAGCTTATGGAAGTTAAGTTGCTTGTCGCTTCAGGTCTTACAGTACCTTTCTCAAGTTTAATCTGCATAATCACTATAATTTGAGGAAACGCTATAAATACAGCTTGCTACAAAAAAAATTACACCAATAAGATCAGAGGTCCACATAATTTTATTTGTTTATTCTTCATGTTTCAATAATTTATAAACGAAAATTACAAATTAGAGATCTGCAACTGAGAATTATGAACATGTTTCTTTTAATAGTCTTTTGTACAACTTGTCCAAAATGCCTTCGTCAGTACATCTTCACTACTAATAACCCCCGCAGCAGCTGTATTTCCTCACTGTTAAATGTGCTTATTGGTCTAGCTCTAAATTGCTCCAACATGCTTCTGAATACTTTTGCTATGGGCTAGTGCTACTCAAATGTTTGTATACGATATTTCAAGAATTATTCTGAAACAAATATAATATGTTATTGATAACCTAAACTTACATATTTCAAAATCAATATGAAAATGTAAAACACTGGGTGAGGCATTTGCTATTGATTTGCTAGAAGGTAACGAAACTGCATTATCAGGAAGGTTTTCTCCACTCTGCTTTCACTAGGTAACTTATTTTTAGGAACAATGTTTTATAGTTTCAAGAATGTATAATTCCATTTTACCTCATAAGTTTTATTAACCTTGAAATAACCATGAACATTTTTGTATACTACAACCAATGACAAACACTACTTCTCCAATAACATCTTTACACCCCACTCGACCTTCTTCAACATTTTGTATAGCCAATATTTCCAAGGTTTCATCAACTTGAAATTCTGTAACGAAAATATGTGACCTTTGCCCAGCATTGCCACCAAATATCTGAACTAGACTGCGGCTTAATCTCAACTTGAATTTGGTCGAAGAAGTTCAAATGAAGCGTAAATATATCACGTTGATGAATAACAGTTGTGTTCATTTATTTCATATATCAATGATCTGAAACTGAAAATTAAAAAACAAATATTATCTGCAACTGAAAGTTTTAACCACGTTTCGTTTGAGGAAGTAATTTGTACAACTTGTCCGATGGAAAACCATCCAACATACCTTCATCAGAACATCTTAACTACTAATAACCCCTGCAGCAACAGTATTTCACCACAGTGAAATATGTTTATGAGTCTACTGAGTCTATCTCTAAGTAGCTCCAACAATCCTCCCAATACTTCAGCAATGGGCTAGTGCTACTCAAATGTTTGCATACGATATTTTACAAGTTATTCTGAAACAAATATAATATGTAATTGACAAACAAAATTTTAAAATTTCAAAAATCATTACGAAAATGAAAAACACTTGGTGAGGCAGGCACTTGCTAGATCATTACGAAACTGCATTATCGGGAAGGTATTCTCAACTCTGCTATAACATGGGTGATTCGGTTATTTATTTTTTTGGAGCATTGTTCTACAGTTATTCTTTCACGAAACCATAATTCCATATCATCCCATTATTTTTATAAACTTCTTGAAATAACCATCAACATAACCAAAAAAACCAAATCATTCATCAAGATGAAGAATAACTGAAGAAAAGAGACAAAAACAATCATATTTTTCCATGATCTATGAAAATTTCTTCCAAAACGATCTCTATCGGGCAATAGACGAACGTACATAATGACCCCATTGTGGAAATCACGACTCTTGATGCAGCCCGTAAAAATTCTTACACATTTATATTTTCAGATCGCAGAGAGTCGTGATTTCATTCGGTCGTGCTTCCCCCAAAGTCTTGATTCCCTGCGTCGAATGTCGCGATTTCATGCAGTGTGTCGTGATGTCATGCGGTTGACATATGAGAATGTCGTGTTTCACATCAATTCGAGTATATATATATATATATATATATATATATATATATATATATATATATATATATATATATATATATATATTATGTAGAAATTGATGTTTTCACGGATCTTCGATATACAAGATGAATTTTTCTGGGTTTTTATCCGTTAGGTATTTTCTGATTTGTTCGACGTTTCGAATTCCATTTTGAATTCATTTTCAAGAACTGTGAGACGAATATCTGTCCATACCGTCCTGGTCAATCACTCCCCTTACGAAGCAACCAAGCAAGAGCTAGCAAAGACTTCAATTGTCTGTTCTCCACGGAAACTGGTATTTATAATGACTCTCCTCAGTCATTATCCGACTGCGTCCGATATTGAGGCTGCATCCTGCCCATCCAGGTATTATGTAGAAATTGATGTTTTCACGGATCTTCGATATACAAGATGAATTTTTCTGGGTTTTTATCCGTTAGGTATTTTCTGATTTGTTCGACGTTTCGAATTCCATTTTGAATTCATTTTCAAGAACTGTGAGACGAATATCTGTCCATACCGTCCTGGTCAATCACTCCCCTTATGAAGCAACCAAGCAAGAGCTAGCAAAGACTTCAATTGTCTGTTCTCCACGGAAACTGGTATTTATAATGACTCTCCTCAGTCATTATCCGACTGCGTCCGATATTGAGGCTGCATCCTGCCCATCCAGGTATTATGTAGAAATTGATGTTTTCACGGATCTTCGATATATGAGGAGAGTCATTATAAATACCAGTTTCCGTGGAGAACAGACAATTGAAGTCTTTGCTAGCTCTTGCTTGGTTGCTTCGTAAGGGGAGTGATTGACCAGGACGGTATGGACAGATATTCGTCTCACAGTTCTTGAAAATGAATTCAAAATGGAATTCGAAACGTCGAACAAATCAGAAAATACCTAACGGATAAAAACCCAGAAAAATTCATCTTGTATATCGAAGATCCGTGAAAACATCAATTTCTACATAATACCTGGATGGGCAGGATGCAGCCTCAATATCGGACGCAGTCGGATAATGACTGAGGAGAGTCATTATAAATACCAGTTTCCGTGGAGAACAGACAATTGAAGTCCTTGCTAGCTCTTGCTTGGTTGCTTCGTAAGGGGAGTGATTGACCAGGACGGTATGGACAGATATTCGTCTCACAGTTCTTGAAAATGAATTCAAAATGGAATTCGAAACGTCGAACAAATCAGAAAATACCTAACGGATAAAAACCCAGAAAAATTCATCTTGTATATCGAAGATCCGTGAAAACATCAATTTCTACATAATACCTGGATGGGCAGGATGCAGCCTCAATATCGGACGCAGTCGGATAATGACTGAGGAGAGTCATTATAAATACCAGTTTCCGTGGAGAACAGACAATTGAAGTCTTTGCTAGCTCTTGCTTGGTTGCTTCGTAAGGGGAGTGATTGACCAGGACGGTATGGACAGATATTCGTCTCACACTTCTTGAAAATGAATTCAAAATGGAATTCGAAACGTCGAACAAATCAGAAAATACCTAACGGATAAAAACCCAGAAAAATTCATCTTGTATATATATATATATATATATATATATATATATATATATATATATAATCGAAAACAAACCTCATTCCGAATTGTTTTCAAAACCAATTGAATAATGTTTTGCCCTCCTCTGAAATCTACAGAGTTGGAATCCTGATCGAGTATGTTCACAATGATGTAACCAATCTCTTCTTTGCTTGTCACAGGAAGATAAATCAAATTCAATAGAACTTCGTCGATTGCAAACTCAGATATTGTATGGGATGGTCGTCCGTTGAAATAAGCACCCAAAGTGATATTACAGTCCATATGAATTGTTCGAACTTTGATGATTCTCACAGGTAAATCAGACCTGTGAACGTGACCAAGTTCTAACCATCGTGCAGAGAATCCCAACAATTTTCCAATGCTGTCTTCAGGTCGGAAATCTATGGCATGTAGTTTGCTGTAGATTTCACAGTCGAGAGTATTGAGGTTAGCTTTCAAAGAAAATACTCTACCAGTTATATCCTCCTCTTCACTCTCGTCGTTTTTCTTCCTTTTTTTGATATCCTTCGGTTTGTCTATGAATTTCGTTAGGTATTTGGCAATTTTAGTGATTTCGTGGGAACCGATAGAAATATTGATTATTTCCCTCTTGGTCTTGTCAGCGTTCTTGAAATAATAGAATTTTTTATTGCGTTCGTTTATGTTTGGAATGCTGTTGTACAAGTGGAAACCAATCAAAGCCAATCCGTATTCCGCTGGGGTCCAAAGCAATTGGGTTGGTAAAATCACTGCTCGCTGTGGAATAATGACTGGTCACCGTGACGATCAGAGACATGACTGAGCCTTAACGTGTGCCACTGTCAGTTTCATGAAGGAATTCCAAACATAGATGTCCGCAATTTGACTGATTGAAATCCTGATAGCAGTCATTGTTATAGGAAATTTTGATTCGAAGACGGAGATATTGTTCGCATATCGAAAGCCAAACATATTTTCGACAAGAGTTACAAACCCAATTGGACAACAAAATTCTTCGAGGTAGTCAAAGTGAAAATAACCACCCCCACTATCCACTTGTTGAGAGATATGATGGGGCAACCAATCAGTGAGCATTTTACGAAGAGGAATTGCAAAAAACTGCCAACCCTGATGATTATTTGGTGAAAAAAATCCTTAGGTAGAAAGGCAATAAGGTTTGTGTCTAGTGGCTTGGTCTCGAAAGCACTCACAATAGCATAGATGCAACAAATTGATTGTAATCTTTATATGATAAATGTACTTCATCGAGTAGAAACATGATTTTTGGAATGAATATATCATGAAGTTTTTCGAATTTCTTGAGATGTGAGCGATTGGACCCGAAAAAACAGTTGTGAATAGACCACTGTGAAGTTTTTCGAATTTCATGTGTTGCATTGAGAATGGAGGTGTTAGCTAGAATGACGACTGACGAAACGAATTTTGACACCTTTGTAGATAGACTTGAAAAACATTACGTGATTGGACATCTGAATTTCCGAAAGATGAACTTGCTGATGCTGGTTTCATTTATAGGTGGAGAAGATATAGAAGTGTGTCCGAAATGTCACATCGAAGGATTCAGATGGGAACTTGGGGATTATCATCTGATGGATCATTGCACATTTTCAGATGAGGAGGGGGAGTATGTGAGACGAAAAATACGGCCGACCTACAGTGATCATGCTCATATTGGAGCTAGATTGAAGACTTTTGATGATTGGCTGGTGGCTCTTCAACAGAAATCGAATGACCTTGCTGAGGCATGATTCTTCTATAATGGCAGAAGTAATCGAGTCAAGTGCTTCTACTGTGGTCTTGAGGTGAAACACTGGCTACCTGTAGATGAAATATGGAGTCAGCATCAAATTTGCTATGAATAATGTGAATTTTGAAAACTCAAAACCCAAATCTTCGAATAAAAAATCTTCAAAAATACACATTGGACTCGACTTCATTATTCAACGTTATTCTTGCAAAATTCGTTCGGAAAATGAAGTTAATGTAGTTTTCATGCCTTGCATTAGCGTGCTGTGTTGAGTGCGCTGTCACTTATGATAATTGTCCGATATCCAGAACATCAATATCACCTTTCTTGAGAATTTTTGTATCATGAATTTGCTCATTAACAATTTTTTTCGTGATAAATCAACTTGAATGGGCACATTTTATTATTCAATTTGATTACAGCTTCGCGCAAGTGAGACGACACTTGATAGATGAAAGGGCTAGTGAGATGCTAGTAGACGGATAGGGTCGGGAATGTGAGATGCTAGTGAACGGATGACAGCGTCGCGCATATAAGACACAACTCGGCGGATGACAGTGTCACGCAAGTGAGACGATAATCGACGGGTGAAAGCGCATGTGAGATGCTAGTAGACGGATGACAGCGTCGCGCATATGAGACGCTAGTAGACGGATAGTGTCACGCATGTGAGACGAAACTCGACGGATATCGTCGCGCATGCGTGACAAAAGTCGTCGAACCGCGACGCTCATGCGAGATGATAGTTGACGATTTCCATGAATCACCTAGCATTTTCTTCCCTCACCAAATTTAAAATCTTTTATGTTACATACTTGTGATAATTATATTCAGTTATTGCTTCGGAGTCGAGCGCTCAACAATGTCTCCTCTCGTGGTAGTAATTCGCGATTTCGATGTGAAACAATAATTGTCTCAAAGTTTAGTGAAGGTTGAGTTGAAAGATATTTGCCAAAAATTCAACATTGATATCAACGGAATGCATTCTTTTGGAATATCAATGTGACCGAACATGTGAAATTGACGAAAGATTCGCCTAATTGGCTTGACAATACTAGAACATATTCCCAGAAAAGGTGGCATGTGACACGATTATTGAAGAAAAATACACATGTTGAAAACAAAACACTTAACGACGAGTTGAAGCCTCAAGAAAGTTATTAAATTCTGGATGCCATAGATTTCGAAGAGCTTCTCATGCATTACGCTATAAGGTAGACACGATTAAATTTCCACAAAATTTATTGTCTTCGCGACATGTTTCGATACACTGTATCTTTATCAAGCGAATGTTTCTAAACACTCTAACTTTTAACAAAGCTTCTCATGCAGATGCGATCGTCGAAAGCCATTGAAATACGTGAACTATTTTCCCTGTATTCATTGTAATCAAGTATTGCGAGTACGAGAAATACTTTGAACAGCATCGAGCAGAATTTTTGAGTATGCAAAATTCAAAAGCCCCTCACTCTGTCGATGAATTGAAGAACATTTCATCGGCATAAGTCCAAAAATCTGAGATAGATAAAAAACTAACTTCTCAGAGATTTGCAGAGGAGCAGAACAAAATAAAAGCAGCTGAATTAGTGCGACTGACTCCCTCTACGATTAATGTGAGAAAGCGTAGGAGTCTCGGTTTATATGAAGTAGAACCAGAGGAGGAATGGAAAATACTGCACTCTTACTTGCACATTAAAATTAACTTACAATTCAATAGAACATTAATGTACTGTTTTCTTTTTATTTGTACCCCAATTTCCTAGTGCTGGTATTCCAATCTATTTTTGTTACATTCTAATCAGAAGGCTCCATCCGGTGAACGCTGAAACGTTCATTTTCCTGCCATATTTTTTTCAAATTAACCTACGAGTAGTGAAGATTGGTCTGGAGTTACCACTGTGTGGTAAATGACAGTTGCACTCTCTGTTTATCCCCATACTAGAGTTTTACGCAGACAGCCATGACGTAGGAGGACCTCATTCGTCGGGTAAACCGTGATGGAATAAGGTTCTCGTTGGTCGCCTGAATCGAAAAAGACCAACAAAAATGGGGGTGGGAAGGCTGTAGGTACTCATCAAGCCGAATGCGATAAAAACATCTATGACTCCAATGTCAACCGATATTCTGAGAGGGCTTTTCTGGTTCACAACAGAATAGGTGAAAAGATCGGACTCGCCAGGTCAACCGTGATGGAAATCTAATCATGCGAACTGAAAAAGGATGGGGAAGCCGTACTTGTTGGGCCGACTGCCCTGAAAACCGTTGACAACCGGCGCCCTCTTGAGATGTGAGCGATTGGACCCGAAAAAACAGTTGTGAATAGACCACTGTGAAGTTTTTCGAATTTCATGTGTTGCATTGAGAATGGAGGTGGTAGCTAGAATGACGACTGCCGTATGTGTGAATGCTGTATTCATTGTAATCAAGTATTGCGAGTACGAGAAATACTTTGAACAGCATCGAGCAGAATTTTTAAGTATGCAAAATTCAAAAGCCCCTCACTCTGTCGATGAATTGAAGAACATTTCATCGGCATGAGTCCAAAAATCTGAGATAGATAAAAAACTAACTTCTCAGAGATCTGCAGAGGAGCAGAACAAAATAAAAGCAGCTGAATTAGAGCGACTGACTCCCCCTACGATTAATGTGAGAAAGCGTAGGAGTCTCGGTTTATATGAAGTAAAACCAGAGGAGGAATGGAAAATACTGCACTCTTACTTGCACATTAAAATCAACTTACAATTCAATAGAACATTAATGAACTGTTTTCTTTTTATTTGTACCCCAATTTCCTAGTGCTGGTATTCCAATCTATTTTTGTTACATTCTTATCAGAAGGCTCCATCCGGTGAACGCTGAAACGTTCATTTTCCTGCCATATTTTCTTCAAATTAACCTACGAGTAGTGAAGATTGGTCTGGAGTTACCACTGTGTGATAAATGACAGTTGCACTCTCTGTATATCCCCATACTAGAGTTTTACGCAGACAGCCATGACGTAGGAGGACCTCATTCGTCGGGTAAACCGTGATGGAATATGGTTCTCGTTGGTCGCCTGAATCGAAAAAGACCAACAAAAATGGGGGTGGGAAGGCTGTAGGTACTCATCAAGCCGAATGCGATAAAAACATCTATGACTCCAATGTCAACCGATATTCTGAGAGGGCTTTTCTGGTTCACAACAGAATAGGTGAAAAGATCGGACTCGCCAGGTCAACCGTGATGGAAATCTAATCATGCGAACTGAAAAAGGATGGGGAAGCCGTACTTGTTGGGCCGACTGCCCTGAAAACCGTTGAAAACCGGCGCCCTCTCGAGATGTGAGCGATTGGACTCGAAAAAACAGTTGTGAATACACTGTGGACGCTCTCCGATTCACTAAAAGTCGGAATTTGGCATATGAGCCCCGAGAAGGTAGTTCGTTGAGGTGAAAATAGCTGTTTTCTTCAATGATTCACCGCGAAACGATTCATCCCATTGAAATACTCTGATACGGCCAAATGACGATAAGGAACGCGAGGTTATCGCAGACATGTTCAGACAAGTCAACATCTCCAATGACGCCGCTCTGAGTCATCACAAACAGAGTGTTAGTGACCTCCAATATCAACCGATATTCTGAGAGGGCTTTTCTGGTTCACAACAGAATAGGTGAAAAGATCGGACTCGCCAGGTCAACCGTGATGGAAATCTAATCATGCGAACTGAAAAAGGATGGGGAAGCCGTACTTGTTGGGCCGACTGCCCTGAAAACCGTTGAAAACCGGCGCCACTGTGGACGCTCTCCGATTCACTAAAAGTCGGAATTTGGCATATGAGCCCCGAGAAGGTAGTTCGTTGAGGTGAAAATAGCTGTTTTCTTCAATGATTCACTGCGAAACGATTCATCCCATTGAAATACTCTGATACGGCCAAATGACGATAAGGAACGCGAGGTTATCGCAGATATGTTCAGACAAGTCAACATCTCCAATGACGCCGCTCTGAGTCATCACAAACAGAGTGTTAGTGACGTTCGGAATTTCCAGCAGTAAAACGAAGAAAGACGCCCAGCTCTGAGACATCACATTTGGAGTGGTGTCTTTCTTTCAAGCCGTAAATGAACAATTTCCGAATGCTCTCCGAATCGTACGAGTAGAAATCAATACAAGTTCACGAAACACGCAGAAAAAAACGGTGGTCGATCCCCAAGAATGGAATGATTGTCTTGAAACGAGAGAAAGCTGTTGAACATATCTGACTGCTTTAGGCCAACAACTTGTATAACGCGACTCATTCAGTTGAGGACATGCCGAATATATCAAAAACGTCTACGTGAATGCCGCAGGCTGAATACGATGATTCAGTTGACATAACATTCCAAAACCCTGCGAGTGGAGGACCGCAAGGGGAAAGATCGATACTTGGCAATATATGAGGGGAAATATACACCCATGATAGAAGCGTCGACGGCCAATATATACACAGGGGCCTTATGGTTCACCGTTGGAGCCCCCCACAAAAAGCATTCACATTTCAATCTCAAATTCGTCATATGTTCGAAATATTGGATGAAATATTCAGTACTCATTTGTCTTCCAACGAGAATTCTCGCGGACTATTCGTATGCCGGAAGACTTCAAAGATTTCGCAACTGGCCTTCGATATTTCCAAAAGAGAAGTTGGCCAATGCAGGTTTCGTTTACACCGATTCAGGAGACGACGACACAGTTACCTGTCCCAATTGCCGTATCGAAGGATTCAATTGGGAGACTGACGATGATCCTTTGATCGACTACTTTAGGTGGACACCCTATTGTACGTTCTTCGACAGCGATACTCCTTCGTTCATCAATCGGGTGAAACGACCAACACATACGGAAAATAGTTTATTCATGAGGCGTCACGTGACTTTCGAATACTAGCCCATTATCATCATCACCGAAATGGCTCAATGGAAACAGAGAGACTCGGTTTGGACATATGGTTCTCGCGACGGATGCGATTTCATGATGAAACTTCAGCAGCAACCGTCCAACATAGAGGCGTCTCCGCTGCCGCCACCGTTGCTAACCTGTGAAGTTTGTTTGGAGAGTGAAGTATGCATTGTACTCATGCCTTAGACATTTGGTTTGTTGTGTCAAATGCTATGTGAGATGCGGTGAAAACTGTGCCGTTTGCCGATCATCAATCACCTCATTTATAAAGATATACGTATCTTGAATATACGTTTGAATTAGGCGCATCGTTTCATTCCACCTCCATTTGCACATAGGTCTGACGTTCACACAGACGTGCGCATAACGTATTCGATACTTTGAAACTTCCATGAAGCGTCAAAGTCACACACATGTTCTTGGGTTTGCATTCTCAACTGCTGAGGTGTGACAGACGCAAAATATCCCCAGAATCTGGAAAAATATCAACGAATTCGAATAATTCAAATTTCCTGCGTAGAACGTTTGTCGCGATGTTCAGGCTGAAGTCTTTCCAATTCTGCCTCAGAACGTTCACATTGACGATCAGGCAGAAATCATTCAAAGCTCCCGCCTAGAGCGTTTACCGCTCATGCGCAAAACGTATGCCATTCTTCGGCTTGTCGACATCTGACGATCATACGACGTGGACCATTCACGTACTCTGAAATATCCGAACGTCTGAAGACTAACCTTTCCTGAAGCGTTTGCCGCTCATGCGCAAAAACCCTTGTGGTCACTTTGACATTCAGGCTGAAGTCAGAGTTCACCCCTCATGCGCAAATCCTGCTCATAAGTACTCGAGCATTTGGCGCTTATACGACGTGAATTCGCTCATGCGAATAGGCTTCCTTGACGTTCTTGCGTATGACATATCACGTGACAACCACCACTCCTCTTGACATCTACATGAAAAATCGGTAGAGATTCAGTCTATCAGTTGAAGTTGTACGATCAACAATGTTGAAGAAAATCCGTAACTACGCGAGTCAGTGGACAACGCAACCACAAACGCCGGAAGATGATGTGAATTCGCTAAGACAAAAAAATTCTGAACTGACCAAGGTAATATGCAAGGCTGACCACGGAAGACGTAAAATGCTGGGAAGATTGCAAAAGAGCGAGCTGAACGAGAACGAGCTGAAATCGAACGTCTAAAAGTCGAAGAAAGGATCCAGAGGAACATTTTTGTTCTGAGGGAATCAATCGCACCCAGGTTGATGCCTCATTCGATCAACGAAGAAAGAGTTCGATGTCTTGGTCTATTCGAAGTGGTACCCGACAGAAAGTGGTACATGCTGAGACGTCAAAAATGCAATTGAAAACATGCTGGAAAAGTACTTGGCGAAAAAGGGGTGCGATTGCTCGATAAGTGAAAAACGTATCCCATTTCATTGATATCTGCAACCGTTTTTCGATATTTGTTGTGCGGATGAAAGTCGATCAAAATCGCCGGTTTTTTCCATAAGAATACATGTAAAATGGGATAAAAATTGTAAGGTTTTCATTCAGCTGTTTTTCGCACAAAAATGTTTATTTACAAAGTGACCAAAATAGGTCGTTTTCGACGCGTTTTTTCGATGCTATTTTTTCGTCGTTTTTCACGCATCGAAAAACAGCATGAAAAACGTAAAAATCGAAGTGTTTTTGTCACTTTTGAAACGTCAAAAACGCACCATTTGTGTGCTGTTTGTTCTCATCAAAAATGAACATGTTTTTGTTCACTTTTCCGCATCAGAAACTTCGAAACGATATGAGAGGCATTTGACCTACCACCAGTCAAGTTGATCTACCTATATGTCAAAGTATCCTCTGAAGTTGGTTGGGGATGGCACACATCAAGTGCCACCTGAGGTGCACCTCTGGTGCACGTCAGCTGTCACTCATCCTCAGAGCGTATGATGAACAAATAGTATACGGATGATCGTTATGCGCATGAGCGACAGACGTCAGGGAGCTGAAGAACTCCATGCATTATACCCATTTTTCCCTCCGCTCTAAGTGGGAAATTGAACGTCCTCAGGCGTAAGTCTACCTGACTCGCATATGACATGCACCTGACTCGCATCTGACATGCACCTAACTCGTATCTGACGTACACCTGACACGCATCTGACGTGCACCTGACTCGCATCTGACATGCGCCTGAACGTGTGTGGCAAAGCTTTTGAGCATGAGCGGTAAACGGTTAGTCGTCAGAAACTTCAAAGTATATATGAGCTGAGTTTGAGCATGGGTGGTGAACGCTGACTTCAGCCTGAATGTCAAAGTGACCAGAAGCGTTTTTCCGCATGAGCGGCAAACGCTTTGGGTGGCAATTTTGAAGATTAGCCGACAGACGTTCAGAAATTTCAAATTACGTGGATGGTTTACGTCGTATAAGCGTCACACATCGAAAAGCTGAAGTATGGCATACAATTTGCACATGAGCGGTAAACACTCTAGGCGGCAACTTTGAAAGGTTAGTCGTCAGATGAATGGAAACTTCAAAGCAAAGAATGCTCTTGGCGGGAACTTTGAAGGACTTCAGCTTGATGGATAGACGATAGGGTCAAACGCACAATAACTTCAAAGTACACGGATAATAGTTGTGCGCATGAGCGGTAAACGATCAAGGCGGGAGCTCTGAATGGTTTCAGCCTGACCGTCAATGTGAACGTTCTGACGCGAAATTCGAAAGACTTCAGCCTGAACGTCACGACAAACGCTCTATGTGGAAAATTTGAATGATGTCAGACTGAGCGTCGATGTGAACGTTCTGTCGCGAAATTTGGAGGACTTCAGCTTGAACGTCAATGTTTCCAAAAGCGTTTGTGCGCATGATCGGTAAACTTTCCAGGCGGCCACTTTGGATGAGTTCAGCCTGAGCGTCAAAGTGAACGATCTGGCGCAAACTCTGAAAGACTTCAGCTTGAACGTCAAAGCACCCAGAAGCGTTGGTGCGCATGAGCGGCAAACGTTCTGGTCGGCAACTTTGAAAGGTTGGTCGTCAGACGCACGAAAACTTCAAAGTACCCAGTAGATCGTTTTGCGCATAACCGCAACAGATGATCGTTGTGCAGACGAACTGGCGAGAATTTTGTGCTTTCTGGCATTCATGACCACACAGAGTATATGGAGCAGTCGTGGGTCATGTGATACGTCAGATGTATGAAGGCGGGAACATTTGAATTTCGTATACGTTTCAAAGACTGACGTGGTCGACGACGTTCTTGGTAGGAAATTTGAACGTTCTCAGACGTGAGTCCTCCTACGGATCTTAGGTCAAACATGAGACGCTTGAGGCAGGATATTTGAAACGCATTGTATGCAGTTTCCTCCATTACTCCCCGATGATCCAGCGTAACATTTGTTAGTATGGTTACAAACCACCCGACGACGTCAAATCGCACTAGAGAGAACATTTCCTCAGATCCGGGGAAAATTCTATAGGAATTCCTTGATATTTCTCCAGATTCTGGAAAGATTGTGCGTCTGTCACACCTCAGCGGTCGAGAATGCAAACCCAAGAATATGTCTGTGACTTGACGCTTCATGATAGTTTCAGAGTATCGAATACGTTATGCGCATGTCTGATTGGTGATCGTCAAACGGCGCAGTTTTCACCGCATCTTACACAGCATTCGATAAAACAGACCAAATGTCTACAAGGAATGAATACAACGGATACTTCATTCTCCAAACAAACTTTACAGGTCAGCGGCGGTGGCGAAGAGGTCCCTATGTTGGACGGTGTCTTCTGGAGTTTCTTGATGAAATCGCATCCGTCGTGACAGCCAAACCGAATCTCCTTGTTCCCATTGGGCTATTTCGGTACCGCAGTGAAAGCATTTTACGTGATCTCCTATTCTGGTGTAGAAAAATCCAGATTCGGCAAGTTCTTGAGGTGTTTGACTGAGACCGATGGGCCAGTTCTCGAAAGTTGCGAGACGCCTCATGAAAACAATATTTTCCTTATGTGTTGATCTTTTCCCCCGATTGATGAGCGAGAATGTATCGCTGTCAAAGAACGTACAATATGGTGTCCACCTGAAGTGGCCCATCAAAGTTTTATAACCACAATTAGCTCGGGTGTGGGTAAGGGACACTCACCCTTAGCAGATGCGAATTAATTTCCACTAAAAGTAAGTGTGACCTCCAGAGAAATTCACACTATGATTCCTTTTCAAGACAAACCCAGGACGCCAAACTTCCTGAAAGAGAAGTATGTGCTGCTGAAGGAAAAATCAATTCAATTTCAACAAACTTTCTATTTGACAAAATGGTTAAGGCTTTCGCGGCCGAGGTTTTTAGTATAACTACTTCTCTTCGGGCTTAAAGGCCGTCGTTCTTTGGAATTTCTTCCTGACGTTTCAGTCATTGGAGATAAATAAGCCTCTGAAGAAGCTGGCCACTCGCGCTAGCGAAACGCCGGGAAGAAATTCCAAAGAACGACGGCCTTCAAGCCCGAAGAGAAGTTGTTATACTAAACTTTCTATTCATTGAAGTGAGTTCTTACAATTCAAATTGTTGATTACTATTAGCAAGTTAATTAATGAGAATTATGTCTTGAGCGAGATTTGAATTAAATTACACAATGGTCTATCCTTCTGACCGTTCTGTTGACTTGGCCACTTACGCTCCTCCTTGACTAGTGAAGTGGACTCTACTTGAAACAACTACCTCTTTTGCCTCTATTTGTTGACTGGTTGATGGCTAACCTGGTGTAGTCTTCGGCAACAGGTATCGAGGTATTGAAGGTTCTCGTAGGCTTAAAGCGGCTACCCCTTTCTGCCACTTGGCTAACCTGGTTAGTCCTTGGCAACAGGTATTTGGCTATTGTCTGCTTCGATGATAGTCCAGGAGTCCACTCACTTCAATGGTAGGAAGCTAGTAGGTGGTTGGTGTTGGTCCTCTTCAACTGTCGATGGTTTTACATATAAGAGGGGGGACTAGGTATTAGACCAAAGTAATAAGAATAAATGAGTGTCGCTGAGACTACAACTTGTTGAAATAAAAAAAGATGTTTCAGTGATTATTTCTAACCTTTAGACTATTTGAATTCAAATTTACAGTCTCAGGAAATCAGTAAATTCACTTCAATAAGTGAAAGTTCTGTCATATAAAAAAAATTATGGAATCTGAATATCTCCAGGAAAGAGAATTGAATAAAAAATGACAATATCAGTTTATTCAATATAAATTGAACTAGATAAATTGATTGAATTGATCGAGATAAATTGATTGAACTGATCGAGATAGGTAGATATAATGAAAAATCTATAAAAACAAGCCAATCAATAACGCTGGATTCTCATGTAACGCAACACTTCGAAACAGGTCAGTAGGTATACAAAAAGAATAAATGATTGTTCAATGAATATTCAAGATGATGAAAACAGTTGTCTGTCAGCCCAGTATCACTAAGTGACCCTTCAACTATTCAAATTTGGCCAAGCTCAACCTTCACAAAGAAGTACGTGAGTTGAATGATACAAATCATAAACCGTGACTGAAAGGACTGGTCTCTCTACGTTACCCAAGGTATATGAAATCAACACTCAAGACAGTGACTGAAACTAAGATTCAAAGAATCTGTGACAGTTTGGTGAGTAGTGATATTCAAATTTGAATTGAATTGAATGATAGCAAACTACTCACCAAACGTCAGAGGTCCTTGTTCCACAGGGTTTGGTTGGGAATATGAGCAGTACTCTTCTGGAACTGAGATGAATTGACCCTGATTAACTTCTGGTCTCCTGATGAGATTGGTACTTGCCGGCAACAGAAAAATAAGCCAGAAATCCGTGGTTTCACTGAAAAACGTACAAATGAAAGTAGTCGTTCTCCCTCAAGGGAATATGTTTCAATTCGATTTGAGATAACCTCACTTTTCCATATAAAAATGAAATATTTTATCTAAATTCCGGAAAAATTGGGTTCAGTAAGTCGAAATAATACTGATCAATAATAAATCCTTGAGAAAGATTGGCGAAAGCTCGTGGATTGCAATGATATTCGAAGTTTCAGAAAACCGTCTCTCGGAAAACACCACTCAATACGGTTTAATCAAAAATATAACAATAATCAGGGAGATATTATTCATTGGAAAATAATTAAATCGTCGTTCACATCATAAGTCAGTCAATTCATACGTCAGCTGTCAGAAATATCGTCTGTCATTCATGTTGATTGTCGTTCACGTCATACGTCAGTCAAATCATATGACAGCTGTCAGAAATATCGTGTGTCATCCAAGCCAAACATCATACCATACCTCCTCTGTCACGCATTCTCTCCAATCAAATCCAAAAGGATTACTCATATGCAAGTATATATTTTCCTATAGGTCACAGTTCTCAAAAAATATGTGAATATGTATATGTGTGGACAGAGAGAGAGAGAAAACTTTGCACATTTCCTTCATGTTGTTGCCTCTAGTTCTCGATGAACTTGAAGGTGTTTGTCTTTCCGACCTCTCCTTCTTCGACTACCAGGGCGTAATTCCTCGGAGAGAATTGGTCAATTTGTCCCCTGAGGATTGCAAACACTCTTTTCGAAAGGAATACTTCGTACAGCTGGATTCCAGCTATGATGGTCTCTCGAACTTGGTTTTCACCAGGCGAAGCTTCTGAAATGAATAGGGCTTGTTTTTGTTCAAGCTGCTGATGGAAATGGTCTGCTTGTGTCCAGAAGCGCTGCATATTGTGTTCAACCTTGCAAGGAGGTTCATCTGAAGCAAAAACATCAAAGTTTGAACACCCTGTACATATGTTCGAAAGAAAACATGTTTTGGCTCATGCTGTATGACTCAACAACTTGTACACTTCAGTTTGACGAAAAAATTTTGTCGGACACTATATATGCTGCTATTGGTTCACTCTGTATGAGCCAACACACTTCATTTTGACGGAAAAATTATGACACACACACACGCACTGTATAAGTTTGGGAAAACTCAACCTGTATGAGTCAACACACTTCAGTTTGAGTGAACGCCATACATGCCGAAAAGGTGTACCATTGGAAAAAAGATCAACACTCAGTGTATGAATCGCTCCCAACGTGTATGTGAGCCGTTTAGACAAAAAACACCCGAACATGAGGAAAAAGAGGTACTCATATTTCTCAGTCTGATGGCGGACACACGACACTGTCGTTCAAATCGATAGTGGTATATATCGTACGAGTTCTAGCAGGAGACTGACTTCGAATGCGGCGCGAGCCAGCAAGCGTGAAGTTGGCGTATTCACCTACTCACCCCGCGTTACTATGCGTCCATCTCGTTGACCCCTAATTGGCTATAGCCGCCTAAAAAATATGACGGCAATGGGGATGACGGCTGCAAAACTCTACCACTAGGAGCGCCACCACTGCATGTACCTTTGACAGCCTCTCAAGTCATATGAAAACAATTCACAAAATTAAACGTCCCTTTTTTGCAATAATTAAGAATATAAAGATTTGAAATCGACATAAAATGGTCTTATGTAGTGCATTCGGATGTAAAAATGTAGGTACAAATTTATTTCCAAAAGAAACAAAACTGAAAAAGCAGTGAGAAGTAGCCCTGAAAAGAAAGAGCTTTCAGGCTTCTGAACATTCTAGTTTATGCTCCAGTCACTTACAAAAGAACGTAGCAGGGCTAGTAGATGGTTATTATGATGATTTTTAACGAAACACCTCTATAATCACTTTGAATTTTTTACCTTTCACCCAAAAATTTTTTTTTTTTTGAGGGATCCACCTCGTTCCCTCAACAAACTTTTCAATTCTGGTACAGACAAACATCCATATCTATCGGTTGGAGAAAACATCCTTATGATTCTTAAGTATCTTTGGAAAATATTCATTAAAATAAAAATAAAACATAACCTGCAAAATCACTCGTTAGGCACATGCAGTCGTGCTGCCACCTACTAAAAGCTTTGGGTCATCTTCCCCATTGCCTCAGCATACCGCCCACATGTGTCATAAACGCCGCCTGAAGCGAAAGACGCTCTCTGTTTCCGTTCAAGTTCAAATATTTCCGCTCGAAATGGGTGCGGTTCTACGATGCCCCCCGAACGTTTTCGATCTCCTCCGAAGCGGAAGACGCTGCTATTTATGACCTCCTAGTTGTATTTCTCGAAAAAGCGCTTGCGTCGTCAAATAGGTTTGAACGTTTGTTTGTATACGAAAATAACTTCGGGATTCACTCGCTTTGCCGAACCCATTAATCATTTGAAAACATGGTTACTATGTCTTCAAGAGACCTGCCGACAAAGAGCCGCCTTGAACGTTAACATATCTGAGGCTAGGAACTCTTCGTTGGGTCTCAGTTCAATCAAATGAACTTATTTCGTTAAAATTTCCGCCTAGCCGAAAAGAAGCTGTGGATTCCGGCAGAAACAGGTGTCCGTATTATCCCCTAGAGTTTGCGCAAGATTCTGTCCGTGTGCTAAGCAACAATTAGCGCTTGAATGCCGGATATCACTCTTGATCGAAAATATTTTGCTCCGAAAATTCTTGCTCAATATCTGAGAATACAACAAATTTTTTTTCCAACGTTCGTGCATGTTTCATCACGGCAACTATTACAAAAACTCCATGTTTTCTACAACCACACGTAGCTCTCATGCACCCTTCCGTGCATCGACAACTAATTTTTTTATTGAAATCAATATACATTCATACTTATTCAATCCTTCTACGAAACAATCCTATTTCAAGTCAACATTCACTTCCTATGTCACGACGTTATTGACTTTCCGAAAAATTTATTTTTTCACTGAATTTGCAGCGTTAAAATTGAATTATTTGTGATTTGAGGTATTTCCGAAAAAAAAAAACAAGTAGGCCATAGTGATATTCGATCATATTTCGATGCACTAGTGAAAATTGAAAAAAAACTTTAATCCGTCCAGTAGTTCTCGAGATTATGACAGCGAGGTCATTTTGGGCTCTGGTCAGTTAATTTCACGCGATCAAATCGACGGCCGCCTAGCGCTGGGTCTCTCTCTCCGGATTCCCCCTCCACGCGGCAGGTCGAACGGTCTCAGAAGAATCTCCACTGATGCCATCAATAGATATAATGAATAATTGTAGAAAACAAATCATGCTGGTTTTCTATGGATAATATGACTCCTGCTCTATGCAGTCGTCAAGATCTCGTTGCTTCACATAAATAAACAAAGGGAGGAGGAATTGAATAAAAAAAGTGTTATCTCGGCTCCTAATTATCGTGGAACAAAAGTCAGGTTGGCAAGATTTGTACAAAAATTTTTGAAGATATCACATTGCAAAAATCGATTTTTCAAAAATGATTATTTGCAGTTCAACTCTTTGACCTTCCAAAACCGTTTCGTTCATTGCTCTACGATTATCCATGGGGCAAGAAATAATAATCTAGTGGGACACTTTTTTCAGTAACAAATTAGATTGTTGCTAAGGTATCACCTATTTTTCATTCGAATGGAAACTGTAGTTTCTACTGAAAAAAAAAAAATTGTTCTAAAATTGTTCGTTTTCGTTAACCAGCTGACGAACGTCAACCCTCAGAAGTCGAAACTTGTGCGAGCAATGGATCAACGAGGCCTTACCTTTTAACGTGCGATTACCTAGCAGGGTGGCCCGGCGAGGATTCGAACCCCTTCCTTCCGCTTGATAGGCAGATATGCTAACCACTACACTACCGAGACCATTACTACTAGATGAGAGCTTTCCAAATTGTCAGATGCAAAACCCAGAAGCATTTCAAAATTTTTTAATAAAATAATGAACAAAACGCTTTTTTTTTTCGAGCGCAATAGTTCAGCAACAAATTAGAATATCGATATCAGGCCAACGCTAATCGATAGAATTTCGATTATGTAAAACTTTCAATTCAACTTTTCTTCGATCCGACCAATAGTTTTCATTATACAAGCAAAAAACAAACAAAAAATATGATTTGCGGCATTCAACCGCTAATTGTTGCTAAACGCAGGGACGGAATCTGGCGCCAACTTCGGGAGATATTAAGGACACCTGTATCCACCGTAATCCACAGGCACTTTTCAGGTAGGCGAAAATCGTCATTTTGGGCTCTTGAACAGTTTATTTGATTGGATTATCATTCGCAGGTCTCAGCATGTCGACGATGACCCCGTCAGCGGATATGGGCGGAGTCCTAACGGGGTCACCGTGTCCCGCCCCACGGCAGCACTGCGGTTTCCCGCTACGACGACATAGGCGTACCCACGAACCTATGTTCCCAAAAACTCCCGAAATACGCTTAAGAGTTATGGCGCCATCGACGGGTGGCGTCACAACCCCTTAGACATTCTACTGAGTTGGTTTCCTTCAAGCTCCCCACACAAATGAATTCTTTGAATTTTTGCCCGAAATAGAGTCGCCTAGAACTCTACGCAGAATGATTTCTCGGTCTGCTGCCGCAGAACCTGAAGTTGTTTTTTATCCATCTGTGAACCAACAGCTATCTGCTTTTGGTATTCCCCCCTCATGGAGGATCCAGTCTTCTCTACTCGGGAAAAGGACTGCACTAGACAAATAATAGTTTACTGTTGGAGGCATCTCCACCTTTGTGCAGAGTTCTGTAGGATGTTCATCTTGCCCCTCTTCAAAGAAGATTCAGGAAGGTGGAAGGTCTAGGGGTTATATCAGCTGACAGTGTGTTGCTCATATCAACGAGTAGAGTCAGACAAGCTTGTCTCTGTTCACTACGAAGTTTTACCTGAGCTGTCTGCAGTGAAGTTTTTGGCCACCAAGCAATTGCTTTATACGTAATTATTGATCCAATGATTACCACACACATCCAATCTATTTGTTCGGGCCCTGAACCCCAAGATTCAATAGGAACAGCCTGGCTTTGTGAAGAACCCTCGTTTCACGTGACTTTTCATTGAGGATAATATCGCTACAAATGGATTTCCTCTACTATCGAAAAAAGTGAAGTAAGAACATTCAGATTCTTCTCCTTGGTGGGGGGAAGTGTCAGAGTTATGCTGAAAATATATACCATCCTCGTCGGGTGATTTGAAGGGCGTGAATGATTGAAATGCCAATTCAACTGCCAGTGACGTGAATAAATTTTTTATCAATTTCCAAATCTTTTTTTTTCGGGAGTTCAGCACCCTCAGAGAAAAGGTGTCACTCGTTATCAGAATCCAAACTTCCAGAAATTGGTGGTACCGTAGGACATCTTATAGATACGTCTTCTGCTAAAGAGAATCTTGTGAATTCTTGTACTGCATGATATATGGAATATGCTCCTACGGATCTTTCCCCATAACTCCTGTTTGCCCTTCTATTTTTCCCATCATGGACCGTAAGCGTGGTTCTGTGAGTCTACCAGTTGCCTTACTCTCCGACTTGGTTGAATAATCGGATAATAACATTATTTTTCCACCTTCCCAAGGCTTCCACCGAAAAGAATTTCGATGGACTCAATTCCCAGTGGACACTTTTCCTGATAGGGGGAGTTTGCTGCTTTGCGTACTTGTCCCACAATTGTTTCTATCCCACCACAACTCTATATTCGTTTTTAAAATGCGATTGTGGTGAATTGAAATATCTATTCCACTCCGTAGCTTTCAGATCATGATTTACCACTAAGGAAACTGCCTTGGTTACAAAGGAACCCACTACTGCAATATTTCAGTGAGAAGTAAGTGAAACTAAAATTTATCTCAAATATAACTGGGCGCGTTCATCGATACAGAGATAAAATTACCTTTCTTCAGTTCTATCCTTGTCACCATCAGAAAATAGTCCGGTGCATCATCTCACTTTCTGTGTCTATCTATCAGATAACCCATTTATCCCGGCATTGATAAACGGGTCCTAATGATAATATCTGGGAAGAAGATTCAGTTTCAGTACCGAGAAAATAGGAAAGAAATATTCAACATAAATTTTAATAAGGGGTATATTGCTATGATGAGTACAGCCAGCTCCGAAGGAATCCAGGACGGGGTTCAGCCTTTTGTTATGGGCGGGAGCTGCTATCGCGCAGGAGATCACCACAACAGTATTCGGAATGAATGACTATATGTGGAGGTACCGAAATAGTTCGCTCGGTGTATGGTGAGGAACAGATGACAAAACCAGATGAATAAACCAATTAGGCGGATCTATTGGCATTCACAGTTGATGGTAAGCCAGAGAATAACACCCTGAAGAATGAACATATTGTGAAAATATACCCGGTAAAAAAAATATAGATGATAGAAGCGTAAACAAACCTCTTAGTCGAGGGTGTTTCCACTGACAGATGGTAATTGACGGATCCCAGTGTTAAAGAATCCAACAACAGAACGGTTTTGACGGAAATTGGCGGTGGAGAAGGTCCAAACAAATGAATAATCAGGCTAGTGCTTTATAAATCCGGCAAATTGTCGAAAGGATTTCTGCGTTTCAACAAAAATATAGGTTTCAGAAAACAACAAAACAACGTCAGAAATCACAGAATCCGAAAATCTTGATATCCCAGGACGGATGCAAAATTTACTGCTAGATAATTCGGATCACGCACCACCTCATTCATCAAAACTCCACAATCGAGAGGAAAGATTATTGACAGTTGTCACTTCAAAAAGGAACAGATTGTGACAGCGATGACAGGTCGAATAAATTACCAGAGGTGACTCTTTACTCCCGTGGTCAGCAAAATAGTTGACCTTGAGTAAAGGCAGTTCCGAACGGAATACCTGCGGTATTTCTATGGCCCAAATCCACCAAATCAGAGAATAACCAGAGAATCGACTATGCATCGCGCAAGGATATAGTTCTGAATTATAGACAACGTTCAGTGGCGTACCCGACATATTTTCTATATATTGAACTACTATGGAAAACAAGTTGACTTTGAGTAGGATAAATACAGATTGAGGATGTTTCGCATTTCGGAGTGAATCGGCTGCTAGTGCAAAACTAGCCCGTAACATTCCCCCCTTCACTCCCATGGGGAAATTTCTTAGGAAAAATTTCCTCAAGAAGTTATAGAAAAATAACAGCGGTTGAGAACAGAGCACAGTACCAAAACTAAAAAAAAAACTACGGAAAATTTGGTTCGTCTGCATCAGATGTATGCGACTTCAAATCCTTGCCATGTCAAACTGAGGATCCCCCGGCTATATCGGTCGATTCGTATGTCCACGGAGACACTATTTTAGAGATAGTAAAAGGTCCTACATATTCATCTGCAAATTTCGAGGTGAAGTGTTTGCTGGCATCCGACAACGCATAGTTTCGTCTTTGAACTACTTGACCTAATTTGAAGGTGTCGGGACGGCGACGAAAATTATACTGACGTTTACTCTTTTCGTAAACTTTAACTAAGCGAGACTGAATATCTCGGTACACTCGGGAAAAGGCAAGAGATTTATCAGTAACGGTGTACTCATCTAACGATACTTCATGACCAAAATTTATGAAGTTCGGAGTGAGCTGAGTGACTTCGTGCTTCGAAGATCGTATAGCATAATCAATTTTCTGCAAGTATTGGTCCCACAAGCGATGATTTTTTGACACACAAGCAGTCAATATGGATTTGATGACGCGATCGACTCTCTCGGTTAGATTGGTTTGAGGATGGTAATTAGCGTTATATGAGATATGAAAATTGTATGCGGCGGCAAGACTCTGAAAAAGTTTGCTCCGGAACTGTACTCCATTATCAACGATGATAGTTCTTGGTCAATCAAACAACAATGGTACCTGACTTTTGATTATCTTAACGACTTCACTGGCGGTAGCGGACCGCAAAGGAGCAAGAATAACAAATTCACTGAATGAATCACAAATGACAAGAATATAACAGTGATCTTTGACAGTTCCAGGTAATGGAACCATCAGGTCTGCACTGATGAATTGCCATGGTCTTACTGCAGTGGGAGTCTTACTGAGCATCATACCTAAAGAACGACTTTGTTCCGGTTTGGTGACGTTGCAAGTGTGACATCGTTTAATATAGCGAGTTATGTCGGCCTTCAACTTGGGCCAGTAATATTTTTGTGATATTCCAGAAACATTCTTGAAAATGTCTGCGTGTCCAGCGGACGTATCATCATGAGAAGCTTTAATAATATCACAACAATATTTCTTGGGAATAACTGACCTCCATTGGTCGGAAGGTTTGGATAACTCTGGATATTTGAGACGAACATGCTTCAACAGTTGTGAGTTTTCATTTACTCGGTATGGAGGATATCGAAAGGGGCTTTTTCGAAATTTTCCCTCAATTTTGAGCACCAACGATCGACAGTTTCAAACAGAGTTTCAGTGTCTTCAGTACTCACGTCGATAACATCGGCGGAAAGCGATACAGAACGAGATAGGAAATCAGGAACAGTATGTTCGGCAATAGGGCAATAATTTCAATGCCCATCGGCCAAAGCGACTTTGAGGGTCCTAGAGGTTGTGTTACCACTTCAGCGAATGGCAATCGTTGATGATTTTGAAGTGGAACCCTTCCAAATAAAATCATCTTTCGAACAATCTGTTCAGGCCAGTCTCAAATTGCCTATACAGTAGGTTTCGGCTGTCACCTGTCAGAAAACAGCTACTTGCCTGGCTAATACCACGAAGGGCATTGAATTATATCCGACCGGTGCCAGTGCAGGTTTCTCCAAGTATGCCCACTGACTATGTCAAATGTTTTTACATTTTCCTCGCAGGAGGAATGGGCGAATTCGGTTTGCTTTTGGGATACCTCATCCATTGGTAGATGGCGCAATAATTTCGTTGTTCGCATCAGCTTTGGTCGGGGCTTGATACTCTGCAGGATTTTGATTTTTAATTATGGGAAGTCATCGACTTTATGTTGATGATGGCACTGCCTTGCACTGACTAGTGGCCAAATAGCCCGAAACCGGTCTGCAATTGTGTCCGTCCCTACGATTGAAAATCAATTCCTTCATTTGTATCGACGAGAGCAAATGCAGGATTTACTTCTGTGAAGAAACCTACACTTCAATGCCCTTCGTGGTATCAGCCAGGGAAGTAGTTGTTTTCTGACAGATGACAGCCGAAACCTACTGTGTAGGTAATTTGGGACTGGCCTGAACAGACTGTTCGAAAGATGATTTGAATCAACGCCAGTCTTCAAGTATGCCCACTGACTATGTCAAATTTCCTTCCAAATAATCTCGCAATTTTTCTACTCCCCAAATCACTGCAAGAAACTCCCGTTCCGTAGCGCTATACTTGCGTTCTTGATGAGTGAGCGACCAGGACAGATAATAATAATAATAATAATAATAATAATTTTTTTTTTGTGGGAGCCTTTCTGACATCGACAATTTTACATTGAAAGGGCGGAGTTCAGCTGTGCAGACCGGAGTTTGCACGCTGTTCTTCCACTTAACCCCAATAAGTAGTAGTAGTTACATCACTATCTGTATATGTTTCAATATCCATTTATGCTAAGGTGCAGTATTTTTTGTTCAAAAACAAGATATATATATATATGATTATGTTTATGGAACAAGTAAATATTTGAATATTCTATGATCTAAGTAGTTACATTTTCATGTCTTCAACAGAATATTCTTCAGTTCTTTTTGGAACCGGGAGACTGACAGTTTCTTGAGATGAGGTTGCAGCGAGTTATAAATTTTTACGATATTGCAAGAGAAGGAGCGTTCATAAAATGTCGTTTTATGTGTGGGCTGTGACAGGTTACCCTTTTTCTGTATAAGTATGGGGAATTTCTATTCAAAATGATTTTATGATACATGATAGCACAATGGAAAAAACGTCTGTTTTTCATATTGATCCATTCAGCAGTTTTTGATTTATGACTGATGGGATTTCTTTTTCGTATACCATATATAAAACGCAGACAGTAGTTTTGAATCATTTGAATTTTATGAACACTAGCAACAGTCAAACAGCTGTCATACACAGTAACAGCATAGTTGAACACTGACTAAATTAGTGAATCACAAAGATATTTTTTCATTTCGGCATTCAACAAGTGCTTAGAGTTGTATAGAGACTTAAGGCGAATTATTGATTTTTGTATGCATTTCCTGACGTGCGTCTCGAATCTCAAATTTGTATCAAGAATCAACCCTGAAATTTTTATTTCCTCCTTGATAGGCAATGCATCATTGTAAATATGGATGTTGAGTTGTGATATGAGTTGCTTTCTATTTTTTTGTTTACAGAAAAACATATAGGCAGATTTGTTTGGATTCAGCCGAAGAGAGTGTTGAGCTGATATGGTATTAAGAATATCAAGATCTTCATTAATCATATCGCAACTGTTAGCTATATTGTCAGCTTTGAACGAATAGAAAATTTGAGTGTCGTCCGCATACATCTGCCCTCTGCAATATTTCAGACGTGTTAGAAGAAAAGAAGTGTATATTATAAATAAGATGGGTCCCAATATGGAACCCTGCGGCACACCCCGAGATATAAACATGGGATCGCCACAACGATCATTTAGCGTTACCCTTTGTTGTCTCATTTCCAGATAATTTTTTATAAATTTCACCACATTCATACCAATGAATTTCATAATTTGCAACAGAATGCCATGATCGATGGTATCGAATGCCTTAGAATAGTCGAGAGCTACCAGTATAGTGCACATATTATTATCTATTGAAGTAATGATGTGATCAGTGAGATTCAGGAGTGCGCTAGTACAGCTATAAAAGCAGTCAACTCAATGCAAGTTACCTCAAAATTTGTTTGGGACTGCATAGACGCCCTAAAAGAGCTGGGCAGTCAGAACAGACTGACCCTAGCCTGGGTACCAGCACATACAGGTTATAGAGGCAATGAAGAGGCCGATACACTAGCCCGAGAAGGAGCAAGTAAGGCCCTGAATGGCCCAGAACCGTATTGCGGTATAGCAAAAGCTGTACTAAATACAAACACTAAATCATGGATTCAACAGAAGTCTCAAGATTGGTGGAACAATGCACCAGGAGTGAGACAGGCCAAAGAGTTTATCAAACAACCGCTGCCAACATTCACAGACTATCTACTAGGCCAGAAGAGGAACACTACTAGAATAGTAGTAGGACTTCTCACAGGGCACTGTAGGCTCAATAAACATATGAGTACAATAGGCCTGGCAGAAGAAATGCTATGCAGGTTCTGTCAGGAAGAAGAGGAAACATCAGTACACATACTATGCCACTGCGAGGGCTTGTCAAGACAAAGGTTTCTAACGCTGGGAGAAGAAAAACCAAGAGCTCCCAAATTCATGGGAGTTCTAAGAACTAGCCTGTGGAGTCTCGTAAAGAAGACAGGGCTAGACAAAGAACTCTAAATGATCTCGAGGACAAACACAATAGATCTGAAAAGGTCGCGGTGTAAAGGCTCGTAGCACGAAAGTCCCTAATATAATCTAATCTAATCTAGTACAGCTATAACCACTTCTAAAACCCGATTGTTCACACGGAAGAATATCATTTGAATTGAGATGATCTACTATTTGTTTTTTCACGAAGTATTCTAAGACCTTTGATGAAACTGGTAATATACTGATAGGTCGTAGGTCATTATAAGAGGCAGGACATTTAGTTTTCGGGACTGGTATGACATTCGCTAATTTCCATTGATTTGGAAATTGGGACTTTTCCAGACAGAAATTTATTATATGGCCGATGAATTCAAGAATATAGGGACAGCACATGTGCAGAAAATCTATATTTTGGATTGAGGTGGCCTTTACTTGATGGAAATCCATAGTAATTACGCTATTAGGTAGACACGATTAAATTTCCACAAATTTATTGTCTTCGCGACATGTTTCCATACACTGTATCTTTATCAAGCGAATGTTTCTAAACACTAGCGTAAGAAAATCTATATGCAATTCGTCAGACCCAACTGCTCGGGACTTGATAGAGATAAGGTATTTAGCTATATCATTTTCTGCTACTGGTTTGAATTGCATACTGGAGATTAGATCGTTTTTCAAACCTGTGTAGTAATCTAAATCAATGTTATCATTATCCCCCTGGGGCAACGACTGGAGGAAAAACAAATTCAAGTCATTTACATTTTGCAAGTTTTCAGGAATTTCAATGTTATCCTGTTTGTTAATGATTTTCAACTCTTTCAGTTTCTTCCATTTTTTTTTCCCAGTCGCAGCCTCACTGAGGTATGATCGTTTTTCTCTACGAATCGAAAAAGTAGTGAAATTTTTCAGTTCTTTGTATTCGTGTAGGTGTCTCATATCACGTGTACGTTTATATTTTTACAATGCTCTCTCTTTTATATTGATCAATATTTCAATGTCCTCTGTAATCCAGGGTTGATAGGGTTTGTTGAAAGTGCATTCTATGATCGGTGCATGTAAGTCGAGCAGGGTTATTAGGTTTTCATTCAGAAATTGTACTTTGTCATCGACATCTGCTACATCGTAAATGTTCTGCCAGGGTATCGAACGTAAGTGGTCGTAAAGAACATCAACATCAATATTTTTTATGTTACGGTACCGCCTGGGAATCGCTGGATTGATATGTTTCTCGATAATAATATTTGCAAAGACTAGCTCGTGATCAGATATATTAGTTGATAATGTGCCGCTTTCTGACAGTGTGATACTTTCAGATACAATTATAAAATCTATGAGCGTGGCACTCTGGTTTGTTATCCTAGTGGGAGTGTCAATTATTTGTTTCAACCCGGTACTCTCCAGGATACCTAGAAAATTTTCGGATGATGAAACATTAAAATTAGGGAGGTCTATATTGAAATCGCCTAGACACATCAGATAATCACTAGTAGGTAGTAATTCGATTGGGGTATTTTCGAAATCGCTCATAAAATCGTTAGAATTGTAGTTTGGTGCTTTGTAAATGCATCCTAAAATCAAATTCAACTCATTTATTTTGTTTGTCACCCAAATATCTTCGAATGAGTTATGATTGGACAGTAACTTGTACGAAAAGCCCTGTTTAATATAGATTCCTACGCCTCCCTCCCTTGCAGCACCATCCCTATCTCGCCTCAAAAAATTGTAACCTTCCATATAAACTGCATCCCCAGAAATACTGCGAGTCAACCAAGTTTCACTTACTGCAATAACATCGTAATCCTTAGTAGTGAAAAAACCCAGAAAGTCATTGAAGTGCCCAACTCATAATTTTCCTTTCCTTTTTTCAATTGTAAACAAGTTCCGATTTGTTTTGAATTAGAATGAACAAAAGTTACAACGAGAAAAGTAAATAATAGACAGGAAGAAAATATACAGGTATGTAGTACTAATGTTCACGAAACTGCTGTCAAATAATCTATATCAAGAGTATATTTATTTTGATAAGACACGACTTTTCCTCCATCGTCAAAGTGTTGACTCAGGACGGCTCCAATGCCATATGCTGATGCATCGGTTTGCAAGTGGAATGTTCTTTGAAAATCGGGACAAGTGAAAACCGGGACACTAACCAATCTTCACATTCTTCGGTCCAACAAAATTGTACATTTGTACGAGTCAAATTGTTCAAAGGTGCAACAATGGTAGAAAACTGGGGCACAAACCTACGATACCACGAAGCAGTACCTATGAACTGTCGGATTTGCTTGGCATTAGTGGGTGTAGGTATAAGCATTGCTTCCACTTTTGAGAGGTCTGGTCTCAAACCAAAACTATCCACAACGAAACCCAAGTATTTAAGCTCGGGGCGACAAAACTGGCATTTTTCAATGCTCACTATCAAACCCGCTGCATTTGAACTATCAAAAACCTTCCGGAGAGTATCTATATGAGACTGAAATTTTGGGACACCATGACAATATCATCAAGGTAAACTAAAACGATTGGTTGAAGATCAGGACCCAATACTGACTCAATTAACCGCTGTCACGTCACCGGAGCATTATTCAATCCGAAAGGCATAACTTTGAAGCGGTACAATCCCCCAGGTACCGTAAAAGCAGTATAGTCCCTTGAGGAGTCAGCTATAGGAACTGCCAGTAGGCACTTTTCACATCAAAAGAGCTCAAATATTCAGCATTACGCAACTGATCTAATATGAAAGATATATACGGCAAAGGATAGGCATCCTTTACCGTGACAGCATTCAGCTGCCGATACTCGACGCAGAACCGGTAGGAACCATCCTTCTTCCTTATCATACAAGACCAAGGACTTCGGCAAGGATCAATAATGTCGTTCTGGAGCATCTTTTGAGTTTTCCCATCAATGATTTTTTGCTCAGCCGGAGATACCTGGTAATATCGTTGCTTGATTGGCTTGGTACCTGGAATCAACTCAATAGAATGTGACACCAAATGAGTCCTACCCAAAGATGTTCCCATCAAGGCTTCCTTTTCCTCGACCAAAACATTCAATTCCTTCTTCTGCAATGGACTTAAAGATAATTCACACAAAATGCTATCGATTTGTACAGATTTCGGAATGTATTTGCAGAAATGCCCGACATCTTGGCGAAGATCAGGAACAACGTTCAAAGACTTCCGAGAGTCTATTCCTAATATAAGCTCTGGAACTATCCAGATGTTGAGAACGCAAGATTTCTTCATCATATACAATGGCGTTGTCACATAACCAATGCTACGGCAGATTGTCCCATTTGCTACTACATTCATATGAAGCTGATTGTAATTTGATACCTAATTCAATCAACAATTCTTAATCAGAAGAACCAACCAAAGTACGGGAGGGCCGGAATCTGAAAGACCAATAACTGGATAACCTAAAATAGAAACCTTCTAAATAGAGACGTTCATCTCCATTAACATGCGAAAGTAAATAGTCTAGAATGATTTGATTTCTATCAAAGATGGTCGACAAATTCGTCGATGGAGGAACTTCACGACCATTTCATTTCTCCTTCGGCCGTTTCCCTGTCTGTTACTATGAGAGTTATTTCTACTATTACCTCCATTGGAAAATCTACCTCTACTGGAACTAGATGACGGTGAACAATGAGAACATTCTCGAGACGTCACACCTGAAGCACCACACCTATAACAGAATTTCTTGCGAGGGGATAACCATCCTCGAAAAGTGTGACCAGGTTGGCCACAATTGAAACAACTACTAGTGACAGAAACTTCGGCTACTTGAGGCAAATGACTAGTGCTAGGCAAGTTGGAATAATCTACATGGGCTAATTCTGGAATGGGGGATTTGGTTTCAGGAGGGGTTGGTACATACGACTTCTCAAGTTCCCTCTTCTCATCCAAGGAACGGCAAAATTGGTGAAGTTCGGTTATGGAAGTAATATCCTCAAATGCTAAAAATGGTTGAGAAAACGGATCGATGCGCTATAAAATCATAGATAACTGTATCTCCTTACTAACTGGATTCCTCAATTTATTGAAAAGACCCTACATACTAGCAATATAAAGACCGACACTTTCCCTAGGACCTTGAGCCCTTCTCTTGATATCCTCAAATAAATCTCAAATTTCCACGCTGGGCGTCGATAGGCGTTGCGATGATAAAAAATCACCATTCTTGGTATACTCCAAAATACAATAAAATTATGACAACTCAACTCAGACGCTGGCGTCGCGGCGTCGGTAAGCGTCGCGGTGTCGGTAGGCGTCGCGGCGTCGGTAGGCGCCGCGCTAGAAAAACTATCCAAGAATGTTTGCCGTACTCGAATATACAATAAAAAGGCACAAACTCAAATTCGACGCTAGGCGTCGGTGGGAGTCGCGGTGCAAAAACTATTCAAAAAGGTTCACAGTACTCAAATCTACAAAAAAAAAATACAAAAATACAATTTCGACGCTAGGCGTTAGTGGGCGTCGCCATGCAAAAACTTTTCAAAAGAGTTCAATGCAGAATAATAATCGATAAGAACAAAAAAAAATTCTCATGTGGAGCGTCGCGATGCGAAAAATCCTCAAATAATACACCGCAAAAGAAAACAATAGAAACAGAAAAAATCAAATTCGACACTGGGCGTCGCGATGCCATTTACCACCGTCAATTACAAGGTCAAGTCGTTGTGGCAAGAAAATATATTGGGATATTATGATGAACTTCCTTCGTACCACTCTCAGAGTATGACTACACCAACAGAATATTTCCGACATAAAACTGAATCTGCTTTTCCAGGCTCTTGAAGTTGAGGCGCCAATATGCTAGGGTGTGTTTTGCCAAATAATACTTCAAAAATACCAGCAGTAGGGGATGCAATGAAACACCACCAATAAGTTACCCAGCTAGGTCAGTGGTCGTAGGTTGGATAAAAAAAAAGTTGTTCTTTCATTGCACCACCTAATTTTTGGCCAGAAAAAAAGGGAACTGCCTTGATTACAAAAGAACCACTACTGCAATATTTCAGTAAAACTATAATTTATCTCAAATATAACTAATGAAAATATCTGGGAAGAATATTCAGTTTCATTACCGAGGAAATATCAGAGGGAAAAGAAATATTCAACATATGTTATTATAAGGGGTATATTGGTACCTACTCATAAAGAAAAATACACAAAAGTACAGGATGCCCTGACAAAATCTTAAATTCATTCTTATCCAGCTCAACTCGCAACGGTATGGGAGAAGTAATTATCAAAGCTACTTTACGAATGCACTATAACGGTACAACAATACGGAGCGTTCAAAGCTATGATGATAATAATGCTATGGGTTGTGTATCCATCGGGGATGCTGATTCATGACGTCACTTCTCCAAATAATGATAATAATAGTACTTGATAGTTAGCAAAGTGAAAATGAATATCTTAGCTGTTTGAACACCCTCGGTCAGGTGTGTCAGGGTTTCTACGATGAGTGCAGACAGCTCAGAAGAAGTCCAGGAAGGGGTTCAGTCTGTTGTTATGGGCGGGGCTGCTCTCGCTCAAGAGACTACCACACCAGTATACGGAATGAATGACTATATGTAGAGGTACCTACCGGAATAGTTGGCTCGGAGTATGGGAAGAAACAGATGACAAAACCAGACGAATAAACCAAGTAGGCGGATCTATTGGCATTCACAGTTGATGGTTAGCCGGAGAATAACACCCTGAAGAATGAACATATTGTGAAAATATACCCGGTAGAACAAATATAATTTATATAAGCGTTCACAAACTTCTTAGTCGAGGGTGTTTCCACTGACACATGGTAATTGACGGGTCCCAGTGTTGAAGAATCCAACAACAGAACGGTTCTGACGAAAGTTGGTGGTGGAGCTGGTCCGAACAAATGAATAATCAGGCAAGTGCTCTATAAATCCGGCAAATTGTCGGAAGAATTTCTGAATTTCAACGGAAACATAGTTTGCAGAAAACAACAAAACAACGTCAGAATTCACAGAATCCGAAAATCTTGATATCCCAGGAGGATGCAAAATTTACTGCTAGATAATTCGGATCACGCACCACCTCATTCATCAAAACTCCACAATCGAAAGGAAAGATAATTGACACTTGTCACGCAAGGATATAATAGTTCTAAATTATAAACAACGTTCAGTGGCGTACTCGATACATTTTCTTCATTTTGACTACCATGGAAAACAAGTTGACTCTGAGTAGGATAAATACAAATTGAGAATGTTTTGCATTTCGAAGTGAATCGGCTGCTAGTGTGAAACTAGCCCGTAACATCCCCTCCTCTACTCCCATGAGGAAATTTCTCAGGAAAAATTTCCACTGGAAGTTAAAAACAAATAACAGCGTTGGAAAACAGAGCACAGAATATGTCCTGTCGCGTAGCTGTATCGGCAAATGAAATCAGCCCTATTTGAAGAACTCACACTGTTTTCCACAACGGCAAAGTGGTGACATTTCCGGTATCACGATAATAAATCCTGACCTTTAGAATATATTCCGTGATGTCACACAATACATTAACTGAAACAATGGCCTGTTACAGCTTTATCTGCGATAGAGAAACCTGAAATGTCGATCAATACATTTTTACTTCCTATTCATTGGAATATATTTTGCCCGATTTACATTTTCTACTGATAAGACATGGAACATTGCGAAGCATTCAGTGTTTTCGCCTCCCGTCCCGGATTTTGTTCGAATAGGAAAACTATCGGAGGCAAACATGATTAAAGAATGTAGGCTTTCACGTGCGGTGTTACATCTCTGTTTTTTTGGGCTTGAGGGCCGTGTGGTGGAATTTTGACTTCCGGAGCTTTCGGCTACATCTGCGGCAGCCATCTTCAGCGGCTTGGTCTCAGTTGAACTCTTCTATGTTAGTTTACCACGACAGTCAGAAGTCAAAATTCCACCACACGGCCCTCAAGCCCGAAGAACCAGAGATGCAAACATGATCGTTCGAAAACTTGACACATCCATAAATCATAGACATGATAATGATAATTCTTGTTGTGAATGTCATACCTCTTTATAGTAGGTAGGAGAGATCGCTAAAGAAATTTTGTACCCATGTCTGCGGTGATCAAGTAGTGGTCGCTAGGATATCTGCACATGCAGACTGATCTCTTGATGACTCAATTTTCGATGGAAGTTTGCAGCACTAAAAATGCAATTTATCAATTTCAATAGTTGATTTATCATATCCAAGGGACTTGTGAAAATGTGAATTTCACCTCAGCGAAAATGAACTTATTTATTGAAATAACTATTTCATTGTAAAAAAAGTTGTTTTTTTTCACAGACCCCACTTGAATTATTATTTGGAAATTTTTGTGGCGTACCTCACGGATCAGTTCTGGGACCACTTTTGTTATGAATGACTCATTTGACCACCTTAAGTATGTAAATGGACTATTATGCGCAGATGATGCAACATTTCAATTCAAGGGCCCAAGACTTGTCAACTTGCTCAGTAGGATAATCCTCTGATGAACAACGTCGATGAAAGAGTAATATTTGAGGGACAAATCGAAACGAATGAAAAACATAAATAATAAAATTTTCTCCTAATAGCGCTTTGAATGATAAACTCTGTTTAACTGCTCGATATTACACTAGATCAGTCACTGAAATGGTTTCACCATATTGATATTATAACAGCTGGCTTGCCACTTCTCATTCATGAGGAGATTGAAGATCCAGCGCTTGAAGAATATTTGCTGGTTTTGGTCCAAGAGATTCATGTAGGAATAGGTATTCAAAATCAAAACGTTCTGACTGTTTTTCACGGATACTGGAATATAGAAATAGACAATTTCGGGTTTTGATCCTTGTGATCTCACCGATCAACCCCTGGCAAAACTGTAGGGGAGCTGATTGGTTGGATTGATTGTTTCCAGCAGTTGACTATATACGTTGAACAGTTTTTCATTCTGCACAGATTGATACTATTCTCTGAAATGCCTTCTATGTTTATTCATCAGAGCATTTCAGAGATCAACAATAATCAACCAAGTCATCATACGAATAACTTTACCATACCTACTTATAATACCTAGCATGGAGATTATTGAATAAGAGGTTCGGACTGGAAATATCAACATGAAATTCACTAGATTTGAACATCTGTAATAAATTACCAATGGAAATCAAGAAAGTCTTAGCTGCAAAGTTTGAATCGACGAGAACGAATTCACTGATAGGTACTACTCATTTTTCACTGGGTTTACAAATATATAAAATTTTATGCTCAACACATTCAAATGGGTGAGTGATTTTGATGAGGGAGTTGTTTATTTGGTGAAATTTAGTGAAAAGAATTTCATAACCTAACATATTACTGGTGTTCGCATATTATTTTTCTTCAGTCCACCTACCTCCATTTCATATCCTTCAACATGAAAATCTCTTATATATACTGTTCCAAGGAGCAATCACCACACTCTTCGTTATGATTTGTAGCTGTAACACTTCGAAATTGAGAAAAACATTATAAATTGAAATAACTTGAAAAATGACTGGGAAAAACTGGGAAAAACTGGAAAATTCGAAACGGTGACTGAAGGAATTTTTGAAGAATGTATAACTTAGAACATCATGCTATAACCAAGTCGTTGCATGCACATATTTGTTATCTAATCATAGTTTCGAATCGATTCCAAAATAAGTTGAAGGTGAGTGACAGAATTGAGGATTGTGATAATCTATAGTCATTGTATTATAACATATTTGGAGCCCCTTTGAAGTTTCGAACAGTATTAGTCGACAGTACTGAAAATTGTTGTGAAATGTGTGACTCTGATTATGCTATTGGGATTCCAAATTAAATCACAGCGCTAAACTCCAACTGATAAGCAACACTTTCAAAAATATTGCTAATTGAGGTTGAGAATTTGTTTTTGATAAGCCCAAACCATAAAGTTTTGTGAGCGACTATCACAATTTTGTTATTTTTTCACTTTTGATGTGAACGTTAACAATGAATTCTGCTTGATAAACATAGGTAATAATTTAAATCATATTCCAAAGTTCCAAAATGATTTCGATCCGATCGGAAAATGAGTTGACGGTTATCGAAGATTGTTGAGGAATGTTTGGATCTCAATAATATCCTATAGTCGTTGTATTCACATATTGTGAATGTTATAGTATAGTATAGTATAGTATAGTCTGCTTGACAGTGGCAGTGGCAGAATCACCTCACACAAGAGTGACTGTAAACATCATCCAGAAAGATGTGCATTAGCTGATCATGTCAACAAATTTGACCATAACATGGACTGTAGATCGGTGAGGGTGTTAGCTAGGGAGTCACATATGACAAAAAAAACCTTCCTAGAAATGGCTTTCATTTATCAAGAACCTAATTCTATAAACAAAAAAACTGACATTAATCATTTGAGTGAGCATTAATGAACAATCTTTTGTATCATTATAAAATTCATAATTTTAACTTCCTCCACAATTATCGCCCAATTCAATTTAACTGCCCATAAACAAAATTTTCAACAGAGTCCTTACGAACCTTAATAATTATTCTTACATACCAACAGTGGCACCAACACTCAGTTGGCACCATTGAATTTTTGACCTGACACATGACAATATGACATTGTCATCTGTCCATTCACTTTTGACGTTAACCTATCATTTTAAGTCCGACCACATGTTTGACGTGATTTTGATTATATATTTTCAACGAAGATTTTAATGCGTACGTTTTATAATCACGATTATTTTACTCATCTACATTCTCATTGCTTATCATCATTACCATGAATGTCATCATGCTGAATTGTACCAACAAGTCATACATCCTCACATAAGTGTAAGTAATCATGCACCTAACTAGTATAGAGTTCACATGTAGATGTTCATTGTAGTTTTCTTGATGATGGAATAAAATATATTCCCGAAAGCTTGGACATACTTAAAAGAGTTTTCTTTTGACGTGCTGCACTCCCCAATATTCACTAGTTTGTACCCAAGGACTGTATATAACATAGGATAGCCAGATCCCTATACCAGTAACGTTGTCGTGCGTGAACCGCGTCCCCACTACTTTATGACATCACTGTGACTGTGAACGCGATGAGACACGTTGTTAAGTGACGGTTTTTGTGTTTATACTTCGTGCATCTAGTAAATGAAAGAATTTTTATACAATAAACATGCCAGGACGTCATTGCGCTGTTTTTGGTTGTAACAACTGCCGTGTGTCCACAAAACTTACCGGAAAAGACATTGTTTACCACAACTTTCCTAAAGCAAATGATTTCGTATCGGGTACTGTACGAAAAGAATGGATAAGACGCATGTTATAGCACCTCTAATGGCACAGTAACTCAGAGAAGTAGCAGTGGAAGTTCGTTTTTGAACATCTGACATTTTAGGAACTTCCGATACAAAATCACCAGAAACTACAGATGATGCTTTTGAGTATATTGCTGGTTTTATAGCAAAGAAATTTAAAACGACTCATCCACAACTAGGTGATTTTACTTATAAGATTAAATATGATTTTTCTCCCAATATACCATCATGGGCACAGCAGCTTTCATTTGGGGGTCTTATTAAACCCTCAAGTGAATTTTTGAATAAAATTAAACAGTGGAACAAGTACTTTGAAATTTACCATGGCGACAACAAACTAAGGAAAGAGCCAATGGTTGTCAAAAAATTATCTTTAAAAATTAAAAAAAGAGAAAGTTTACCTTTTGATATAATCAAACTCTTCTGTAAACTGAGGACTGTTATTCATATAAATTATTTAAACACAAAACAGTTTTTAGACAGTCAGTTAAAAAGGGCAGGTAAACGCAAGATTTGCAGTACCCCAAATTCTGACGTGAAACGAAAATAAGATGAAAAAATGAAAAAAACTATTATGTAATAATTCTTAAAATTATTATTTATATTTTTAATGTTTGAAAATAATCATTACATAGTAATAGGTACGTAAATGTAGTTAACTTCTCTATTACAATTTATTTTTCAAGAACAAAGAATTTCATTTAATTGTTCTTTTCTAATGTAGTTTTTGTTCTATTCTCGTGAATAAAGTTTGTACTTCCTTTTAAAAACTCTACTACATTAATTTCTCAATTTGTATTGATTAAATGAACGAAAAATGTCCCAAAAGTAAAACAAAAAATATAAAATTTGATAATCGCTCCGTATGTGTGATGGAGAACGCTTTGAGATCGGTCCGCGGTGACGTCACCGAGCGCTACTCGACTGGCGAAAATCGGTAGTCATCCAGCTATCCTATGTTATATACTGTCCTTGGTTTGTACCTAACTAGTCAGCAAAGACTACCTATCAATATATATATATATATATATATATATATATATATATATATATATATATATATATATATATATATATATTGTTATGATATCAACTGAAGGGAGTAAATATGTTGAGTATTCTACGTTACCGACAATAAATCGAGCCCACTTCAGCTAACCAAAATCATCCACCATAGAATAAACATCCAATGACAGGGCAAAAGACAACTCCACACTGGACAGCCTACAATACAAAGAATATCACATATTCATCATATCACGTACTGACAATAACATTTCAAAACACCTAACAGAAAATAAAACTCAATAGCATTTAAGAAACACACTGTACATTGAAATTCACAAACCAGACTACAAAACAAAACGAGGACATTGACAGATTAGAGAAGACTGAGACAAGACATGTAATTTATATGAATCTAATGGTAATTTGGATCGAAAATGTCCTACAAATTAAATCAAATATCTTTTGGAACCTTTTGCAAAAAAAATTTCAACATGAAAAGATCATTTGTAATTATTATTATGTAGATTACTTCATGATGAGGGTGGCCTATAAAAAGTGATTAAGTGAGTCAAGAAAGTGTTGGCTTGGCAACGAGAGATCAACAACTACGAAAAAGACGCTAAGGTGTGAAAAATTTTGAAGAACACTGGGAAATCATTTATACCAGAATCATCTATAAGCACAGTAAATATTAGACACTGTAACAAATAGAATCTAAAGACGTACCAGAGAATATAATTTCCGAGATCCAGAGGAATGGTCAACAGCTGCAATCCAGGTAAAAATATCTGATCCATTTTCCGGCCGTTTCACTTCAAGAAAAGCATTCAATCCCTGTGTATATAACAATCTTTAATGTCCTGATTCTCCTGAACTTCATTTGCCATTTTATTCATCGAAACATAACCAAAAGACGATTTTCCGCGTAGAAACATTCTAAGGTAGTGTTCGCTTATCATAAATTTCATTCAGTTGCTCTTAGAACGAGTTCGGAAACTGCACGGAGCAGAGTCACTGTAAAATTCCACTTTATATATTTTTATATAGTATATTTGATAATGAGTTGAGTTTCTTGTAGTTCAGGGACAGTAAATATAAGTAATTTCAAGAAGAAAATTCTTCACATATTGAAATTTTGAAGAAATTATTGGAAAAAGGTACTGAAATAAAATATAATTGGCAACAGAATTTGATTTTGGAAACATTTCATTTGGTCCTCCATAAGAATTGCATTTTATGACTTCGGAAAACTGCCCTACCATACAGAGAAACTGCACCACTGAGAAAGAGTTCTACATGTTCATTGGCGTCGAACTGAGCTAAAACTAACTAAAAATGCATAAATACAGATGAAGGTGAAATACTAGGCCTATTTGCTATAAGAAAAATCAAAACTACTTTCTGAAAATCAACTTGACATTTCCTTCACAAAAATCTACAACTTAAAAACTTTTGATTCTATTTCATTGCAATTGATAATCACTACTTTTTCAGAAAAATTAAATAAAAATATTATTACAATGGGCTCAACAACGTGGGGCGACCAGAAGAAAAAGGAAAATATGATGCGTTGTTTTTCGGGTTTCATTCCGTGTTCTGTGGTTTTGATCCTCCGAAGGATAATTCTCACAACGTTTCGGCAAAGTCTCATTTACCATCTTCTAGGTGATGTCTAGAGTTTCGATCTCCGAACTCGGATTAATTACGGTGGCTGAGTTTTGGAATATTTCTTCTTTTTTGAATGGTCCTTTGAATTTGTCTTGTAATTCATTTCCGATTTGAAATACTTCGATATAGACACATCGTCTATATATTCGTATCGGTTTTCTGAGATACGTTCATCATAAAGTTCTTTAGGTTTTTGTTTGTTGTCTAGCATATTTTTCATAGCTGTTTTATAATCAAAAGATATGCGATAATTCAAATTTTTTATATACTCAGTGATCAATTCTTTTTCATTATGAAGGGTCTTTGGAGGTCTACCGGATGTGTGTCCAAATATTAACTCATAGTGAGCAAATCGGTGAGTTTTGTTTTGTGAATTATCATATGCAATTACCGAGTAGGGTGAAACCGTGAAGCGGTGTTCTTCTGTGTGGTTGGAAGTATGAGTTCTTATTATTCCTAATAAAGTAGCGTGAAATCTTCCTAACGATCCGTTAGACTGTGGATGTTCTACCCTTGAATATTTCAATTTAATATCGTAAAGTGTACACAGGTCTTTCATCATAGCTGAGTTAAATTCTCTACCTGCGTCACAATGTATCGTAACACCCCGTTTCGACGATGCAATTTTGTCGCTGCAAGATATGTCATCTAGCTGTCAGCTTGTATTACCAATATTAAAAAATAGCACTGAATGTTACCAAGATGAACGTCTACATTATCACAATTGATATATAATTTCATTCATTTCTAATAATTGATATTGTGATTGAATCACCTCATTACTCAACTTGATTCCTCAAGTCTCGAAAAATAATTGAAATGATCAAAATCAATTTTCTTCACAATGATGCCACAACATATTTGTGGTTTGCGGCAACAAATTCACCATAGAAATAACTTAGTCGCTGCAACTTATCGCGCCAAAAAAAGATTCATGCAACTCGATAAACTTGCATGAATACATGCAATTTTCTGGAGTTGCAGCGACAAACTTGCATCGTCGGAACAGGCTAAGTGGGGTACCGTAGTGTTGGAAAAATAGTAGTAATGTGTTGACAATTGTTTGTACTTTGACAATTCGGTTCACTTCTGGATACCGTGTATTACTTTTATTACTTTTCGACTTGCTCGTCGTACTTTACTCGCGTGAAACCAGACTAGAATGACATTGATCTAGTTTCGGATCATTATATAGGTTCGTCTCTGCTGATAGGGCAAACCTTCAAGAAAGGAAATGAATTAGCGGTTTAAAATAAGTCGCACTAGCTTCAGGGTGACCTAATTAGCATAATAATACGCAATTATGGTACAATAGGGCCATTGTCTAGGGATATACAACATATATACTATGAACTACAATATGGGTATTCCATTTTAAGTCAGTAAACGATTGAAACAAGAACAACACGTGAATGTGATTTTTTTTACCAGTGCAGCAATGAGGACCAAATATTATTGCAATGTAGTTTCAATGAAATTGAATGGGGAATTTCAGTTATATGAATTTGCAATACCCCAATAGGTATCAAAGCAAATTAAAAAAAATATAGGAATTAAAAATATTATAGGTGTCGCAAAAGCTAGTACATACCTACATAATTATTCTGGACTTTCTTGAGAGTGTTTATAAAATTTGTAAATACCACTGAGAGCCGTAGTTACAGCTCGTCCATTTCAACTTGTCAATGATGACGTATTGCGAAAACAAGCAGCCATAAGAAATCTACTGTCAGAGTAGTGCGCACCCAGATGTGGAACTAATTACCGTGCCAAGTTGGAATGGATAACCTGTACATTGTCTTTGAACAGTTTTGAAGTTTAAAAGCCATGTAAATTTGTTTGTTGCTTTTATATTCAATTTCTTGTGTTGAAAAACGGAGTTGGCATGAATCAATTCATATGAATTGAATTAGTGATTGTATTCGTGAATTAATTCATATGCCTTTTTAGGAAAGTCGGGATTCAATTCGAAGTTTTGTCAATGGGAACAAATCGCATTATTACCTTTCAATTCAAACTAGTTTGAACTGAAAAATCCGAGGACATTGTGGCAACTTGGTCATCATCATTATCCGACAACCACGAAATCACCGAAAAAACGAAATCAAAGACGCACACTGAGAATACCGGAATTACTATTGAGATGCTGTTATCGGGAAATTCATCTATTCTTGGGACTGATTGTTCTTGAAACTCCCGAATTTTTATTTGAAAGTCATGGAAAGTTGTCCCCTTAATTATAATTGTTGAAAAGCGAATATTCCGTCCATCAGTCAGTACAATTAGTTGTTGTATTTTATCAGGTTTTATTAAGTTACAAGTCACTAGTTGCTAATGATTCATTTATCATATAAAAAAGAGTTGAGCCTGTCGATGAAATTATAAACGAAAGCTTCCCTTTCATTTTATTCCGAAAAGTAACAAATCTACAACAGGTTATGGGCTCAGATAATGAGTTGGGAATTTGACAATTCGATGGCACAGATTTTGACCACTTGAAGTTTCGAATGAAGTTATTGCTTGAAGAATATAAAGTTAAGAGAGTTATTAACGAAGCAGCTCCCATTTCTGAAGAACGATTGGAAGAAAAAGGACATTAAATATAATCTTGGAGTGCCTAGCTAATTCGCATTTAGAATGCGTGAAGGATAAAAAGTCTGCGAAAGAAATGTGGGGAGCACTAGAAAATGCCTATCGCCAGCAGAATTTATTTGAGAAAAAATGAGCTAGTAACTAGTCGAATACAGAATATAGCGAACCTTTAAAAAACTTTCAGATGGAAAATTGTAAACCAGTAAGTACTCCATTAGAAAAAGACTCGAAATTGAAGGAAATCATCGGCAGTAATATTGAAATAGACAAACATTATAGGGAATTCATTGAAAGTCCAGGTAAATATTTCAGAACTCCTTTTCAAGTATCATTTTGATAACCAATTTTAGATACATAGTATTCTTGCGATATTTATTGAAAACTCTAAGCTAATAAACTTCATTCCATTCAATATTAAACAATGAAAATCAAATAAGTAATATCAAACTGAAAAGAGGCCAAAAAAGTCGGCTTTGGTGAGACTCGATCCCACGACTGTGAAGTTGATCTTCCCAGAGGGCTAATGCTCTAATCAACTAGGCCACTCGGACTGTATAATTTCAGTTAATTTTCGGTGTGAAGAGAAGACATAAGTCCTTCAACTCCACGAAAAAAACATGAATTGTGACAATTCATACTTGGCTCAATGAACTAGAAAAAAGTTCAGATATGAGTACAATTATTATTTACGATTGAATGAAGAAAATTGAATCTCTTGTTTGGAAGTAGACTGAACCAAGTATTTTGTTCTCTGTGTTTGATGGAATTCATACTCTACCTAATGTGGATATGAAATCATATCCATTCAGTTGACTGGAATCGACTTTTCATCCGTTTAGTAAGAAATGAGCATATTTACGGATGATGGTAGAAAAAGTTATTCCTTTTTTTTATTCGTCGTTTTTTGAGTTGTTCTGAGAACAAGAATAAAAATTGAAATGTTCATAGTGTATAATATAAATTTTCGTTTGTAAGCCTCAGGAAAGACCTCTCTCGGCAAGGAATTCCAAAGCTCAGCTGTTCTATTGAAAAAAGATCCCTGGGCAAGAGAGGTTCGACAGGTCTTCAAATTCACATGAGAGAGGTGGGAATTCTATACTTGTCGAGTCAACCGTGTAGAAATTGCCAAGGGTGGAACGATTGATAACAATTCAGGAGAGCATCGACCGTGAAAATATCTATAGAAGACAGACAAGTATCCGACCCTTTTACGATGTTCAAATGCAGTGAGCGAAGAATCACCAACAAGACGGATTGCCTTTCTCTGAGTAGAATCGAGAAGCCTCAATGAATGTTTTGGTGCCAAACTCCAACCATATTCCAAGACAGGTCGTATCTGAGCCTTGTATATCATTAGACGAGAAGTGAAGTATTTCTTTGCACGAAATAGAAATCCAAGTTTCTGGGAAGCACCTTCAGCGATCGATCTCACATGGTTTCCACTGATCGTAATTCCTAGCATTGAGACTTGATTTTGTAGGATTAGTTACTCCTGACATCTGGATACTAGATGATGACAGATTGGCTTTCCTTGAGAAGAGACATACCTGGGTTTTCCTAGCATTAAATTCCACCAAGTTCATGTCACCCCATTCTGTTATTTTTAACAAGTCATCGTTAATTTTTGTTTCTTTGAATTTTTGTTTCTCGAACTGGTATGGGGACTCTGGGAGAGTAACTAGTATGAAGAGTACTGTAGTCCGCAAAACTATGTCTAAAAACTATGTCTAAAAATTGTCTTAAATTGTTCGTTCCATTAATCAGCTGACGAACGTCAACCCTCAGAAGTCGAAACTTGTGCGAAAAATGGATCAACGAGGCCTTACCTTTTGACGTGCGATTACCCACCACGGTGGCCCGGCGAGGATTCGAACCCCGGCCTACCGCTTGATAGGCAGATATGCTAACCACTACACTACCGAGACCACAGTAAACAAGATATTTTCTCGAGCAATACAGGAGCTTTTTGTGCCAGAGATCATGATTTTTTACTAGGTTTTCATTGGCTCGCTTTGTTGTCTGTCTGTTCCCGGTACAGATCTTGTGGAGTGAAATTTGACCAACATCTTATTGGAATTGCAGATGTTCGCCTAACTCCGGTAATAATGCATTATGTAATTTTTGTTACCTACAGAAAAAAACAAAATGGACGTGATTTGGATTATGGTCAGACTCTAATTTGGTTTGTTGGGGTTTTTGGAGCCAGAGATTATGAATTATTAATCAAATTTAGTAAGATCAAGATAGCGGCTCCAGGATGGCTACAAGTTTTGTGATTTTGTTTCGATTGAAAATTGATAGGTGGGGGTTTTAGGGGTCCGAGATTGTGAATTTTGAGACAATTCTCAAAGTCAAGAAGGCGGACGAGTTTTGTGATTATTGTTAAATACGATTCAAAATTGGTATGTGGGGGCTAGAAAGAGGTCAGAGATTAGTAATTTTTTGTTAAAACTCAGAATGGTGACGACTTTTGTAATTCGATTCGAAATAATGGGATGACGGATTGCCTGAATGACCTAATAGAATTAAATAAGATTTTAACATTATTGGTTGTTGGTGTGGTCCCTCCAACTTGCCACCCCCAAATCTTGGTCTGGGCAGCGCCTGTTCAAAGTTCAAAGCATGTACTCACCAGGAGAAAGCATATTTATGATGCAAAACGGCATCTCACCTTACAAAGACCTCCATTATAATTTGTGTCTATTAAAATATATTTCTCGTTTCAATCAGTCATCTCAATGAAAATAAATCTTTAGTTTCAGACTTCTCCAAATTCTTTATGATTTCTATTCCTGAATGTTTAATTTTTAATATGAATGCAATCAAAAGGAAACATTCTCAATTGAAAATGGAAGATTATTTCAGAATTAGAAATTTTTCATTATAGTGATATGTTGGCTGTGTCGGAACAAGAAAAAAAAGATGATAAAATCAATGAAACTATATGAGAATATTATTTATTTATATATCTAACTCAGGTGCATGAATGCCTTCTTCATTACTTTGTACTTGATAATTATGTTAATCGCTAATTGTTCATTTTTACTCGATATTTGAAGCTGCACGAATACCCCTTAAGCCCCTTGCAGGAAGTTACTTTACTTTGAAATTGATATATTCTGGGAGCTGTTGAGGTTTCTTACCTGATGGATTATTCATTGTTTACATATCTTGCCAGACTTTGAAAACGGAAAAATCTCAAACTAGGGTCATTTATAGTTGAGAGTTTGAGAGTCCATTTGTTGTAGGAACATTTATTACCAGACATCTAGAAATAAAGATAAAATGTAAAAGGAAACAACTCAATTAGGTTTATTTGCTGAAAATACTCTCATTTTCATAAAATTTTCACCAGTTTAGTGCACATTCATCACATATTTTGAAATATAAAAGTATTTTCTGCTAAATGGCCAATACCAACAGCTCACTTGATTTATAAGGGTAAGAACTGACCAAAAAAATGATTTCAAATATCAACTGTACAGCTTGTCCAATCCATCTTGCACAGAAATAATAACGTATATGCCCAGCGATCTCTGTGGAATTTACTAAATTAAAAAAACATCTATTAAATATGTTCACTGAGATAAAATTTATTCCTAGGTGCTTTTTCTTTCGTCATGGTCTACACTACCAGTGTGCACCTGGAAAAGTATCGTAATTTGTGCCAAGATGGATTGGATAAGCTGTACTGAATTCCATATTCTCAGAAAAAAAAAATCTCCAAAGTTGCTGCAACATAACCTGATATTGAATCTGATCATAATGTCTATGACTCTGATGAATAACTGTTATTTCTGCAACTGAATATTTGTTGAATCATTTATTTTGGAAATACATTCTGAAGGGATCTCATAACATGAAATTTCAACTATAATAATTATTGAATATAATTTTACCTTTTTTCGATGTTTTTTGTCACAACTCACTCACAATTGTCTTATAAAAGTAAAAATAATACAAACTGCTGAAAGCAGAAATAACACAAACTGATTACTAAACTGAGAAAACAATAAAACCAAATACCACAAAAATTTGCAGTGCGGAGCACAACGACGAAACGAAGACGAAACATGAATTTGAAAATAGTTAATCAATGGCCGCGTCTGATGTCAAATTTTGTGAGGCGGCTTTAAACGCTGTAAGCTGTTAGACGCGGCTATTCACGACACTCTCTATCTCAATCTTTCATCTCTTTTTTGGAAATCACCGTGATGGCGCCATCTACTAATCATTTCCATCGTCCTCCAATGATAATTCCAAAAGGTTGACTGACTATGCATCCTTACAATGACAATGACTCAATGATACGATGGCAATGGGGTATACAGGGTATGTAACATTAAAGAAAACAACGCGGCAATAGAGGTTGAGTGTTTACAGTATTGTGGAATTAAGACGTCAAAACAAATGAAAATTATCATCAACTTCAGATCTGTCAAATGTCAATGGGGGTATACAAGGGTGTTGACATGGAGGTTACGGGGACAGGGTATTGTATGGTGGTGTGTATGCAACTGTTGATTTGCATCAACTTCAGATCTGTCAAATGTCAGTGGGAATATACAGGGTATGTAACATAAAGGAAACAACGCGATAATGAAGGATGAGTGTTCGCGGTATTGAGAAATGGAGACGTTAATACAAATGAAAATTTGCATCAACTTTAGATCTGTCAATGGGCGTATACAAGGGTGTTGACATGGCGGATACGGGGACAGGGTAATGTATCATTGAAGGAAAAATGGTGTATATGCAATTGTTAATTTGCATCAACTTCAGAACTGTCAAATGTCAGCGGAGTATACAGGGTGTGCCCCAATAAGAACATGTCTTCCATGGTGATATACAGGGTGTGCAAAGAATCCAGATTTGAAAAATAGAAAAACATGCAATTTTCGATATCATAGAGGAAAAAGACACAAAAACTGAATTCCACTTGGCAACTTTCTTTGCTATCGAGGGTCCTAATCTGCAACTTCCGGTTCCAACTTCCGGATGTCGGATTTCTGATGCCTAAAAGGCCTTACGGGCTATCTCAGTTATTTGAATTTCTACAGACGGCTGCAAGTACTCATTTCAAACAACCTTGTCTATTTTCCAAGAAAATCATATAACCGAAATGACAAAAGGGCATTACATACCGGAAGTCGAGATTTAACGAAAGAAAATAGTGGATAACATGTATTTTCCGATATTAGAATGCAAAAGCACTCTATTCCATTGGGCAAATTTCCTTCGATGTCAAAAAGACAATAGTGCTTACCGACAAACCCTTACTTAAGATGAGAACGATTCAAAAGACGGAGTCCAGACGTTTCTTTCCCCAGTCAACAAGTATGAAATTTGCACAACTGTCAATACGTGTGCCATTCCCCGAACGAAAGGAATATGTTAAACAGGAACAAGTTTTTCCTCCTCAGTTGCGATCGAAATATAGCACAAATTTTCAAAGTGTCAATTTCGACCAATTGCGATGAATCTTGCAAAGAACCTCATTAAACTAAGGTTTTCAATGATATAAATGAATGAATTTTAAGTATTCTGGTAACTTTCAGAGAAAAAATTTGTACAACTCTCAAAAAGTTCTACATGTATTTTCATAGTAAAACTTGAATAAAAATTCATATCAGTACGCTTTTCGACTTCAGTTACCCAATTAGATTTTTGAAAGACATATAATTCAATGATTTTTATCGTTAAAACAAACACAATTTGTGTATTATACGCTTGAGTATCTGTTTATTAAGCAAAAATTATGACTTCTTGATTCAATATCCTCAAAGAATTCGTAATTATCAGTGACATATTACTTTCGAAAATTTTTCGTAACGATATTATAGGAAATCGAATTATTGATCTGAAATATTTTTGAAATAATATTGGAAGATATCAGAAATCCCGATTTGGAGGTCTTTTTCGTCAAAGTCGAGTGTCAAAAAAAGTAATTTGACCAGTGTCCATTTAATTCCAACAATTGAAGAGGAATTCCATATTAAGAATTCATCCTTGACCAGAAAAATCATGCCTTAAGAATCTTCACATTCTAGCAAGAGCGTGAATATACAGTGTAATGTTTTTATAAAACAGGCGTTATTCAGACAAAGAGCATTTCCATATAAAATCGGATGTCATTATATAGGTTTAGCTTGTTTCATTCAGAATTTGGACTTGATTTCGAAGAGTTTGTCATGTCTTCCAATGGTCCTTTGTATTCGACCAAACTTGATTGATGCTGTTAAAAACAATTTCAGACGTCAAGGCTTTATTTTTTTGTACCAAACTGAACTAGCACATTCAGTCATAATTAATTTTCGATATGCTCCGTCATGTAATCTAGTAGTCTTTCGCATTCGTCTGAACTTAGATATTCCAGTTTTCAGTCCGTTTTGGCGTACATATGTTGAAGTAATGTATGCGTCTGGACTCTGGTATCCAACCTTGAATTCGGATATATTCGTTGTGTTTCAATTGTTTAGACCTCATTGGCCCTGCAGGTGTTACGTAATCAATTAGACTCGATTTTGATGAGTTTGTCATGTGTTTCGTTCAACTAGCGCATTTGTCGAATCTCCTTCAAACTTTTGGATTCATACAACCTTATGTTCATATGTTCCGCACGTATGCAGTTGATTATCACACGTATTCTTCCAAAACTCTTGATACGTTCGTTATGGATTTGAGTTGTAATGTTTTCTCGATATATTTGCTATGTAATTGACTGGAACATTTGCAATCGTCTGCACCTGCTTCATTCGGAATTTTTGCATGTTTTCAGACTCAATCCGAAGAAAGGAAAGAGGAGGAGGGAAGAAAGAAGGAAAAAAGAAAAGAGGGGGGAAAAAAAGGGGGGGGGAGGGGCCCCCCCCCCCCTGAAAAAAAAAAAAACCAAAAAAAGGGGAGAAGAAAAAAAAAAAAAAGAAAAAAAAAAGAGAAAAAAAGAGAAAAGGGGGGGGGAAAAAAAGGAAAAAAAAAAGGGGGAGGGAAAAGAAAAAACAAGGGAGAAAAAAGAGAAAAGAAAAGAAAAAAAAAAAAAGGGGGGGGGGGGAAAAAAAAAAAAAAAAAAGGGGGAAAGAGGAAAAGGAAAATTCCTTCGGGGAAAAGTCCACCGGACAAAAAAAAACTTCAAAAAAAAGCGCGAAAAAGGAACCAGGAAAGAGAGTAAAAAAAAACTATCGGCGCCCATCGGCCGACGTAAGGACGTCACAAAAGCCACGCCCCGAACGCGACGGATAAAGGCGAAAAGGAAGAAAAGGTAGTTAGATTATTTGAGTCCAGTATTTTTCAATTATGAAATAAAAAAAAATGCTGAATGAGCCCTGTGATCTATTCGAATCAAGTTGAATGATATAACACTGTTTATGTAGTGTACTAGAATACATCTCTTCGGTTCAAAATATGTTCGCGGATATTCATAAGTATTGAATTTTCCCAAAGAAGTAGAGTATTTATACAGACAGAAGTGATCGAGTCAAGTGCTTCTACGGCGGCCTGTGGTGTATCATTTGTTGCTTGGAGTTTGGACTCAGCATCAAATCTATCATGATCAATGACAACTTTAAAAACTCAAAAATCCGAATTCTACCTTGAAAATTCCACAAATATCGATCACAGGATCAATTGTGAAATTTGTTCGTAAGATCGAATGAATGTAGTACATCTTTTCGAAAATTTTTGTTTCAGTTGAATCAATATTTCTTACTCAGCTGGATTAATTTGGAATTGAGGCCTGATTATTATGCATCCAGCTGAATTATTATGCTTCTTCGATAAGATTTTCACATGGTCTGGACTTAGTTTCCAGGTTTCTCATTTGTTTCAATATAGAATCGATTTTGATGAGTTGATCGTGTGTTTCGTTCAAATATCATAATTGCCATACTTTGGATTAAGTATATAAAAGTGCAAAGCCAAAGAGCAAAGCAAAACCAAAGTGAACCACTAGTTTCTTGGCGATCCCAGTATAGATTCGAGAAGCAAAGAAGTCACAATTAGAAATGAAGAAACATCCCTCATAACTTTTGTGTTTGTTTTCAAAAATACAATCGCGAAGGCTACGATACAACAAATTGGTGCAGTCGTGCGGATTGACTCAACGTTACTGAAAACTCGGGACGGTGGTAATCAATCCTTCAACGTCAAGCGGAATCCACAACCCTCACGAAGACGGTCTCTCTGACAGCATTGGAAACAATCAACGATGGACTCCCGGTTTACAGAGCTAGGATTTCATCCTCGAACACCCAGAACCAAACAACCACAGCCCATTCCTAAGGAGACGGTCTGTCTGACGGTTCTCAAGAAAGAAGAACTGGACTTCCGGTCAACAGAGCTAGGATTTCATCTTCTACACCCAGCCATCCACATTTTTTCCAAGGAGACGGTCTCCCTGACGGTTCTCAACACAGCAGAACTGGACTCCTATTTAACAGAGTGGGATTTTATCTTCTACAGCCCGATCAAGTCATCAACTCCATGAATACCATCCTTCGGTAAGTCGTCATCTCGAATTCACCTTCATCTGATTGATATTGATTATATCGAATAGAACTGTTCTGATATCTCACATCCCAGAACTCACCCCACATGAACAACTTTTGAGTGTTACGCTATAAGGTAGACACCATTGAATTTCCACAAAATTTATTGTCTTCGCGACATGTTTCGATACACTGTATCTTTATCACTGTTTAAAAACATTCGCTTGATAAAGATACAGGGTGTGAAGTAAACAACAATTCATTCAAGACTGCTTCATTTCGGATATCGACAAGGTACAAAAAAGAAGGTTCTACATAAAAACAATTTCACCGAGATTCGTACACGAATATCATTATTTCAATTATCACATTTCTCTCACTTGATAAAAACAAATGGTTACAAAAAAGGAGAGCTGATATTTTATACAAATAGAAGAACATGATGTCATACAAACAGGAATTTAAATGCATGTATACACAATTTTTGTTTTTAGATGTACCTATTATTATAATTTGTTATAATTCAATTTTTCTGGTGGTTTCATTATACGACCACTCTTTGTTGTATTAGGTATGAATACCACATCTTCATCTAAGTCCGCAAGATTATCATCATTATATTCAGATATAATTTGATCATCAAAGTGCTCATCCGAAATTTGAGATTCAATTCCATTTTGAGCTTCAGAATTAGCTTCATTGATTTCTCTCAATTCATGATTCACCGAATTACTTTGGGGCCTAATGAACTGTCTGTTTCTTGCCAAGATATTTCCATTTTCAGTTTTGATTTTGTATGACCTAGGTCTTTCTGATAGTTCCTCCTTTATTATGCCTTTTTTCCAAGTTTTATCTGACAAGTTATTTTTGTAATAAACATGTTCATTTGAGAAATATTCGTGATTATTTCCCGTTTTTCCTCTGTCGTAATATTTTTTTTGAATAATTTGTTTTTCTTTCAATTTTTTGTTCACACTTGCGTTATCATTGCTTTTAGGTTGAAAGGTTGAGGTTTCTAAAGGTAATGTATCTCTAAGCCGTCTGGGCTTTCTAAATTATTATCTATAGGTGTATTTCTATAGTGCAATAATGCTAAGAACAAATCTTTATTATCAGCTTTGGCTTTTTTTAAAATCTGCTTGAGAGTTTGCACGTTTCTTTCTACCAATCCATTGGATTGCGGATATAAGGGACTTGACATAATGTGTTGAAACTGCCAATTTTTTGAAAATTGCTTGAGATGTAAACTTGAAAATTGGGGTCCGCCGTCACTGATAACAATTTTGGGAATTCCGTGTCGTGCAAATATTGATTTAAGATTTGTGATCACTTGAAGGGATGAACTGCCATCATCCAGTTTGGCCATTTCTATGAATTTAGAGAAATAATCTACAAGTAAGTATACATCATTGTCAAAGAAAAACAATTCATATGCTACTTTATCCCATGGAAGATTTGATACTGTATGTGGATGCATAGGTTCTTTAGTTTAATTTTTTTCGTACTGTCGACATATTTCACAATTTGTTACAAAGTCTTCAATGTGTTTTGACATGCTTGGCCAATAGAAACAATTTCTGGCATTAATTTGACATTTATTTACACCTAAATGACTATAATGGAGTCTAGATAAAATATTTTTTCGAAGCTTTTGTGGTATAATTAATTTGTTCTGCTTATATGTCGTTCAAGAAATCTCTGAACGAGAGAAGCGAAAAAGGAACTTGATGATTTTTGGACTGCCTGAGACCCAGAATAGATCACCAGAGGAGAGAGGGGCGACTGACCGCTTGGAAGTTATTAACTTACTCAGAGCAGCCGACTGTTCCATAGCTGATTCCGAGATTAAATTGTTTCGTCTGGGAAAATCAGGTAACGGAGGCAGACCAGTTAAGGTGGTACTACAAAATGAAAACCAAGTCAGGGCAGTGATGAGTAAAGCAAAGGATTTACGCAATATGACCTTATACAAGCAGGTGTCTGTATCATTCGATCGGACGCCTAGACAGATCGATTATCACCGTCAATTGAAGAAAACACTCGATGAACGGGTCAGTAAAGGTGAAGTTGATCTTCGTATCAAATATATCAATGGCTGTCCTAGGATAGTTCATTTAAACCAATAAGACCACCCAGTTCCAGTTCCTCAGATATTAGGTGTGCCTATCAGAATGTGAGGGGACTCAACACCAAGGTACAGTCATTTTTCAATGCAGTTTCGGACTATGAAAATGATATCATCTGTTTAAGTGAGACCTGGTTGTCAGAAAAAATTTGTAGTTCCGAAATTTTTCCTAGTGATTACTTAGTTTTTCGGTGCGATCGTAATTTAGTTGCTACAGGCCTTTCGACAGGAGGGGGAACATTGATAGCAGTGAAAAAAACGCAGAAAACTTTCGAAATCAATCTTGATGTGATAAAGAAGCTTTTCACAGTATTGACATCGTTGGGATGAAGGTATTTTTTAATAATTGTTTGCTCGTTGTTTACTCTATTTACATTCCCCCATTTGTTAATGGTACAGAATTTCAGTTGTTCTGTGAGGCCTTCGAAAGCTTCAATAGTGTATTTGATGATTGTAAATTATCAATATGTGGAGACTTCAACATACCGTATTATGGCAAAGATAATGACAAACTGTATTAGTAATTTATGTTCATTGTCAGACATAACAAATCATAACAATATTCACAATATTAATAACAGACTGCTTGATTTGGTTTTATCTAATTCAAAATGCTACGTTACTAGAGAGAGTTTTCCATTCGTCAAAGAAGATAATCATCATCCTGCCTTGAGTATTGAATTTCAGATTCTAGATTCAAATAATAGAAATACCTTTACTTATAATAATGACTCATGCAGGTACAATTTCAAACGTGCAAATTTCACACAAATGTATAGAATGTTTTACGAAGTTGATTGGTCTTCTATGGATGGCATAAAAGATGTGAATGAAGCTTGTTCTATGTTATACTCAGTAGTTGATAATATATTCAGTAGCTGTATACCCAAATACAAGATTGGATCAAAGCAAAAATATCCTCCATGGTTTACAGCCGAAATCAAAAATAATATAGAATAATATAGAAAAGCATAAGGCACATAAAAAGTTCAAGAAGTATAGAATGGATATTTATTTAGAAAAGTTCAAATACCTTCGTGGCCTAATAAAGAGACAGATTAATGTTGCATACCCGGCTCATGTTCAGACTGTTGAGGACAAAATTAGTACAGATCCCACTAAATTTTGGTCTTTTGTAACAAGCAAGAAAATGAATTCCAGAATTCCAAACACCATGAAAAATGGAAATTACTCATTTGATAACCCTGCTGATATTGTGGAAGCGTTTGCACAGTTTTTCTCAACTATATATATATATATATATATATTAAATCTGATCCAAATAGGTTCATAAACAATATTATTAACAATTACTCTCTCATCTCGCTCGGTAATGTCACTGAAAATGATATAATCACCTCTTCTAAGAGACTCAAGAATGAAATGACATCAGGAATCGACAATATCCCAAGTTTTGTTGTTAAAGACCTTATCTACGTACTTGCTAATCCTCTATGTGCTATATTCAATCGTATCTTGAAAACAAGTGAATATCCTGATATATGGAAAATGACAAAAATATGTCCAATTCTAAAGACCGGGGATACCAGTGATATTAGCAACTATAGATCGGTAGCTATTTTATGTAACTTCGGAAAGCTCTTCGAAATAATATTATACGATAACATTTATCACTCTGTAAAAGGTATAATATCACAAAATCAACATGGGTTTGTACAAAAAAGATCGACAGTTACGAATCTGGCATGCATCACTCAATTCATCTCTGAAACCTTGAATCGACAAAGTCAAGTGGATGTTGTTTATACGGACTTCAAGAAAGCCTTCGACAAAATAGATCATTACATACTTCTATCTAAACTCAAGTCTGTAGGTCTGTCCGACAATTTGTTATCATTGATGAAATCTTACTTATTGAATCGAATACAATTTGTGGAATACGGCGGCTATCAATCATCCAAATATTTGGCCAACTCAGGTGTTCCTCAAGGATCGAATTTGGGGCCGTTATTATTTTTGATTTTTATAAATGATTTGTCACTGGAATTGTCCTGTCATCATTTACTTTTTGCCGATGATCTTAAAATTTACAACCGCATTGACTCAATACAAGATTGTTTCTTTCTTCAGAATTGCATAAATAAGGTTAGTAAATGGTGTGAATTGAATTTTCTTGAACTGAACATATCGAAATGTAAAACCATGTCTTATCACAGGGAACAAAACCAAGTTGATCTTAACTATTCCATTAATAATGTAATACTACAGAAATGTCAATCATTCAAAGATCTCGGGGTTGTATTCGATAGTAAATTGACTTTCACCGACCACATTAACGAAATAGTGAAATCCTCCACAAAACTTCTTGGATATTGTGTACGAAACTGGTCTTGCTTTAGAGATTCAAAAACACTAAAAATTTTGTACTTTACTTTCGTTAGAAGCAAGCTGGAATATTCGACATTGGTCTGGTCTCCTATCTATAATAATTCAATAATACTTCTTGAATCTGTCCAGAGGAAGTTTTTGAAGTATCTTTTTTTCAAAGTTAATGGTAGATACCCGGAAAGAGGATTTGATTACAGTGATATGTTGTCAAACTTCGGTCTTGATTCTTTACGAGTAAGGCGCAATTGTTCGTCAATTATCTTCTTGTATAACTTATTACATGAGAATGTAGACTGTAGGGATATGGTGAGCAAATTGAATTTTTGTGTACCTAGAATGGAAAGACGGAGTGAAAGAACATTTTATAATAACCCGGCCAGTACAAATGTTCTTACCAAATCTCCAATATTTAATATGTGTAAACTATACAATGAGATATGTCAATCCTGTGATATTTGTTTTGATCCACTCCAACACATTCTAAATGAATTAAAACTGAAAAGTTCTGTAATTACTGGGTAGAAAAAAAAATAATTTTGACTTATATCTAGGTAAGTGGTTCCTCAATATGATGTTTGTTATATGTAAATTTCTATATTTCCTGTAACTGGGTGAAAACCTGTCGGAAATAAACGATTTATTATTATTATTATTATCATTATTATTATTATTAAACCATCAGCTTCTGTGATTTTATCCCTGAATCTATAATAAATTTTTACTAACGGTTCTACTGTTTTGAAATTTAGTGGCCAACCCAATCTGATATACTTGAATAAAATCTGCATTTCGGGATCTTCTCTAACTAATCTTTTTATTTCCGCAATTTTTTCATCAGTGGCGTTCAAATTGAATCTTAACAAACAGATTTGAGCTTCTATATCACTATCCAACTCGCTCTCGTTATCATTATTAAGTGAAGTTTTAGGAATTGAGCGTGACAAAGCATCAGCTATGTAAAGTTCCTTTCCCGATTTATGAATTAGTTTGATATCATACATTTGCAATCGAATGAACATCCGTTGCAGTCGTGGGGGAGAATCATACAAAGGCTTGTTGAAAATTGGTACCAACGGTCTATGATCTGTTTCTAAAGTAACTGGTCTACCAAAAATGTATTGGTGAAATCTCTTACACGCGAAAACCAGAGCATATAGCTCTTTCTCAATCTGTGCATAGTTTTTTTGGGTATCATTTAAAGCTTTCGAAGCATATAAACAAGGTAGACTATTTTGCATGAGGACAGCACCTACACCATCTTTCGATGCAACTGCAGAAATCAAAATAGGTTTGTTTGGGTCATAAAATTGTAATAAGGGTTCCTTGAACAATAGGTTTTTCAGAGTTTCAAATGCTTGATCATGTATCACTTGCCAATCCCAAACTACGTTTTTCCGGAGCAATTGCCTTAAAGGAGCTGTAATTTGGGACAGATCCTCAACAAACTTTCCAATATAGGTCACCATACCGAGAAATCTTTGTAAATCACCTTTATTATTAGGTTTCGGCATCTCAACTATTGCTTTAATTTTTGAATTGTCTGGACAAAAACCCCTTGAGGAAATTCTATGACCCATATATGTAACTTCAGAAACACCGTTCAGTTTCGCTCCGATTTCTTCAGAAGTGGGTAGTGGAAAATGTTCCTTTTTATATTCTTGTTTAAATCTCTCGGATCCAGATATATTCTTAGAGAACCATTAGGCTTTTTGACAATTACTATAGGATTTACCCATTCAGTGGGGTAATCGACTTTGCAAATAGCTTTTTTTTTCCATTTCGTACAAACATTTCTCAAATTCTTTCATTAATGGAAGAGGTATTTTTCTAGCAGGATAAACAGATGGAATCGCATCTTCAGCAAGCTTGATGTGAAAAGGTCTCTCAAGGCATCCTATTCCATCAAAAAGATCAGAATATGTTTCTAATAATATTTTTTACCACTTAATTCAATATTATCAATTTTTTTCTATCAAATTCAAGAAAATACAACTTTCCAGACCCAAAATTGCAGGTGAATCAGTTTCTATAACAATAAACTTCAATACATAATCCATATTTTTATAATTGCAAACCAAGTTGCATTTTCCTATAACTGGTATTATCTGATTTGAGTAATTTGTCAACTCAAGATTGGTTTCAGCTAGGTTGTCATCAGATAATTTCAATTTTAGGAAATCTCTATAACCTATAACATTTATCATAGCTCCGGTATCAAGTTTGAAACTTATAATCACCCTATTATTTACAATCATTGGTATTTTCCATTCAAATTCAGTGTCATACGTATCACTGGTTTTCACCATGCCAATGAACACATTTTCTGAAATACTCTGATAATTATTTTCATGTTCTTGAATATTGCTTTGACTGTTACTATGCCCTAGATTGATAGCGAACACATTTCTCTTCGCCATGCACATTTTTTGAAAACGATTGAACTGCAAGCACTGCACTGTTTACCTGTTGCTGGGCAAACCTGGCCTCTTGGATGGGGTTGATATCCGCATCTGTGACAGTTTCTGGGCCGCTGAGTGGCCCCGCTTCCTGAAGGTTGACGAATTTGATTGCTCGGATGTCGAATCTGCTGACTGCTCGGCTGTTGTCCAAATCTTTGAGCCTGAGCTGGTACTACCCCAAGTCTGTCTTGCTGATTTAGGCCACCACGGCTTTGTATAGCATTGATTTCACGTTCCCTCTCTTCTGTCATGGCTCTTTCTTGTTTTCTTGATTCTTCAACTGCTGAACCCGTTCGCACAGCTGTCTTGAGGTCCATCTCATCATTCTCGAGTAACCTCTGCTTCAACTCCGTCGATCGTAATCCACTTATGAATACTGAGCACGTCAAACTTTCCTCTAAATCTCCCAATTCACAACATTTGGCCATATTCTTCAAATCTGTGACATATTGTTGAATATTCTCGCCGTCTAATTGTTTTCTATTTATGAATTTATATCTCTCGAAGGTCAGGTTTTTCGTCGGGTGAAAATACTCCTCGAACTTTTTTACTAGTGGTTCCAATTTATCTTTTTCGGTTGCGGCCAACTGAAAGGTATTATATATGCGTATACCTTCATCACCGATGAATTGTAACAACTGTGCACATTGCAGATCTTCTTTTTTTATATCCAACTCAGTGGCCTTCAAATAGTTTTTAAATTTTTGTATCCAGAATTTTCAATTCTCGGATATATTTCCGCTCATATCCATAGGAGCAATACCGCGAAAATCTGCCATTTTCGCACTTATCAAACAACTATAATCTACTACTTGAACAAAATCCTTGATATGACTAATCATACACTACAAAAGAATAAATTTCGCAGCGCCATGTGAAGTAAACAACAATTAATTCAAGACTGCTTTATTTCGGATATCGACAAGGTACAAAAAAGAAGGTTCTACATAAAAACGATTTCACCGAGATTCGTACACGAATATCATCATTTCAATTATCACACAGTGTATCGAAACATGTCGCGAAGACAATAAATTTTGTGGAAATTTAATCGTGTCTACCTTATAGCGTAATAACTATGGATTTCCATCAAGTAAAGGCCACCTCAATCCAAAACTTTTGAGTGTATTTCGCAATCAAATCAAATGATACGATTATTTCAAGAAGAAAAAACTGAAACATCAATCACAATTATTGTTCCGAATCAACAATGGCAGAAGTTGAACCATACAAACTTGTTGAAATTTTCTCCATTGTACCTGAATACGACGGAAACCCCATATATAAAAAAAATTTCTAAGATCAGTCGTCGATCAGAACATTTTTGTGACTTTGCATATAAAAACAAATTTTGAGGCGAAGCAGCAGAAATAGTGAACTCACGTAATCCAGAAACTTGGATAGATATTCAAGATCTTCTAGAAACTCATTTTGGTGATACGCGTGATCTAAATTCATCAATTCAAGACTCACAACACATGAAACAAATGACAAATGAAAATGCATTGACGTTCGTTTCTCGAATTCAAACGCATGCAGCTGAATTATTTTCAGACATCAACAAACAAGCTTCAACCCAACCATGAGCCTTAACACCTTATTAACAGGTATCGAACAAAAGCTAGGTCAAATAATAAGAGCGAGATATTCTTACGGCAGCAGAAAGAATCAAACGAGAATTCAACAAAATCCCCCAAAATTTCAAACCAATTATCAATAACAATGAAAATATACCACCGAGGCAACAGTTTCAAAAACCTCAACCATTCCTTCAAATTTGAACCATTTCCAAATTGCGATGAGCGATCGACAATTTTTAACCTTCAATAACAGACAAAAACCTTTTGCGAATTTCCAACGAAACAACTACCAACAACAAAGCTCTTATAGTAATTACAATACCAATCTTCAACGTCAACCCTCAGAAGTCTAAACTTGTGCGAGCAATGGATCAACGAGACCTTACCTTTTAACGTACGATTACCCTCGTTTACACTTTGCTGACATCTTTTATTTGGTGATGTTCTAGCTTTCACAAACGAAATAAAGCCTTCGATCAATACAGGCGATGCGAAACCAATATTTACAAAATCACATAGGAATCCGCATAGTCATGAGCAAGAAGTCAAAACTGAAATAGATAAAATGCTAAAACAAGGAATTATAAGACCATCCATTTCCCCTTGGTCTTCCCCTGTATGGGTCGTCCCCCAAAAAATGGACGCCTCCGGCAAACAAAAGTGGAGAATGGTAATCGATTATCTAAAACAAAATGAGATCACTGTGGACGATAAATACCCCCTTCCGAACATTTCAGACATTCCCGATCAGTTTGGAACTTGTTTCACAACACTAGATTTGGCAAGTGGTTTCCACCAAATGAAAATAAATGAATTAGATATGGAAAAAACAGGATTTTCAGTAAAGAACGGACACTACGAGTACATTCGTATGCCCTTTGGGATGGAAAATAGCCCCTCCGTATTTTGTAGACTAATGGATAACATATTTTTAGGATTACAAGGTGAACGATGCTCAGTGTATATGAACGATGTCATTATATATTCAGCTACCGTTGATGAACATCTTGAACGATTGAAGGTAGCATTTGAAAGACTACGGAAAGCAAATTTGAAATTACAGCCACATAAATGCGAATTCTTACGGACAGAAGTCGCTTATCTAGGACAAAAATTACAAAAGACGGTCTACGACCAAACGCAGAAAAGGTGAAATGCATTCAAGAATTTTCCCAGCCTACGAACGTGAGAGAAATTAAATATTTTCTAGAACTCACAGGTTACTATAGACGCTTTATTCCTAACTATGCCAAAATCTCAAAACCTTTGAAAAAACTTCTACCAAAAGGTACGAAATTCATTTTTGATAACGATTGTAAAAACTCATTTGAAGAACTCTTAGAAAAATTAATGAACTCTTCAATATTGAGATATCCCGACTTCAATGATGAATGTTTATCAACCACAAACGCTAGTTCGTACGCTATAGGATCCGTATTATCACAAGAACCTATTGGAAAAGACCTTCCAATTGCTTATGCTTCAAGAACTTTAGCCCCTGCAAAAACAAAATATTCCACCACAGAGCGCGAGCATTTAGCCAAATTGTGGTCAGTAAAGCACTTCAGGCCATATTTATACGGAAGACGATTAAAAAACTTACAGATCACAGGCCTCTGACTTGGTTATTTTATATCAAAGATCCAGGAAGCAGATGAGAACGCAGGCGATTGAAATTAGAAGAATACGACTATGAAATCGTTTATGAGCCTGGCAAAATGAATAAGAACGCTGATGCTTCATCGCGAATCAAAATAATTCATTTCAAAGAAACTTCGAAATTCCAAGCATCAATTCTAATGACAAACACTATTAACGAAACGTCAGACACTGACACTGACAACCCAGTCTTTGAAATATCAAAACCAGAAACAGAAATTGCCTCTGAAACGCTAAACGAAGAAGTCAAAAAACTTCTCCATCTCTTACGGACAAAATCAATTATAAATTATTCAAAATTTGAAATAACTGATGATCAACTCCAAGTTAAAAACCAAGAAAATAATTAAGTTTCATGCAACAGAATAATACCACAGATCTACACGAGACTATATTAGACGATCGTATTGAAGACGACTATATTCATTTTGAAGTTAACAAAATTAATATCATTGCGAGCAGATCAATAAACGATAGGAAATATTTTATTGTACCTATCCCCTCTGACAAAAAAGACTTATTATCTATATGTTTAACGCTATCCACTTGTCTCAGAAGGAATTCAAACCCAATGAGATTTATTATGTCGAAAACAATTCAGATTTACCCACACAGGAAATGCTCTCCTACTTCTTCGCAGAAGATGATACTATCAAATTGAAAATTTGTAACAACCCTTCAAGAAGATCAAATACCAATGATTCTTGACCACTTCCACAATGGAAAGGTTAACCTTCATCGCGGAATGAACGAAACAATCAGAAGAATACGTAGTAGATATCAACGGTCAGGAATGACTAGAAACGTCGATTCCATAAAAAATGTGAGACTTGTCAAAAATCAAAGATATGTAGAAAAAAATCAATTTATCCTATGGTTATAACAAAAGCCCCTAAAGCTCTTTTTGAACGAATAAATAACGATATATTTGAGGTTCCCACCAAAAACTACGCGTTAAGTATACATGACGAACTAACTAAGTTCGCACAAGTATACCCGATCCCAAATATATCCTTCCAAACAATTGTCAACACATTACTTCTATTTTTCTAACACTACGGTACCCCACTAAGGACACATTGTGACGCAGTTAGACAATTTAACTCAGCTATGATGAAAGACCTGTGTATACTTTACGATATTAAATTGACACATCCAAGCATAGACCATCGACAGTTTAACGGAGCGTTAGGAAGATTCCACGATACTTTATCAGAAATAATAAGAATACATACTTCTAATCACCCAGGATACCACCCCTTCACGGTTCAACCCTGCTCGGTAATTGCATATTATAATCCACACAACAAAACTCACGGAAGTTATGGAACGACTGTTCCCACGGATTGCTACTCTCACGGAAATATGATCTGCTGACAGCGGTTTTCCAAGAAACCCTTATCTGGACTTGCGAGGCGATGCTCATCGTTTAACGTTTATTTCAGGCATTCTATTTGTAACTCTTGACAGATAAAGTTGTTTCGCTTGTAAATTTATAAAATAAATATTTTTTAAAAAAAGTCTCCGTTCAGAGTATTCAACTGGTGCAGTCGGTAGGATTTGTGCAGCGTGTTAAAAGCAATTTCTCGCGACTTGGAGTTTCTACTTCTCAAGCACAAATTCGAAAAAATCGTGATCCATTGAGGATTGTACCGAACGGACCAAGAAACGACCCTACTTCCGGAGGCTACAAAGAATCATTGGAGGAGGAATTGGAGACTACGAGATTTTGGACCACCAAAATAACTGTAAGTGCCAAACTTCCTTTTCGCCTTTACTGAACCCTCTGCATAAGGATTTCGGTGAAGATAATTTAGGGCAGTTCATTGCGAACAAAATCGGTGTCTATTCTAGACGAGTAATTTAAGAAGAAAGAATCAATTTTGTGAATTTTTGTTAAGAAATTTCAATAAATCCGAATCTGAAGTCAATAATACAGAGTTATTGATTCATGAACGAACTTGACGATATTTTAAATAGATTAGGTAATTTATCAGTACAAGAAAATTCAGTAGTTAGCGAAAGTAATTCTGAACTTGAATTACTATCACCAACATTAACAATGGCTCCACCACAGCACAAAATATTCAGATGAACTGGGATCTTTTCAAGTCTCGACTCAATAATCTGAAACCTTTCGATGGTGACAGTAATGCACTTAATAAATTTATTGCTAGGTGTGATTCATTGATTAATACCTATGAAACATTTAACGATCCATCTTTGAACGAACATGTCTTCGAATGCATTCAGGAAAAATTGATTGGAAAGGCAGAATATATGGTTGGAAATCGGCCAGAACTCAATACTTGGGAAAGTTTGAAAAACGCTCTGAAACAGTGTTTTTCTGACTGTAGGAATATAGATTGTCTTGTTCTGGAACTAACGAGGAGTCGACCTCATAAAGGTGGAGACTTACTCAGTTTCGGAAGTAGGTTGCAACTGATTAGAAGTAGCGTGGTACAGAGAATCAGTAACGATTCTAATTCGAGTAGAGAACAGAAACTTTGTCAAATAGCACATTATGATGAGGTTGCACTTGGTACATTCATTGCTGGATGTACAGGTATTCTCAGAAATAATTTACATCTAAAAACCCAAATTCTCTTGAAGACGCAATGGCGTATGTGAACGAATACGAAAATTTTGAAAAGTTATATGGCACCACCCAAGATAATTATAGAACCAAATTTAACGTTCATACCAACAGACATACCCACATGACCAATGTCCCAACGAACACCACTGTTCAACAAACAATACCAAATCAATCACAAAGACCTATTTGGCCCAATCAACCAATAAATGTCCAACCCAGGCAACTACCACCCCGAAAATATCCTACTAATCGAGAAGTGTTTGGTACCCCTCATAATGTTTTCAAACCCAAACAAATTCTTCCAAATCAATTACCAAAACCTGAACCCATGTCGACTACTTCTAGAAACCCCACTAGGATGTCTCACCAACAAATTCCTCAATACCGGCAAGACCCCAGAACCAACTTCAGAACGCAATATGGTTCAAACCAATTCCAAAACCAACCACGATTCTTCCAACAGAATCGAAAGCCCAATTTCATTTCAGAGGAATTATTTTCAAATGAATATGAAAACCCTATTGATTTTTATGATCAACCTACCAACCAATATCAATATTATGAACACCCCAATCCAGACGAAAGCCCTGACCAGAGCAATTATTTCGAAAATGAACTCGATCAACAACAACCTTATATTTCAAACGAGGACATTTCAGACCCTGACGAAATCGCAAATTTTCAGATGTCGAGCCAACAAAACCAATCGACCTAGCTGAAATCAATCTCTCATGCAATAATGCCCTACCATATGTAGAAACCAAAAACCCAAAATCAACATTACTCATAGATACGGGAAGCTCTCGATCGATAATCAAACCTTCGATAATTGAAAAATTATTTCCAGATAAAATATATCACTTCAATACCATAATAAAAACGGCAACTGGTTGTCAAAAAGTCAGATATCAAGCTTCAACACCAGCCTTTTCTGAATTTAATACAGAATATGAAATTGATTTCATCTTATTCGATTTTCATGACTACTTCGATGGCGTTTTAGGGCTGACAGATTTAATAAATATGAACCTGAATATCGATTTGATCAACAAGAAATTGATAGGAAAAAATACTGAAATACCTTTCGAATTCAGACAACCTTCAGATTTCAGTGTTACCTTTTCAGTAAGCCCGCTGGGAAAGATGATAAAAAATATGCCAGTGAGTGTGTACGAAGGCGAAATTTTGACAATCGAAGGAACCATGAATAATCTCATTATTCCACAAATATTGACTATTGCCAAAAACGGATATGCCCTGATTGAAATTCAAAACCTCACCAATAAAACGATTTCAGTAAAATTACTCAAACCTCTACCTGTCACCCAATTTGTATCCTCGACATACGAAATATTTACCTTCGAATCTTTCACAAACCCAGACAGACGACCATTTCGTATCAAACGAAGCTGACCTGAATATCGCAGACCTAATTCGCACTGACCATATGAATTCAGAGGAAAAAACCGCTATAATCAGACTATGCAAAGAATATTCTGATATCTTTCTCAAACCAGGAGACGAGTTGACATTCACTTCAAAAATCAAACATGAGATAAAGACTAGCGACGAAATACCGGTACACACCAAATCGTATAGGTATCCATACGTCCACAAACAAGAAGTCCAACGTCAGATCAACGATATGCTTGAAAAAAATATCATACGACCCAGCTGTAGCCCGTGGTCTTTCCCCATTTGGATCGTACCCAAAAAGTTCGATTCATCCGGTAAACAAAAATGAAGAATAGTCGTTGATTATCGTAAAATCAATGAAAAAACTATAGACGATCGATACCCAATCCCCAATATTAACGACATATTGGATAAATTGGGACGTGCTCAATATTTTACTACCCTCGATCTGGCCAGTGGGTTCCACCAAATCGAAATGGCTCAGAACTCTATCGAAAAAACCGCATTTAATGTGGATCATGGCCACTATGAGTACTTGCGAATGCCGTTTTGTCTCAAAAACGCGCCATCAAGCTTCCAACGAGTAACGGATGAAGTCCTCAAAAACTTGCAGAATAAAATTTGCATGGTCTACATGGACGACATCATCATATTCAGCACCGGACTTCAGGAGCACATTCAAAACCTCAAATTGGTATTTTCCAAATTGCGTGAAACCCGTTTCAAAATTCAATTGGATAAATCGGAATTTCTTCGAAAAGAAGTCGAATTTTTGGGACATGTGATTACACCGGAAGGTATCAAACCTAATCCCCTAAAAATTACGGCTATCAAAAACTTCCCCATTCCAAAGACTCAAAAAGATATAAAATCATTTTTGGGACTATTGGGCAATTATCGAAAATTCATTGAGAATTTTGCCAGACTCACAAAACCCATGACCAAATGTCTAAAGAAAAACGAAAAAGTAGAGCACACGAAAGACTTTATTGATTGCTCCAATACATGCAAATCGATACTCATGTCTGAACCTGTTCTAGCATATCCTGACTTCGAGAAACCATTCGAACTGACCACAGACGCCTCAAATTTCGCAATAGGCGCCATATTATCCCAAAATGACCACCCGATATGCTATGCCTCCCGGACACTAAACCCAGCAGAAGTCAATTATTCGACAATCGAAAAGGAACTTCTTGCCATTGTCCGGAGTTGTAAATATTTCCGGCCCTATTTATTCGGTTGAAAGTTTACAATATTTTCCGATCACAAACCCCTTCAGTGGCTCTTTTCATTGAAAGAACCTAACTCTAGGTTGGTACGCTGGCGTTTAAAACTCGAAGAGTTTGAATACGTCATAAAGTATAAAGAAGGCAAGTCAAACCAGGCAGCTGATGCCCTTTCTAGAGACCCTTCCAACGTCGATTTGAACGCCCTTGAAACCTTATCCATTCAAAATAATCCAGGAGATGTCGACGAAATAATCAGGGACATATTGACAAATCCCGAAGAAATCCCCGAACTGGACAAGACCGTTCTCCAAATTATTGAACACCCGCAAAATCCGAAGAAAATCAATATAATTTCCGACATTCAAATCATTCCTCCAAGGAAAAATAAAGAAAATTCTGACTTAGAAACTGTTCACACTTCACTTGAGGACCCTATATGTAATATTCCCATTTCAGAACGGGCTATAAATACATATAAAAACCAGGTAATTATCACACTTGGAGACATAGAAAAAGTGAAGTGCAGGATCGAAAAAGTTTTTGAAAATTTTCGGTCATATGTCACACTACCTAGGAAAAACATCAAAAATGACATCGTCAAATTACTCAAAGAATACATTGATCCAAAACAAACGTACGCACTTCATTATAAGGACCCCTCATTGCAAAAGCTTTTCAGCAATACGATACGACATCTTTTTGAAAATTCCTCTTTTAAAATTGTCGAATGCCCCACATTCCTTACTGACGTGGAAACATCAGATGACCAAGAAGAAAAACTTCAACTCTACCACACGAAAAAAACATGTCACAGAGGTATCAATGAAATGAAACAATCTCTGAGTTCACGTTTTTATTGGCCTAAAATGATTGATGATATCCAAAAATTTGTCAACTACTGCGAAATATGTCAAAAGAATAAATATAATCGAAATCCCCCAATCATCAAATTCAATCTGACTCCTACCACTTCAAAACCATTCGAACATATTCACATCGATACATTCACAATATCGAACGAAAGTTTCACTACAATTATCGATTCATTTTCTCGATATGGTCAAGCATACCCCTTAAGAGCCCTTACCGGTGTATTAGTTCTCGAAAACCTCCTCAATTTCATTTCTCATCATGGGTTACCGCTAAAGATTACCACTGACTCTGGTACTGAGTTCAAAAACAAAGAACTTGAAAATTTTTGTAAATTATATCGGATAGAACTTCATTTTACCACTCCCAAAAATAGCAATTCTAATTCCCCTGTTGAAAGGTTTCACTCGACCTTGATCGAACATTATCGATGCTTGAGAGGGAAAAACAAGACTCTTTCCCCTGAGCAGCTTATGAAACGTGCCCTCCTAGGATACAATAACTCGATCCATAGTGTCACGAAATTCACCCCGTTCGGAGTAGTGGAAGGTCATATCAATAACACGAACCCATTCGATCTCAGTGATCATATTATTATTTCGGACTACGTTCAAACCCATGAAGACACTACCCAAAAATTGTACCATTCTATACAACAAACGAATCAACAAACTAAGGAAAAATGCATAGATAAGAGAAATGAAAACCGAGATGAATCCCCTGATTTTTCTGACCAGCAAGTAGCATATATTAAAACCAAAGCACGCCAAAAAGACCGACCCGAATTCAATTAGACAAAAATACTCAAAGAAACGAATATAAAGCTAAAAACCAACAAAGGAACCTATCACAAAAATATTGCCCGGAAGCCCAAAACTAACAAAAAAACTTTTGTTACAGGGAACTGACAAAAATTAGGTTACCAATCCTGACACTAATACTTCGCGTACTCCAAGCACTATGTGACGAAGACATTCAAATCAACACCATTCATAACCCTATTCTTCCCATACAATTAGGCAAAGCCAAAATTATAATATAATATAATATAATTAATATAATCAAAAATAATTTCAATAAGGAAAATGTTACCAACCCAATTTCCTACCATGGCCTATCCGAAAATATGCTTCAGAGAACTGAATATCTGATTCAAACAACTCAGACAAAACTGGACAACCTTTAACCACATATTCGTGTTTAACGAGGTATGATCAATGGAATCGGCAAAATCAATAAATGGCTTTTCGGAACACTTGACGCTGATGACGGAAAGCGTTACGATCAAACCATTGCAATATTGGAGAGAAATCAAGAAAAAATCATTCACGAATTGAATCTCCAAACCTCTTTATCAAAACAACTAATCAATCATTATAATCGAACCATTCGAACGCTCAATTCAAATCAGGAAGCGCTCGAAAATATCTCGAAAACATTCCAGTTTGCCATTCAAAGAACCATCGTAGATCTCAAGAATTATATCAGTTTTCAAGGTGTACTTTCTCAGATCATTTTGGACTGCCAAAATATCATAACATTCATTGACAACCTAGAAGACGCAATTACCTTCGCAAAATTGAACGCTTTGCATAATTCAATTATATCCAGTTCAGATCTGAAAGAAATGATAAAATACCTGAGTCAAATTTACAATGAAAGTGAAATTCCATAATTCGAAAATATTTTGTCATACTATCAATTCTTTGGCACACAAGTTACATTTTCGAACACGAAATTGATTTTCTCGATTCATATACCAATTATCAGAAACGAAATTTTTATGTTTTATCACCTGTACCCGATCATCCAAAACCACCATATTTTTGTCCTCAAATATCCCTATTTGGCACGAGCAGCTTCGAAAAACCAATTCGAATCGAACATGTGTCCATTATTGGAGGAAACATACTTCTGTATCGAAGATTACTACACACAGGACCAGTGCACGACCCAACTGATTGAGGGCAATATAACAACAAATTGTCAACCCTTTCCAATCAACGTAGGCGAATCCATAGCCGAACAAATCACCCAAGAGGAAGTGCTGATCGTCCCCGTACGAGAAGAACGAATTTTCTGAAAGTGCAGAGCTGATCGATATATCGAAACACGTTGACTGCGGTAGCGTATTTTGGTGCCTTGGTGAATATGTTACACATGCCTCCGGGGACCATTGTTCATTCCAAAATGGTGTGCGTAACATGCCCTCGGTGGCATGTGTATAAAAGTGGCTATAAAGTGCCATCTTACATTGAGAGGCAATAGTAGTAAATTGAATTTCTTGGTAAAACGTTCACTCACACAGGGATCTATCTATAAATTCAACCGCACATGCCTTTGGCGTCCCGTTCAGCACATAAATGAAAAAAGAGAATTACCACATATTATCAGATGAAGAAATAGTCAAATGAGTTATATTTCAATTTATTGACAAATAATTATTGATTTCAAACTAATTATGAGCCGAATTGAAACAACCCAAACAGTATCCAGGTTGACCTGGACAATCAGCACAAAACTTTTTTGTCGATTTCGCGGCAAGTCAACCCCGAAGTCTTCAATATTTGACGACATCCCTTACAAGGCTTACGTCGTTTTCTACCTGGTCCCTCTGGTTTGGAGAAAGTATGAACCCGTTTCTTGGGAAGAGCTGGTTTCTCAGGAGTTCGTACCAATGAATAAGCTAACTGTCGTCTGAATTCTGTAATGCTCAATTTTGTGCTTGAGCACATATTATGAACTACTAGGGCATTCACAAAAGATGTGCCAAGAATGAGCTCGAACATCACCTTCCTGAAAAAGAAATAAAAAAAAAATCCAGTTTCAACTAATGAGGTGGTTTTGATTTGATTACCTATACCACTTCAAACTCCTTCGTAAAACTGTATGATACGACGACATCTGGTCGGAGTAATCAACTCCTTTTTTTGCGCTATTATAGTCCAACACGCATTTTGGCTTTAGAATATCCTCACCCTTTCTATTTTTTTTCCCAGTTTGAACTGAATTGGATTTGTGGGACGGAACGCTTGTGACCATGAGAACCGGTCTTTTATCCATCCATTTGATGATTTTCACCCCATTTTTTCTCATTCCTAGAATTTCACCCCGTTTCATCTTATTTGTTTTGATGCAGTCAGGTACTCCTTTCCTATTGGATCTCAAAGTTCCACAATACATCATCTTCTCCTGCAATAACTTTGATACCAGAGGAATACTAGAATAGAAATTGTCGGCAAATAAAATTTTATCAGCTTTGGTTTCTATACATTCTAGCAACTTGAAAACTATTGATTGGGAGTGCCCCAGATCGGTTTTGGTGTCACCTTTTCCGGTGTATATCGATATATTGAATGTATATCCTTCTGGTGAACACAGTTTGTACAGCTTTACTCCATACTTGTGAGTCTTATTCGGAATGTACTGCCGAAAAAGAAGTCTTCCTCTAAATGGCACCATCGACTCGTCGATAACAAGGATATTACCGGGCCGCAGAATCTTCTGGAAATTTTCCAACAATTTTTTTACTACATTTTCTATTTTATGAAGGCGATTCGAAGGATCGCATTCTTCATTGTTTTGGAAATGAAGAAATTTCAACAGTAAAAGATAGCGATCCCTACTAATATTATTCGCGATAAATTTATTGAAAAAAATGTCATCTTTGGACCAATAAAAATTTATATGGGGAACTTCTGTCAGACCCATTGCTATAGTCACACCCAAAAAAGCTCTTATTTCATCTCTATCTGTGGGGCTCCACGAATTTAATTTAGATTTTCTTGTGTGACCAATGTTTATTTGTTGACTTGCGTATTTATTAGTTTTAACAGCAATTATGTCCAAAATTTCATCAGTTATGAAATAATTGAAGAAATCAATTGGTTTTTGTAATTCGGATGCATGAATATCGAGAAAAACACTTTTTTGAGTGATAAATTGTTGGTTTTCCTCCTCGTCATGTTCGCTCATGTCATACCACCGCTCGTCGATGTTGCGATCAGTTATTTGTTCTTCGCTGCTGACCGTTGGAGTTTCTCTCTGTGGTGTATTCGCAGATTCTTGATCGAGTTCGAATTCATAATTTTCCTCAGAATAAGATGAAGAATCAGGAACATAATTTTTATCGCGCAAAGAATCGTCGCTACTGAAAGGATCATCAAAACTTTCATCGGAAAGCTGAGTAATATTTTGTTCTGTTTCAGTTTCCCCTTCATCGTTATCGGAATGTTCTTCTGAACTTCTTTCTGAATTCACCACTTCTTCACCGATAAGTTGTTCGGAATTTCTCACTGGCTGTGTAATATCTGATTCATCCTCTGTCACACTCTTATCACCATTCACTTTCGCGAGCTCGACAATATATTTCGATCTCTTAGACATCTTTGTAGAAACTACTCGACGAAATACGGTAATCAACGCAGTTATACAGGAATCAACAAGTTTGTGATAGGTTAGGTCAGGTTGAGTAAATCCCGCCATTTACACACATGCCCCCCGAGACACGTACCGCAGCATATGCATAATAGTTTCGCTCTGTGCGGCACATGCACCCGGAGGCATGTTCCATTCAAGACACTCTGTTTAATAGTACCCGGAGAATCATTTCTATAGCTACCGGAATCATCGAAATTGACAAATAAACAACATTTTTATCGCTTCCGCATGTAGCAAATGTTCATAGTTTTTTGCTACAGCACAAAAATTAAAACCAATACATGCCCCCAGGGGTATGTACCGCAGTCAACGTGCTATCACCCCCACACTCGTCAAAATACCCAAAACATGTGAAATCCGAATAACCCACAAGACGTTTTTCAACAACATAAAAATTCAAAAAGGAAAACCTCTGATTTTGCCAAAAATCCAAATCGACCATGTGGAAACCCCAAATGTCTACGAGACGCAAAACTTCTCCAAACTCAACTTGGACGAAATGTACGAGCTCCACAACTTAGCAGGAAAGTTGTCAACTGTGAAGAAGATCGATGTTGTCGATAACACCAACAACACGTTGATCTTCGGAATTATGTTCGGATCAATCATACTAATACTGATTCTGATCGCATTGATCGAAAAAAAGAAAGAAAGGGATACCATACTCAAATGGCTTCGCTTTAAGAAGACAAAAAAGGACAATAATACCCCGGAAATCGAAATGGTTCCTTCCAGACAAAAATAACTCCGTAATTTTTTCGAACTTAAGGAGGGAGGAGTTATGGAACGACCGTTCCCACGGATTGCTACTCTCACGGAAATATGATCTGCTGACAGCGGTTTTCCAAGAAACCCTTATCTGGACTTGCGAGGCGATGCTCATCGTTTGACGTTTATTTTCAGGCATTCTATTTGTACTCCAGTCTATGACGGTGAAAAAAGTGTAAACTGTGTATTTATCCCATACAGCACCGATTCGTATGAAAATTTGGATATAGGTTCTACTTACCCTCTATTCCAAAATCTACCCCGTGCCGAGGGTTGCTTTCTCCCTGGGGGTGGATGCCACCCCTTCTTGGGGGTGAATTTTTTTTAATTCGAAATAAGTGCGGGAATCAATAGATTGACTTATTCTAAGCACTTTTTGTTCAATGAAGTTTTTTCTGAAAAGCAATACTTTTCGACTTATTCACGAGTGAAATTGTCGGTTTTCAGTCAAACAAACACGTTTTCCGATCCTTTTTCGCGAATAACTGGAAAATAATGCCTCTAATCGCAAAACCTGCAGAGAGCAAAATTATAGCTTTTGAAAAAACAGAGGCGATTGTTTATTTGTGATGTATGCAAACCCACTACAAACTGAATAATTGCTTGTTGAAAGTCGATTGGTATTTTCAAACGCCAAAATGGCAAGTTTCTACGTACAATAACCAAAAACCAATGCATTTTTCGGGAAAAACTAGTTGGACCTTTTTTGAAATCCTTCAAAAATCCTTCATTTTTGTTATTCATAAAAGTTTCTAGCATCAAAACTGACCAAGGTATGAAGGAAATGATGTTGAATCCTATTTTTTCGTTGAAAAAAAATTGTGAATAACTCATCCTCCCTTCTCCCCCCTTTGAAAAAAATCGTTGTTACTCCATAATTCACTTCATTCATGTTCTTGTGATGAGTTCTGAGTTTTTATCAATTGAAAAGACGTAGTTTCGGACAAAATTGAGATTGAAGAGAAAAAATCATACACGTGATTCAGCGAAAAATCACAATTTCTTCGAAATAACTCGAAAAGTATTGATCACGTGCAAAATTTCCTGGAGCACAAAATTGAAGGCTATTCTTCTCTGAAAATTTTGGTGTTTCATTTTTCTCTGCAGGATGAAAATAGAGTAAGATATGGCCAGTTGAATATTGTGAGGGTTCGCGCAAAGTACCTTTTTTGAGCCCTTTCAGCATGAACCTTTTCAAAAATATAATCTGAAACAAAAAATGATGTAAATGAGCTTATAGCTCTTGGAAAAAGATACAAAATACTTTTTTGGTGGATATGATTGCTTGAAGACTAAGCGAGCAATCTATGTTAAGTATACTAAGATAAAAAAACACCTATTATATGTGTTCACTGTGTTTGAATTCATACCTAGAAGGTGTTATTTGTTTCGTCATAGTCTACACTACCAGTCTGCAACTGGAAAAGTATCTGAGTTTGTGCCAAGATGGATTGAATAAGCTGTACATTAGTGTATTGAAAAATACACATAGTAACTAGATTTCAGGCCCAGAGGAACTATATGTATATTATATATGTATATATACAGATAGTTCCACTAGGCAGCGATTTTTTCCAACCAAAGGGGGGGCGAAGAGAGGATGAGTTATTCACATTTTTTTTTTCATGGAAAAAATAGGATTCAACATATTTTCCTTCATACCTCGGTCAGTTTTGATGCTAGAAACTTCTATAAATAACAAAAATGAAGGATTTTTGAAGGACTTCAAAAAAGGTCCAACTAGTTTTTCCCGAAAAATGCATTGGTTTTTCGTTATTGTACGTAGAAACTTTCCATTTTGGCGTTTGAAAATACCAATCAACTTTCGACAAGCAATTATTCAGTTTGTAGTGGGTTTGCATACATCACAAATAAACATTCGCCTTTGTTTTTTCAAAAGCTATAATTCTGCTCTCTACAGGTTTTTCGATAAGATGCAATTTTTTTCAGTTATTCGCGAAGAAGGATCGGAAAACGTGTTTTCTTTGACTGAAAACGACAAATTCACTGGTGAATAAGTCGAAAAGTATTGCTTTTCAGAAAAAACTTCATTGAACAAAAAGTGCTTAGAATTAGTCAATCTATTGATTTCCTTACTTATTTTCAATGAAAATTTTTTCACCCCCAAGAAGGGGTGGCATCCACCCCCAGGGAGAAATCAACCCTCGGCACAGGGTAGATTTTGAAAAAGAGTGTATGTAGATCCTGAATCCAAATTTTCATGCGAATCGGTGCTGTATGGGAAAAATACACGGGAAAATGGTCATAGACTGGACTATTGTAACTCTCGACAGAGAAAGTTGTTTCGCTTGTAAATTTATAAAATAAATATTTTTTAAAAACACAAGTCTCCGTTCAGAGTATTTAACTCGGATTCACTCCTTATGAGTTAAAATTTGGACACACATCCGGTAAACCTCCTGAGACTTTTTATAATGAAAAAGAATTGATCACTAAGTATATAAGATACTTAAATAATAGCATATCCTATCATTATAAAACAGCAAAGGAAAAGATGCAAGACAACAAACAAAAATCTGAAGAACCTTATGACAAACATATCTCAGAAAACCGATACGAATATGAAGTAGGAGATCTTGTCTATGTCAAAGAATCTCAATTCGGAAATGAATTACAAGGCAAATTCAAAGCACCATTTAAAATAAACGAAATATTCCAAAACTGAGCCATCGTAATTAATGAAGAAAGTAAACAAGAGTCGAAATATAATTTTGACAAAATGAAACAATATTCAAGGTCATCGAATGATATTCTTTCAGGTTATCCCTGCTTTTTTGGATGATAGCAAGCCAATTTACGATTAGCCTCATCAACAACACCCTTGGAATATACTATCATGAAGACATATTAACATGGTTATATAACCAAATGAAAATTATTGGTAAATGAAAATACCACTCTTTTGAGGAATTTCTCCGAAAATAATGACAGAACATTAAGTCTTCTGATCGATATTATCCCAACTGATAACATAAAAATCAAAAACGAACATTATATGCTGAAGTGAAATATTAATTCAAATTTCAAAATCGACTAATGAATAATTTCCAGAAATCAGTCTAGACCCAACAGACAAAAACGCGGATTTATAGACGGTATAGGGACAGTTTTAAGAGCAATCACAGGTTATTCGAATGCCTCAGACGGCGAATATTATGAAAACTATATAAACAAATTAAATAACGATGAACATGTGCTTGGAAACTTTATGAATAACCAGATATCCGTCACAACATCAGTTCTCAAGAATTTCAACAACACTATTCGATAACTTCAAATAGACGAAACTTTCAACAAAGGTATTCAAATTATCCATGATCCACTCCAAAAATACGCTGACGAATTTTCACAAATAGAAATGAAAGTGAGATTCTTGGAAATTTCTGAAGAATTAATAGAAAGCTACTCTTCCATTCAAGAAACTTGAACGATATCCTGCATTCAATAACATTCGCTTGACTAGGAATTATTCATTCTTCCATATCAACACCTGAACAATCAGTGAGCACTTTACAACAAATCTCACAGAACTTGCAGAGAAATAATTTACCGCTCATAGCGAAAACCTCAGAGACAGTACAATACTCGAAAATATCATCGAATTAAAAGCTTTTCAAACTCAATCAAGTTCAGTTTTCATTTTGGAAATACCCTTTATTGACCCCCAAATATATACGATGTATCACTTGTTCCCAATTCCAATCAAACATACTAGAACACGTCTGCATAACATTCTTCCAAATAACCCAAAATTTATCGCAAAAAACGATGACAACTTGCTTTATACTATTGGACCAGATCCGAAAGAATGTAAAACTATATCACCAATGTTTATGTTATGTGATAGATTATATGTGTACCTAATCAATGAATATGCCCCATGTGAAGCGAAATTGTTCAGAAATTCTAGAAAAATCTCTGATAATGGTCAAAGCCTCGTAATTTACTCTCAAGGATATAATATCCAAGAACTTGTTAAAAATATTTGGATAGTAATTATATCATTGCATATTACTGTGAACTGCATAAATGAAAATACAGTTACAGAAACAATTCAACAAAATTCAATTATAGAACTGAAAGGCTCTCGTGATGATTTTATTGGTATAACCAAAATACAAGCTTCAACAAATGATATTCAAGAAGACTCATATATCTCTTCTGATTCTCATCCAGTGAACATTCCATATGAATGTTGTAAAGACATTCCATCACAAGTAAAAATACCAAAATTGAAGCCTTTCAAGTTGGACAATTTGAATCTAGACGATTTAGAAATTGCAAAACATAAACTCGATCAAAGTTAGAAATTACTTGATGAATTATTCAATGAACCATTTGTGAATAAACACATCTCATGGTTCACATATTTTTCCATCAAAATTATTTTTATTATAATAATCCTGCTATGTTACTACCGCTGTAAGAGAAGGAACCGAACGCTACTGATTGATACTCAAGATTTCTCAACCCGATTGTGACTAAGTTTCAAGAAATCAATTGTATTACTTGCTTTCGATTCCCAAAATATTGATAAACTGTAAACACTTTATGATACGAGGATGCATTGATAACAATTTTCTGAAAAGTCAATGCATTTTCGCCTTAACTTTTCTCTAGGGATGGGAGTTGTTATATATCCCTAGACAACGGCCATATTGTACCATAATTGCGTATTATACTAATTAGGTCACCCTGAAGCTAGTGCATCTTATTTTAAACTGCTAATTGATTTCTTTTCTTGAAGGTTGGCTCTATTAGCGGAGACGAACCTATATAATGATCCGGAACTAGATCAATGTCATTCTAGTCTGCTTTCACGCAAGTAAAGTACGACAAGCAAGTCAAAAAGTAATGAAAGTGATTAAGTAAATACACGGTATCCAAAAGTGAACCGAATTGTCAAAGTACAAGTATACAAAAGTGCAAAGCCAAAGAGCAAAGCAAAACCAAAGTGGACCACTTGTTTCCTGGCGATCCCAGAATAGATTTCGGAAGCAGAGAAGAAATCATCGGAAATGAACAAACTTCCCTCGTAACTTTTGGGTTTTTTTTTTAATACACAATCGCGAAGGCTACGATACAATATATATAATAGGATGTAAAAGGTATAAACAAATAACTGATACTATCCGGACAACATTGCAAGTCTGCATATCGCTTTTGAAATGTCGATTGCAACATCTGACTTCTTCCCGAATGATTTGATGTAATGTTCCCAAATATGTGAAATATATGCCTATAAGTCAAAAATCAATCTTTGATGGTGAAACCCGTATTGTCAATGATAAATTATTCATGATCCCTTCAGATATTTGCTAATCTGTATATTTCTCGCTCCTTCCATGAATTTGGAAAGCTTGTTTATAATCGGGTTTATTCAAATATGTCTTATATTTTGCATTTGACCATCGACAGGAGTGATATTCTTTTTTTTCCGAAGAGTCCAAAGTAGAATTTCCAGCATGCATATAAGAAAATATATCTGCTTCTTGTTGGGCAGTGGTAGCTTGTGATCTAACCTCTTTGGGTAAAGGGCAAAATGAACTCGAAGTAAAGGTTTCAGTGGAGGCTCTAGCAAATATTCAAAGTGAACGCAAACCGTTTGGGCATTCAAGAAGTGTCGACTGAATTCTATGATTTTGTCCTTTTTCAGCAGCTCAAATTGTTACACTACACCTATTTCCTGCGTTAATATACTAGCCCTGTATATGGTTCAAATAGTCCTCTTTATATATACCTCAAATATTCGAAATCATTCATGAAAAAGAATATAAAAAAGTATTAGTTGTTACGTGCCGTTCAGCAATTAGGGCTTTTTATCAACTCCCTAAGAAATTGATCAGGGGCAGCTTGGTTATTCGCAAACCTATCAGCCATAAAACTTGGCAGAGTCATTTCTCAATACGACAGATGTGAATTTTTCAAAGATGAATCTCTCCTTTCGTTCATGAACCGTGCAAACAACCACTTGCCCTAACTCCCTTGCCTTCACTAACATTATATAAACGAATACTCTCTGATGGGAGCCCAATTTGAATAAACGAACCTGACATGTTTCTGTGTTTTTTTCAGTCGGTAATAAGAGCTTCTACGTGCGTGGGTGTCAGCTAGCCGAGCAAGGAAATCTAGATATTTGCAAAAAAGTGAAGGAGACCAGCAATGAACTCATCAAGAATGTGCACTGTTCAAAATGCACAACGGAGGGTTGCAATTCATCAACAATATTGAGAACTGACTTATATACTGCTTTTTTGCTCGCTGCTGCATTCAAACTGTTGAACACAATTCTTCATTGAGATAATTACTTATGTATTCTTACATGTTAAAAACTCGTTAACAAATATTGCATGAATAATCGAAACAGGTTGGTATTTATTTAGATGTGTAACATTCATTAATGAAAAGCAATTGTAATTTCAATAATAATGTGGATCATTCGATGGAACTTTGAATTAGTTTTTTATGGATGGTTCAAAGTCCACTATTCATTTTTGACACAATTCTGTTACTCAGTCTGATTTGATATCAATAAAGTCAGTAGAAATGTTGTATTGATGAATTTTCGATATGATTTTAGTTACACTTACATTCTTGAATGATTAGATCTGCAAGAACATCACAGTAACCTATACGATTCTCACTGACAATGGGTTTACAACACCGCGACACATGTTTCGCTATAGCTTTCTGAAGCAAAGGAAGCTTGGGGAAGATATTGTATTGCAAACCACGTGTTGCGGTTTTCTGAACCCATTTTCGGTGAGAATCGTTCGGGAAACTGTGATAGTTTTGTACCTATGGATTTTCATGAAGCATCGGCCAGTTCAATGCAAATTACATTTGCATAATGTAAATTTTCGGATATTTTCGTCTGCCCATAACTATATAATTATTTCTCATGTGAATTGACAATGGAAAAGTAAATTTCGTAAGGCTTTTATTGAGAATACAACTGAATATAAAGCATATTATTATCGAAGCATCTCATGAGAATTGTCTAATAGATCAGTAGAATAATCTCAAACACTGACAAAATGTCAAGATACTCGTGCACTGATATAGCTGAAAGACAGTAGTACTACTTGTTATATTCTCCGCAATGAAGTGTAACGAACAAATCTACAAGAAATCCCACTAACTGCAGTTTCAAAGTGCGAGCAATTCGGGTGTTCACTATTGTAGACTTCTATACTTTGTTCAACCATCCTTTGCCGTAACGTCATAATCGGTGACGTATTCTGCTGTTTTACGTTTGTCTTATATTAGTTGACTGTTATTTTACACTCAACCTCAAAATTATTATTAGTATGTACCTACCTGCAGAATACATCGCATACACTCGTGTTCATATTGCATGTTGATGTATATAAATCGATGATCCTCGAGCAGAAACATGTCCGGCATGAACTTTGATTTTGTAGTCATTATATGTTTCAATTCCACTAGTAGCTAGTTTTTGATTAGTTCTAATAGATATTTCTGGAGCATCAGCAACACGCTATAGAATTTAAAGATTAATCGACTTACCTGAAGGAATATCAATCTTAATTATTCGAGTGGAGCCGTTCCATACGATTCGCCCTGTAGTAACATCAGTTCTACCTAAATCGGCACAACATTGAAAAAACGTACGGAATTTTTCGATAGCTGATAACGACACTTGCCCGCATACCTCACTTCATCGTTGGGCATAAATAGCCACCATAGATCGCATTATAGGGTAGGTATTGGGCGGAAGTGGGTTTGGAATCATATGGAACGGCTCCACTCGAATAATTAAGATTGATCTTCCTTCAGGTAAGTCGATTAATCTTTAAATTATTCTACGTGGTGCCGTTCCATATGATTCGCCCTGTAGATGTTCAAAGCAGAAAATGCGATCTATCCGAAAACAATATAATATATTCATGTATTTCAGATCTTACAATATAAATAATATATGAAAATATATTAACACGTGAAAAACTTTGATTATGATTATCAATTAACTGAATCAACTTAGAGGTACAACGTGTCCAATAAATATTGTTCTATAAATTCATCATCGATTGGTATGATAACAACATCTAACCTAGTATAACGAAAAACATGAATTCTATACTAACGTCTGTTGCAGAATAGTTCTGGCGAAAATTTCAGGATCCTTTCTCAAGGGTCTATTATAAAAAGCATTGAAGACAGCGGAACTGTGTGTCCAGCCAGCAGTTTTTTTTTATGGATTCAATATTAACACCATTTCGTAATGCGGCTGAAGTTGAGGCATGCCGCGTGCTATGTGCAGAAAAAATATTTGTAACAATTCCACTTCTTCTCAATGTTAATTTGATCCATCGACTTATTGATTGAGCAGAAGCTCTGTGATGGGTTTTTTTATAAGTGAGGACAAGATATTCTTCTTCAGGTGATCTAAGAGGTTCGGTAATTTTAATATAATGAATGATAATTGACCCAATACAAAGACTTGGTTTTTCTTTGAAAAAGGGAAAAACTAAGCATGGTTGTAGACTCCTAGGACCAGAAGTCTTAATTCTATCTGAAACCTTGATCTCAATATTGGAATTTATTTTGACGAGCTAGCACTGATGATGACGAAAGTCGAAAGCGCTTTGCAATAGAATCAAATTTAAATATACACTTTATACAAAAACCTTCGATTCATTCACCAAAAAGTGTATTCAGCTTCCCAACTTCATTAACAGTCACATGGCCTGAACTTCCCAGCACGCTTTTCGCTGGTTTAACTGGATTAATTTTATATAAAATTTTACTATGTATACAGCTCTTATGTCAAAGATGCTTCCTGTACCCTGACGAGCTAGCACTGATGATGACGAAAGTCGAAAGCGCTTTGCAATAGAATCAAATTTAAATATACACTTTATGCAAAAACCTTCGATTCATATTTTGATATTATCTAAACGAATATTTGATAGAGTTTGCACCCTGTGACCCGTAGTTAAGGCCATCAGCGTAACTAATTTTAGAGTTAAGTCTTCCAATGAAACATTCTCAAAGGGGAAAAACTTTTCTAAATAAACCAATACTGGATTTGGATCCCACGTAGAAGAATATTTTGGCTGCGAAGGATTCATATTGAAAGCCCCCTTCATGAATCTTCGAATAGTTTTTTCTTCGAGTTCAGAGAATTGAAAAACCAATGCCAAAGCTGATCGATGGCTATTTAACGTTGAATAAGAAACCTTTGAATCGAGAAGTGATCTCAAAAAATCAATTATCTTTTTGAAATCGAAAACAAATGGATCTGATTCATTTTGTTGACAAAACAACCACCATTTGTTGAAACATGAATTATACTGTTTCAACGTATTTTTGCTCAATGAAGCTAATAAGATTGGAATTGCGGAAACTGGAATTTGTCTCTGTTTGAGTGCTGCCCTGACAAAATTCCGGCAACCAGGGTAAGTTCCTTGTGGAGCGGATGACTTCCTCTGAAAGGAGACACAAGCAAATCAGGACTAGGATCAAGATACATAGTGTCTGTTGCCATATTACAAAATAAAGGGCACCAGGGCTGTGTTGGCCAATGTGGCACTATTACTATACCGATTGCCTGATCATCAATTATTTTTTCCAATACCTTAGCAATGATAGCAAATGGAGGAAATGCATATAAATAAAAGCATTTCAAAGGTATAGTGAAAGCATCTACATATAGGGAATTAGGGTCTGGATACCATGAAACATAATTTCTACATTTAGCGTTCAAGTTTGTTGCAAACAAATCAATATCTGGATTTCCAAATTTTTCACAAATTAACTTTAAAACTTTATCTGATAATTCATATTCAGTTGACACCGACCGAGATCTCGACCCAAGGTCTGCCTCAATATTATCAGAGGAACTTATGTAATATTTTCTCTGTATCACTCCAAAAACCATGCGTATTTACGTCACCTGAAAACGCTCCCCATCCTGTGCTAGAAGCGTCAGAAAAAATTTCCAGCTCGAAGGGTTTCTGTTTGATATTTTGGTATGAGTCCATGATATTCTTCAACCACCATTCGAAGTCCTCATTCAGAAAAAAAGTTAACAGGCATTGATTTGTTAAAATTTTTATTGTTGAGGCGTAAGGCCAAACTTTTTTCTCTTTCGAACCTCTTGGTGTAGAGCCAACCGTACTGAACTGCTGGGTAAGCTGCAACCAGCAGTCCTAGTAAACTTGCAAACTCTCGTATCTTACATACTTTTTTACCATACATTTCTGTCAATTCGTTGAAAATTTTTATTTTCTTGTCAAAAGGCAACGAAATAATCATGGAATCACTCCTAAAAAGAAAACCTAAATATTTTATTTCACGAGATGGAATCAAAGAACTCTTCTCATAATTAATTCGGAATCCTAAGGATGTCAAAAGAATTATAGTCTGTTGCGTATTGATTTCGCATTGAGATTTCGTGTTACTTATGATTGAAAGATCATCCTAAGCAATACATAATATATCTTTGAGCCTCAATGATTTTAAAACCGGAATCAATAATTTCGTGAAAATGTAGGGAGCTATATTAAGACCAAATGTCAAGCAGTTGAATTCGAAAAGAGTATTTTCGAATTCAAATCTCAAATATTTCCTATATTTTTCATTCACCGGAACTGAAAAATAGAAAAATAAGCATCTTTCAAATCTAAATTGGTGAAAAAACAATTTTCTGTGATTATTTTCCGGACCATTCTGGTGTCTTCAAGCTTGAAATGTGGTGGAGTTATGAATTTTTTCAACTTTTTCAGATTCAAAATGAAACGAAAATTACCATTTGGTTTTTTAACAAGAAAATATGACGATAAAAATTCACCATATGTGTGCTGACATGAAGAAATCGCTCCTTCATGTAATAAATTTGAGACAGCTTGTCTCATATTGTTCAAATCATTTTTTGAATTGAGTATCTTAGGTGCTCGAAACTGAAAAGGTGTTCGTTCGAAAGGTATAGTCATACCTTGAACCCAACTCAATACAGATTTATCCTGGGTAATTCCCTTCCAATGGTCATAAAACAATTTTAGAGAACCTGCAGATAAGTTTCGTACCTGAATCAACGACGAGTTGGATGGCGAATCTTTTGGGGCTCCTTCTGGTACCGGTTGTAGCGGTGTGTCCTGTCCACTTCTCCCCTCCTTGTTTTTAGTTTCGTCCTGAATCTGGGGCGCTGGTAGTTTGAAGACACATGGAGTGTCTGGACGGTGGTCTTTGAAGGAACATTCGAAGGTCCTGGCATAGGTTGCCAAGTTTTATTTGGAGTCTTCATTTCTGATCCCGCTTTTCGGACAGCAATGTTGGACTTTACTTTCTCGTGGAGATCGGGACCAAATAAGAATTCTCCGACTTTGTTGATGTCAGGTTTGACGTGGGGCATAATGACGTAACGTCTATGAGCAGACAGAGTATTATGAAGATTGGCCATTATCTGAGCTGAATCTGCCATCACCCCTAGGGGTTCTTTGTTTGCTTCTGGATCTTCCAGAAATTGAGACATCAGAGATCCTAATGCGGTTGAACTAGAAGCTAATTCCTCTTGACACCGAGCAAAAAATTTGTCTTGTCGTAAAACCGGTTCAGGTAGGCAACTCAGAAGCTCCAGGTTCAACTTTGGAGGGTTCAAACCGGGACAATTGGCAACAACTGGATATTTTCCTAACAAATCCTTCTTAAGGTCTTTGTCTATCCCTTCCTCTAGATAAACTGCCCATCGAACAACAAGTTCGTCATGCACATGACTACCCGATCGAATATGATGATGAAACTGACAAGATGTTAAAATCAGAGTTGCCACAAGGCAAGTCACTGGACTGCCGTATTTTTCCAGTCAATTGGAAATATAAAGGACCTCACTGTATAAACGTTTATACTAAAGGTTTTACCTTGATCTTGATTAGATGACTCGGATAGGCCAAACTGCTTTTCTAGACGAGCTATTTTCTTCCTGAGTTTATCAAATTGCATTCTCCTCTTCCTGTTCTTTCTCTTCTTTTCTCGGTCACTATCACTTTCACTGTCATAATCAAAGTCAGAAGAACCAACCATTTTCCTTGGCATGTTATTGTTTCTTCAACGTACGCGATGCACTCGATTTAGGCACAACAGATGAAGTGAGGTATGCGGGCAAGTGTCGTTATCAGCTATCGAAAAATTCCGTACGTTTTTTCAATGTTGTGCCGATTAAGGTAGAACTGATGTTACTACAGGGCGAATCATATGGAACGGCACCACGTAGAATAATTCAATAAAATCAAATCGATAAAAACTTACATTTTGCATAACATGGACAACGTATGACGTAAAGGCAAAGGATGGTTGAACAAAGTATACAAACGCCTACTTGCACGAAGATATCTGCCGCATAACGTAAGTAGTCTCATGCCATCGTTTTTTTTCCCTTGTCTTATTTTTTGCTTTATTCATACAGTCCATTTAATCTTCTTCGGAAAACTACCATCTGCATCACATTTGATGTATTATGTTATTGGAATATTCTCGCTTCTTTGTGTCCGTTGATAATAACAACTTAGGAATTTTTATAACCATCAGGTTAAGTGGAAGAGCGCCACTCTTCAAATTGGGCAACTAATTTCAGGAGAGCGAGCTTGGCCTTTTGCTCTGCAGGCAGTGGGTTAAATATTTTTTTTGTCTCAGCATCTCTACTGTTTGATATTTCTTATTTGTTTTTATTATCGGTTATACACATTGGTACTTACCTTGTTTGTGTGCTGATGTATCTTTCGCCCGCATCAATAAAATCGATTTTATTATTATTATTATTTTCCGCTTATAGATGACTAGATTTCGGTTTGAGATGTCAATTGAAACATCGCATTCGGCAAGTTAACCGCCCGATTCATTCAGGTAGACGTCTTTGATTTGTCGTCATGTCTTTAGCTGAACCATTGCGTTCGGTAATTTCTTCGCCTGATGCACTCGAGAAGACGTCTCTGACGTGTATGGCAGGTCTTCAGCTGAACCATTGCCTTCGACAAGTTATTCGCCTGACTCGCTTAGGAAGGCGTCTCCTGAACAGCTTTCCCTCTTCTAAAGAAAAAAATTCCATTTTATTGGAGTCGAACGCCTTTTATCTGTTTTGTGACATATCTTTTATTGACTTTCACTTGTACGAATCAGAAGGCATTCGGAAATCAACTTCTTTCCTGGCTTATACCACGGAGGGTATTGCATTACATCTAACAGGTGTTAGCGCGAAATTCCCGCATATGCTCTTGACGATACAACTGCCAGAATTGATTTTTAATCATTGAGATGAGACACACTTGCAGACCGGTTTTCGGGCTATTTCGCCTCTCGTCAGTGCAAGGCAGTGCCATCATCAACATCATCATCATCATACTCAAACAGAGTATATTCCCTAGACCTAGGCTGATACAAACAACTAGCAAAATAGCCGTTGCTGCGCCATCTGTCCGTAGACTAGGAACTAATCAAGAGCATATCCGCATGGCCCTATTTCTAGTAGAAGGAAATAACGAATTTCGCAAATATTCATGAATATGCTTGAAGACTGGCTGGTAAACAGATGTTCTAAACTAAATGAACAATTTGCGCAGGCCAGCCTCAACTCACCTACACTGTAGGTTGAAGGAGTAAAACCTAGTACTCCCTGGCTGATACCACGTAGTCCATTGGGTTACATCCAACGGGTATCAGCGCTGGATTCTTCATAGAAAAAATTCCCGCATATGATCTTGACGATAGAACTGCCAGAATTAATTTTCGATCATTGGGACGGGAGACACTTGCAGACCAGATTCGGGCCATTTGGCCTCTCGTCAGTGCAAGGCAGTGTCATCATCAACATGAGTCGATGACTTTCCATAATTGAAAATCATATTCGAACAGAGTATCTTTCCTAGAACAAGGCTGAAACAAACAACTAGCAGAATAGCCGTTGCTGCGCCATCTGCCTGTAGACTAGATACTAACTATATAGACGTTGTAGAAGTTGCCATCATGATAAACGATTAATTGGAACATCTGTAAAGTCAGGTGTTGGAATAGCAGAGAGAGGTTCTAAGGTGAGAAAGTGTCCCGGAGTGAGGACTTCTACACTTTCAATATCTAATGAAAGGGGTATCAGTGGACAATAATTCAATGTAGATTCAATTGAAGTGAGTATGGTTGTGAATTCTTCGAAGGAGAGGATCTGATCTCCGATAACTTTCGTTAGGTGAATTTTGACAGATTTGATTCCAGCTTCAGCCCAACCATTGAAGTGGGGACCAGAGGGAGGTGAAAGAACAAAACGAATCATTTCATGAGTTGCTGCATTTTGCATCAACTTCAGTTCGGTACTTGCTCCGACGAAGTTTGTGACATTGTCACAATAAATTGTTGCGACCCTACCTCTTCGAGCGACAAAACGTTGTAATGCAGCTAAAAAAGTTTCAGCAGAAAGATTACTCGCAAGTTCCAGATGAACCGCTTTGGTTGCTTTGCAAGACTTAACTTCACGGTGGCGAGTTAAGGTTACCTAATAGGGACCTCCGAAATCAACAGCAGAATTGATGAAGGGCTTGGCTTGAGTAATGCGAGATTCGGGTAAAGAAGCCATGGGAGGTTGATAAGTTTTTGGATTTATTTTCCAACATCGAAGACATTCCGAGGTGACAGAATTTATGGCTCTTTTACCAGGAAGAATCCAAAATTTTTGTTAAATCAAATATTGTGTGGTGCGAAATCCTACATGGAAATATTCATTATGCTTATGCTCGATTATTAAAGTTGTCAAGCGGCTTTGTCGAGGTAGTAATATGGGAAATTTTGCATCGTGGGGTGAATGCGAATTTTTAATTCTACCTCCCACACGCAAGACTCCTTCATTGTCGATAAAAGCATAGAGTTTTCGGAAGGTGTATGAAAATTTCTCATTTTCGAATTCCTGTGCAAAAGCCAGTTGCTGAGTATTGTACCAAAATATTCTACCATTCATCTAACTATACTATGGCGAGGAAGTTTCCTTGTAGTAGCTCGAATCAGTTTGGGCTTCTGGGCACCAGAGGGTACTACGAGTAGGTTTTAGTTATTTCGTATTTTGTAAAATAGTTGTGCTGCTCTGAATCGAGGTACTGGGAAAAAACTTGAACCACCGAACGTGCAAGTGGAAGGAAAAACTTTTGTTCTGAAGAACTGATAGCCGTTGGGCTAGTTTACTGATATATTATTTATAATAATAAATGCAGTGAAACCCTGGTATTAGGTGAGTGGTATTGCTGGCATGTTAATAGTTACATTTTATAAACCTATGTTTTTTTATTAGTTGTTTTAGAGCTGTTACATATTTGGGCAAATAAACTACGCTGCTGAACTCTTATAACTTATTTCAAACCGAATCCCATCATTTTTTGGTACAACTTGGCGCTCAACTCGTGGCCAGTGTAGAAAAATGCCGATCCAGCATTCCCCAAATAAGGAAAACGAGATGAACGGAAATGAAGGTTACCACTTGAGAAGTCGAAACATACCAATCAATTCCCAATATGCAGTGAACACGGGAGCGGTCCCAAAAAGACAGGAGGAACCTCAAGCAAGTAGCCTACCGAATGAAACACCAGTGCGGAGGACTCAAGGTAGGAGAGAATTTTTTCTTCAGTCAAATCCGTTATATCAGAGGGAAGAACCACCTTCTTATGAGAGGGTACAAAGCTTTTCCGCTCGTCAGTTTGGGCAGAAACAGCAGAGATTGCGAGAACAAAGCAGAAGAAATAGTTATATGAATAATCATACCAGAAATGAAGTTCCCCCAGTGTTTAGAAATAATTCAGAAAACAATTATTACGCTTCTCAGTCACATAATACGCTTAGATTTTTCAATAGAGAGGTGGGGCAACATGGGACAGTAGTTTCTGAACATCCTTCAGGAGCTACAAATGTTTTTGTGCCCTCTGTGCCACCACCACAGTTAAATAATGTAGATAACACAAATTCAAATAGTCAAAATCCAAATGATAATATAACCAATCAACAGTTATCAGATATAGTGTCTCGAGTTATGACATCTCTAATGCAGAATCACTCACTGAATGCCAGTGTTATATCACGACCACATAACCAGAATAATAGTTTTTTGGAAGCTAACAAAAAATTGCCCATTTTCGATAACACAGGGCAAATTCATCCTATTGAATTTTTGGAGCAGATCAGTTTTTTCTTCAATTCAGAAAACATTTCATTCGGGAGTTTTATACCTGTTCTTAAAAATCAGTTCAAAGGGGTCGCATTACTGTGGGCACAAGCGTTCTTACATAAATGCGGTGATTTTGAAACGTTTAAAACTGCATTTATTGAATATTTTTGGAATGATGACTTACAATCGAAGGTTAGAGATATGCTTCAGAATGACACATTTCAAATGCATGAGGGTTCATATTTAGAACATTTTATTAAATATGTATCGATGGCTAGACATTTAGAACCTGAAATTTCAGACAAACAGTTGATTAGAATGATTTGCCGTCATTTTCCGGAGCATGTTTCATTGGTTTTAGTAGGTATTGCAGATTTAGATGAGGCAGTAGAAAGACTGCGTCAAGCAGATTATTATAAAAAAAAAGCAAGGTCAAGTTTTTCACCCAACAATAATACAATAAGAAATAGTTCACCAAATGTTTCTTCAAATCGACAGTTTTTGGAAAAAGCCGGAAACGGGCGATTCAATCATTCTAATAATAGAGTAAGTCAGATGAATGTAGAAGAAAATTTGAGAGATGAAAGCGAAGAGTTTTCGGAAAACTCGAACGTCCCTCACGAAAGGAAAACACCTTCGTGAGGGCAACAGTACTGAGGGAATGTTTGTCGAACAAAAAAGTGTTGAATAATCCGAGAGACGATTTGCTCGAAGAGTGTGACTTCGAACATTCGACTCTCAACTCAAGGGCACCGGTGATAAGTATCAATGTTTTTAAATTTACTTTTCCTGCATTGATTGATAGCGGGAGCGATATTTGTGCTATGAGCGAGGAGATATGGGCTCAACTCATAAATTATCATGAGTTGATTCCAGCATTTCCTTGCACTGGCGTTAGGGTAACCGGAGCATTTAAGAATAAACAGAGGCGTATGAAAAAGCAATTGCTGCTCACGTTTTCGATTATGGATATTCAAATCACTCACGAGTTTCTTTTAATTCCTGATTCAGCATTCTCGATTATAATTGGAACTGATTTACTTAGAAAGTATTTAGTAAAAATAGATTTGGGGTCTGAATGTATTGTTTTCAAAAGTGACCACAAATATATAGAAGTGGCAGAGATTCGAGAACTTCATAATTTTTATAATGAGGAATCGTGCCAAATGAAGGTAATAAATGGATCAAAAATCAGGGCTCTCCAGGTTGAGTCAAGTTCTTACGAGCCGACTAGTCTAGAGCTTGAGAAGGTTCTGGAAGATGCGTCAATATCAGAACTACAAAAAAAGACTTTCCAGGAATTACTTAGGAAACATCGTTCAATTTTTTCTGAAAAACCGGGTTTAGTGTCGGGGTATGTACATGAAATAAGGTTGAAAGAGAAGGTTGAGGGATTTTTTATTAAACAATATCCGGTACCAGTCAGTCATAAACCACTGATCCAAGCCCAACTGGATTTGATGGTAAGCTGGGGCGTAATACGAAGGACAGCCACACCGTTCATTTCACCATTAATGACCACCCTGAAAAGAGATAACTCCGTTCGGGTGTGTTTGGATGCCCGGCATCTCAATAAATTGATGGAGCGCGAGTACGAATCTCCTCGTCCAGTGGAGGAATTATTACATTCTTTGGGTAAGGTTAGGTATATGACGTCACTCGACTGCACTCATGGCTATTGGGCTATCCCATTGTCGGAGGAGTCGCAGCGGTATACGGGATTCGCATTCAATGGAAAAACCTATTGTTTTAAAACGTTACCGTTCGGTCTCTCTACTAGTGTTAGTGCGTTTTCGCGGTGTATGACGAGCATTCTAGGGCCAGAAGTAGAATCTTTTGTAACCGTTTATATTGATGACCTTCTCATAATTTCAGAATCGTTTGAACAGCATATTGAACACTTAGATCGCGTGTTGTCTAAGCTGAATGAGTCCGGGTTCAAATTACGACTAGCTAAATGTACATTTTTTGCAAAGGAAATATCATTTTTGGGGTACATTATTGACAGTGCAGGATATCATCCCGATCCAGACCGTACCCAAGCTATAATTGATTATCAGCAGCCAAAGAATATTTAAGAACTTCAAAGTTTTCTAGGATTGGCGAATTTTGATAGATCTTTTTGTCCACGGTTTTCGGCGATAGCCCAACCTCTCACCAATCTCCTGAAAAAATCGGTACGTTGGTGTTGGGGGGACACAGAAAAAAATGCTTTTGAGAGACTGAAAGAGGCACTGGTTGAAAGTACTATCCTTTATCATCCTAATCAAGATCATCAGTTCTGTTTGGAGGTTGATGCCAGTGACGTAGGTCTGGGGGCTCAATTATTTCAGATGATAGAAGGAAAGCGGTTCGTGGTTTGTTGGGCGAGTAGGCTACTACTTGATAGAGAAAAGAGATATCATATTAATGAAAGGGAGGCTCTTGCTTTAGTGTGGGCTTTGAATAAGTTCCGAATTTATTTGTTAGGAAGACGGTTTACGGTATTTACTGATAATAGTTCAGTGGCGTACCTGAAAACCTGTCGTCTACTCTCTCCTAGGATTGCTAGATATGCTCTGGCGTTGCAAGAGTACGAATTTGATTTGGTGCATATTCCAGGTACCCAGAATGTAATTGCCGACGCGTTATCGAGGTTTTCCGCGATCCGGCCCCCCATTCCTTCAGACAAATTATTTAAAATCTATTCGTTATTAAAATTGCCAATCGAAATTCAGAGTAGGTTGAAAGGTTTGAGTAAATTACAACGCGAAGATTCCAAGTTAGGGGACATCATCGATAAGATGCCTCAAGATGAAACCCTGCAATCACGCTTCGTTTTATACAAAGAAAAGCTATACTTACGTCAAGAGAATCACGGTGGGTACAGGTTGTGCATACCGAAATCGCTTCAAGCTGAGATAGCCGAAGCTTTTCACGTCACTCACGGGCATTTTGGCGCTTACAAAACGTGGTGTGCCCTCAAAAGTGAAGTGTGGTGGACAAATATGTTCAAAACAGTCAAGCAGGTTACTAAAACCTGTGTGGTATGTCAAAAGGCGAAGGCGTCCTCTATTTCCAAGCCGCCGTGGCAAGCCATTCTGCCAAATGGAAAGAACGAACTCATTTCCTTGGACCTTTATGGACCTCTTCCCCCCAGTAGATCCGGGGTAGCATATATTTGTGTGATAATTGACGTTTTCACAAAATATGTTAGTTGCTATCCTTTGAAAAAAGCGACTACGCGAGCTATTCTAAACCGACTCACCACACAATATTTTCCCGAGTTCGGAATCGCAAAAGCTGTACTCACAGATCAAGGAACTCAGTTTACCTCGGAGAAATGGAAAGCAACGTTAACGCCGTTAGGGGTGAAGGTCATGATGACGTCGGTTCGTCATCCTCAGGCTAATCCTGTGGAACGGGTAATGAGGGAGTTAGGTCGATTATGTAGGACCTACTGCAACGAGCAGCATACTCGGTGGGCGTTCGAACTGAGAAATTTTACATTTTTCATAAATTCTCTGGTGCACGAATCCACGGGTTTCAGTCCAATGGAGTTGCAGTTGGGCGAAGAACCCTCGAGGGTTATGCCTAAAGATCTAAAGGGACCGGAGGGTCCTTTACTTGGGGTACCGTATGAACGGAAACTCCTACTCGCCAAGGAAACGTTGCAGAATCGAGCGGCTCGCCGTTCTTTGTGACAAGGTACTCATAAGCCTGCAGAAGTTCTGAAAGAGGGAGAGTTAGTATTGTTGAGGGCCAATCCGGTTTCTTCCGCCCTGAAATCGGAAACAAAAAAATTCCTTCTTCTCTTTGAGGGCCCGTACAAAATAAAAAAATCAATTGGTCCAGCTACGTATATTTTAGTCGATCCAACTAGTGGAAAAGAGCGGGGTTCGTTTCATATTAGTCACGTGGAAAAATATTTCTGTAAAGCTCCAATTATGGTCGAGGAATGAAAGAGAAATTGAAGCTTTGGGGGGGCAAGATGTACCAAAATATTCTACCATTCATCTAACTATGCTATGGCGAGGAAGTTTCCTTGTAGTAGCTCGAATCAGTTTGGGCTTCTGGGTACCAGAGGGTACTACGAGTAGGTTTTAGTTATTTCGTATTTTGTAAAATAGTTGTGCTGCTCTGAATCGAGGTACTGGGAAAAAACTCGAACCACCGAACGTGCAAGTGGAAGGAAAAACTTTTGTTCTGAACAACTGATAGCCGTTGGGCTAGTTTACTGATATATTATTTATAATAATAAATGCAGTGAAACCCTAGTATTAGGTGAGTGGTATTGCTGGCATGTTAATAGTTACATTTTATAAACCTATGTTTTTTTATTAGTTGTTTTAGAGCTGTTACATATTTGGGCAAATAAACTACGCTGCTGAACTCCTATAAGTTATTTCAAACCGAATCCCATCATTTTTCGGTACAGTATATTTAACCAGCACAATGAGAGAACAATGCAATTCTGAAGTCAAGAGAAACCCTGAACGACGGGAAGGGCGGTTTTGGATGTTATATATAAAACGTAAAACGTATGACACAGTTCTTGAAGTAATCATGAACGAAGAATATTTGTTCAACGAAGTTTCTAAAAAATGTCCAATTGGCCTAGTAGAAAGGAATAATAATTTACGTTCTTCTTCAGCGGGGTAGGAAGAACGTGAAGAAGGAATGAAATTAGAAAGTTCGCGTTCTTTGAGCATGACGGGGCCTTCAAACCATAATTTGCTCGAGAGTAAAGTTGAAGGAAATGCACCACGGGAAGCAATATCAGCTGGATTATTTTTACTATTGTAATTTTTGCGTATATTTAAGTTTACCGCCACATGGCGCCGGAACATCCTAAGGGTCTGAAGAGAGTTGCGCAGTCTCGGAGAGACATCGGATGAATAGTCAGTCATAAATAAGAAGCGCTGGCAACTACACGTTTCATTATTGGTGGAGTTTTATATGTTTTCCTGTATGAGACTTGGACGAGTTACGTCGAAGAATAAACGGATAAACCGATGAAAAGTGTATTATTAAACATTTCACTGGCGACGAGGCGAAGAACGAGTGCGGGATTGCAGAAATAAGCGAGATTGAACATGGCAAGCAAAGTGGAGATCCATGGCGTCATCGGGCACGTGAACGAACTCAATGCCGATCTGGAAGACTGGACTGTCTATAGTGAAAAATAAGACCAGTATGTGAATAACGTGAAGGACGAAATTGAGAAGACAGCAGTTCTCCTAAGCCTGGTGGGAACAGCAACATACAAGCTCCTTAGAGACTTGACGTTCCCAAACCTTCCGGAAGAAAAGTCTTACGTCGAATTATCAGCGTTATTAACGAAGAAGTACAGCCCCCACGTAGCGGACTTCAGGGAAAGAGTAAAGTTCTACGAAGCCAAGCAGTCAGAATCTGAACCGACGTGTGAATGGTACGCCAGGATAAGGTCATTAGCCGTAAATTGCAAATTCAATGAGCATCTTGACTTTTTGTTGAAAGACAGACTCATTTGTGGCATGAGAAGAGGGCGTATTCAGGATCGACTGTGCGAAGAATCCGAAGGCGAAACGTTGAAAAAATTGTTAACCATGCAGGTCAGAGAGAATCCTTGAACGATGCAGCGGCAGCCCAGGTGAACTATTTGAATGACCCGAGTTCCAGGGTGCAGTTGCGCAGAAGAGGAGCCGACAGCAGCGAACATGTCAACGTCGATGACAGAAAGATCCCAAGATGGCAGATGACGAAAACAAATGGGGAGAGATACAAGGAAAATAAAGGAAAAAGTGTATGTGGGTGTTGTGGCCGCGAACATCATGGCAAAATTTGTAAGTACAGTAAATTTAAATGTAGAAGGTGTAATAAGGTTGGTCATCTCGAAGCGGTATGTAGGACTGTACTTCATCAAAACTTTATTGAGAGAGTAGATAATGATGATTGTGTGCAAGATATTGATGAAACATATGATATGTTCAATTTGACTAGTATTTCAAACGATTTGAATCCTTTCATGCTTGAAATCAGTATAGATGGTAGAAAGTAAGAATTTATGATTGACACTTGAGCTTCAATCACAGCTCTTAATTATGAAACGTACAAAAAAGAATTTGGTAATTTCAAATTGTATTATGATAACATTGTTTTGAAAGGTTGAACTGGTGAAGTTATCCAACCGGTAGGGTATTTTATTGCCACTGTAAATATTAAAAATGTAGTACAGGATGTGAAATTTGATGTTGTGAATAATGGCTCTTCCCAAAATCTGTTGGGAAGGGATCTTTTGAATAAACTCAATATTAATTTGAATGTTGCAAAAGTAAACACAATCCTTGGAGTTGGGGGTTCGATAATAGACGATTACCCTGATGTATTTACAAGTGAAATCGGCAAGTTTAAAAACTTGACTTGAACAGTGCATATATGCAATTTTCTCTTGATGAAAAATCGCAGGAGCTAGCAACTCTCAGCACCCATAGAGGTTTATTCAAAATGAAAAGAATTCCGTTTGGAGTAGCGCCAGCAAGCGCTATATTTCAAAGTATTCTCGAGCAATTGTTCCAGGGCATTGAAGGTGTTCTCATTTACCTAGATGATATAGTGGTTACAGGAAGAGATCATAGGGAACATCTAGATAATGTTAAAAGTGTGTTAGGGAAATTAAGGGATACTGGGTTAACCTTAAACAAACGTAAATGTCAGATTTTCAAAAAAGAAATAGAGTACCTAGGCCACGTTATAAGTAGCGAGGGGCTGAAAAAGACTGATTCTAAGGTTAAAGCCATATTACAGGCGCCACAGCCTGAAACGATAACCCAAGTTAGGAGTTTAGTGGGATTGATGAACTATTACTCGAAATTCATCCCAAATTTGGCAACTATTATGACCCCAATTTCTAACTTATTGCAGAAAAACCAGGAGAAGATTGTTTGGACATCGGATTGTGCAAAATCATTCCATTTGATGAAAGCTCTGATATCGGAGGACTTGGTATTAGCCCATTACGACCCAGACAAGGAAATAATAATGGCAAGCGATGCTTCAACGGATGGTATCTCCAGCGTCTTGTTTCACAGGGATGATAGAGGCAGAGAAAAGCCAATAGCATGTGTTTCTCGCACACTGTCACCAGCAGAAAGGAAGTATTCAGTGATAGAAAAAGAGGCGTTGGGTATAGTATTTGGTTTAAAGAAGTTTGAAAAATTTGTGAGAGGGCAAAGAATAACGTTGAGAATGGACCATAAACCTTTGATATTTCTCTTTGAGGAAAATGAAGGGATTCCGGAAAGAAGCAAGGATAGACTCCAAAGATGGGCTGTATATTTAACATCTTTTGATTACAGGATTGAATATGTCAAGGGTAAAGAAAACTTATTTACAGATTGCTTATCCAGACTACCCCTCAAGATATCTACAGAGGCAGACGAACAATCCTTTGCAGGTTACCTCAATTTTGCGACAACAGTTTCAGACCGATAGATAACCAACAAGTGAGCGAAGCAACAAAGACAGATGAGGAATTGAAGAGAATTCTCGATTATATCAAGAATGGTTGGCCGCAGAGGATAGATGAAAGCTTGAAACCGTTCTGGAACAGAAAAGAAGAATTGCTGGAAGAAAATGACTGTGTATTATGGGGTAAACGAATTACCATTCCGAAGAAGTTACGGAAGGAAATGTTGGCAGAGCTGCATGCAAGTCACTTGGGCATTGTGAAAACGAAGAACATGGCACGATCAGACTTGTGGTGGCCCAACATTGATCGGAAGGTTGAGATGATAATAAAAAGCTGCGAAGCATATTTGGTGCATAAGGACAACCCCCCTCAGGTAGCGTTAAGGCCATGGCCGTTAGCAAAAGCTCCTTGGGAGAGAATTCATATTGACTTTCTGGGACCGTTCCACGGAAAACAATTTCTAATCGTGGTCGACGCATACACTAAGTGGCCAGAAGTATGCAAGATGAAAACAATAACGTGAAAGGACACAGAAAAAAAGCTGAAGAAAATATTTGCCAGGTTTGGTCTTCCGGAGGTGGTTGTTAGTGACAATGGTAGGGCATTTGTATCACAAGATATGCAAGTGTTTTTCAAGAAAAATGGCATCAGACACATCACATCTTCCCCTTTTAATCCCAGCAGCAATGGCGCAGCAGAGAATGCAGTGAAAAACTTCAAATCTAAGCTGGAAATATTGATAACTGACAGGAAAAACAGAGAAATGCCTTTGGACACATTAATATCAAGATTTTCGTTGAATTATCGTAATGTAGAACATTGTACGACGAAGGAATCACCAGCACAACTGATGTTCGGTCGAATGCTGAAAACACGACTAGGTCTCTATCAGAAGAAACCTATGGTTGTTGAGAATGAACAAGTGCTGGAAAATATGATGAAAGCACAGGAAAGTCAAGAGAAAAATAGAGGGGTAGAAAAAAGGAGTTTTCAGAAGGTGACAGGGTAGCAGTTAGGGATTACAGAGGTAATAGCTCAACCAAATGGACAGAAGCGGTAGTTAAAAAAAGAATAGGTAAAAATGTATACATATGCGAATTACCTACCAAGCATTTATGGAAAAGACATTAGAACCAAATGGGTTACTGGTTGGAAGACAGTCAGGAAGGTCAGGATGCCCAGGACACAGAAGCGGAGGGCAGGCCAGCCAAACAGAATGAGGGTGAACAAAATCAGAGACCAATCAAGGTGACACGTATTGGCCACAATATTGGATCAACTTCACGGTTAGGCACATTGCCACCAATTCCAGGGTTTGTTGTTTCAAATAATGAGTTTGAAAATTTTATGACGAATAATATGTTTAGGGAAAATGTCTCCCAGGAATGTACAAACGGCTGTGATGATGTTAATGTTAATTGTAATGTGGATATTGACAAGACTGACTCTGCAAATCAAAATAATGACAACGATAAGTCGCACAGAATTAGTAGGCAACGAAATGTACCTTCCAAGTTTAAGGATTATGTAACGCAACTCTTTTGAGTAGGGGAGGAATTGTAATGTTTGCGTATATTTAAGTTTACCGCCACATGGCGCCGGAAGTTCCTAACTGTCTGAAGAGAGTTGCGCAGTCTCGGAGAGACATCGGATGAATAGTCAGTCATAAATGAGAAGCGCTGGCAACTACACGTTTGATTATTAGTGAAGTTTTATATGTTTTCCTGTATGAGACTTGGACGAATTACGACGGAGAATAAACGGATAAACCGATGAAAAGTGTATTATTAAACATTTCAACTATCAATGTGAAACCAAGAATTATTATGAATTTCAGTTTGAATAAAAGACACTCGGTTGGCAACAAACGTTTTCCATCGACTGGGATTACCCTTCAACCAATGCAGTACTATTTGAGAATCTGACCAAGAAACAATTTTTCCAGAGGAATTATATTTTCGAAACAGCGTATGACCAATGTCATGAGCTTGGTCAGTAAAACTGCTGCGCATAACTCGAGGCGAGGAATGGTCATTTTCTCAAGCGGGGCAACTTTAGATTTGGCACACACAAAATTTGTAGAAATTTGCGATGTATTGATTGATAAGATATAGATAATATTTCAGATTTGTATTGTTGCCAAACGCAAACAATCTCAGATGGGGCTGTTTCATCCCATTCAATTTTTGACATCCACAATTTTTGAATGTTTCGTGAGGAATGTAGTCGGAGTCAGCATTCCCAAGGGATCGTACACGCGAGCTAATTCCGATAGCATTACTCTTTTTGTGCAAGCTACTTTTTCAATAGATTCAACTGAAAAGTAAAGGTAATCACGTTTAGGGTTCCACCTCAATCCTAAAACTTTCAGTGGAGATTGACGAGCGTCTGTGTCTAAATTAGGCGGATTAATAGAAAGGTATGATTCAGGTAAGTCACTCAATAGAGATGGCTCATTGCTACAGAATTTTCGTAACAAGAAACCTTCAGATTCTATAAGAGACATTGATTCATCGCGAAGAATACGAGCATCTTCTATAGTAGGAGCGCTAAATATAAAGTCATCGATATACGAATTATTCAAAATAGCTTTATCGGCCCGTGGGTATTTAGAACATTCTTCTTCGGCAAGTTTTTCCAGAACTCGTAGAGCTAAATAGGGAGCAGGGCGCAAACCATAAGAAACAGTTTTGAGGCGGAAATCTTGTATAGGTTCATTGGGAGAAAAACGAACAAGAATTCGTTGGTAGTCCCATTGAGAGCGATCTATTGGTATCATTCTGTACATTTTTTGAATGTCACAGCATATAACATGAGGGTGAAGACGAAATTGAATTGAGAGGTTGCAGATATCTTGTTGTAACTTGGGACCAATCATCAAATGATCATTTAATGATTTTTGGTCAGAATGTTTTGCTGAACCATTGAAAACTACACGTGATTTCGTCGAAGCACTATCAGGCTTCAGAACGCAGTGGTGAATCGAATAGTATGAATTTGCGGAAATTTCATTGCAGGGAATTGTTTCCATATGGCCTAGCTTAAGATATTCATACAAGAAATTTTTATATTGAGAATAAATATGCGGTTGCTTAAGTAATCTTTGCTCGAGTGAATAAAATCGGGAAAGAGCAAATTCACGCATTCCTGTGAAGACAGGAGTTGAGTTTTGCCGAAAAGGCAGCGAGACAATAAATTTGCCGTCGTCGGCGCACGATACAGTTTTCAAGAAATATTATTCACAGTCAGATTCTTCTTTACTTCCCTTTTCAATATGAGGATCCTCCTCGGTTTCCCAAAATTTATGCATTATAGTTTCGAGTGACGTATCACAAGAATTTATGAAAAAAGGTTGATCAGGACCGCCCACTATAGGGGATAAAATTATTCTTGAAAATATATCAGCGCCTAAAAGTAAATCGACCGAGCTCGAGTTATAGAATTTAGGATCAGCGAGAGATAAGTTTTTAATATGATTCCACGATTCTGGATTTAGTCTGTGGGCTGGTTAGTTTTCACAAATTCCATGTATGACAACAGCATCTGTAACAAAGCGAGGAAAATCCTTCTGAATAGGTTTCAGGGAAAGGGAAACCAATCCTTTATTCGAGCAAGATTTCATTGAACCAAGCCCCTGAACTTCAGTCAAGTGAAAGGTAATTCGTAAATTCGATAGCTGCACAACCCGTTGACTGATAAAACACGTCATACTACCCGAGTCAAGTAAACATCTTAGAGGTTGATAGTTACCTCGACTATCAAGTACATCGACCATAGCAGTAGATAACAAAACACTGTTGCATCGAGATACAACTCCAGTAGCAGCGAAGGTATTGCACCTCATCAGGTTGACTTTGTTTAGAATTTGATTGCGTGTCTGAAAACAAGACATTTCGTTATTTGCTGAACTATGTCTAGTTTCATCGTGAAGTAATGAATGGTGAAAACGTGATTTGCATTGTCGGCAAGTGTGAGTAGATCGACAGGATTTCAAATCATGAGAACAGCTCAAGCATCCGAAACACATTTTTTTTGATTTGCAGAAATTATATCTTTCCGAAACTGACAAGGCAGAAAAAGCGGGACATGTGTGAAGAGAATGGTTTTCTTTGCATAGGATACATGTCACAGAGGGAGAATTGCTGATAAAAAAAGACGAAGTGCGCTTGGAAACATTATTTTGTGGAGTAGAATTAGGTTTTTGTGAACGACTGAACTGTTGTCTTTTTTCTTTCTCAGATGAAGAACCAAGAGTTTCTAAGACACCGCAGTAATTGTCTACAAAAGTGGTGACCTGTTCAAAGGTAGGTACTTCCGCTGATTTATGGTCTAATTCAAATCGTTCCAGTGTATCATCATCAAGGCGAAACAATTTCCTCCCAAATACTTCTGGCTTGCAAGCGACGGTTAGAAAATTTTGTAACGAGTGACTTGTAGGCAATGAGATAGTTATCAGATGTTAAAGCTTCAACGTTTTTGCTTTCGACAAAGCAGAACCTTCTAGTGAACCAATTAAGTAATTGAATTTCTCCATAGGAGACAAAGTTGGATTATTATGCACTAGGGAATCGAACTGATCAATATAGGTTACAAAATCTCTATAGTTACCATCAAATTTAAATAATTCAATTTTTGGTAAGCGTGCATTCAGTTGAGGCAAAGCGGTGAAAAGCATCGTGCTGTTATGATTTGTTTCCAATGGAGACTGTACCATTGAATTTTCGAATGATTCTGAGTATATAGTCTTTATGGAATGAAAATCTGTTGGAAAACTTTCTCTTTACATTCTCGAAATCCACATCTGAGGAGGGGTCAGTCAAAACAGCAGAAACAACATTGTTGTGATGCTTCATAAAATCTTCGTGAATGTTTTGAAGATCAGCGTACCTTACTTCAAGCAACAAGTGTTGACTTTTGTCCACTTCTGCCCTTTGAGCGAGTGCGTGCAATGAATTGATATCACCCATACAAGTATTGCTCAAAGTTTTGTGTTTCTTTAATTTATCCATGATTAATTAATTGCAAATTATTTGAAAGTTGTGTGTACGCGCATAGACTAATAAGCAACACTGACCAGCTGAAATAATTTTTTCCTTTACTTTACAATAGTGAACACCAGAATTGTTTGCACTTTGAAACTGCAGTTAGTGGGATTTCTTGTAGAATTGTTCGTTACACTTTATTGCGGAGAATATAACAAGTAGTACTGTCTTTTAGCTATATCATCTTCGTTTTCATGGTTCCCATAGGTGGCGTTCTAGTCGAAGTATATAGTCGCCTAATGCCATTTTTAAATACCGCGAAAATTAAAATAAACTGTTACCAGTTTCTGCAACAAAATGATAGAAGCAAAAATGATATATACATATGTAATGAGCAAACAAAATTAGAAACATCGATGAACTTCTGTATCATTAATAGGCAATAAACTTTTTTTCCAATAACGCTAACTTAACCTCTTTCTTTGAAGATGCAAAGGAAGATAAATATTTCAATTCATTTGGAATATTATTGTATGTTGTAGAAACATTTTATGAGAACGACGACTTACAAGAAGATAGTTTATATCTGGGAATGGTTATGAGATCTTAAATCTCAGGTTGGCTTCGTGGGCTTGACTGCGAAATTGAATTTTCTCAAACAAATAAGAAGGGACTTTGGTTTTGATAATTTTGTGGTAAAATGTACATCGGTGTAAAAATCGTCTTTCTTCCATATTCAGCCAGCTTATGCTCTCTTAGGGCTGTGAAATATGGTCGGGCCTGCGCAGTCCACATATTAATCTTACACAAGAATTCTGAATTAATTGAATGCGTTTGATTTCTGCTTCAAATGGAGCAGGACCATAGACACAATCTGCATGATCAAACCTTGAAGTACGAGTGTTGCACAGAATAATCTTGCTTTTTTGATTCAGTATCTTTCTATTAGAATGAATCATTTTCAGGTTGCAGAGAGCTCTCTGAATTGTATAGGACACATGTTTTCTATACCTGAGGTCAACATCAAGGAATGAGCCTGAATTTTTTTCACAATTTGGGAAAGTTAAACGACAGTTATTCACATAGAGATTGATTTTATCCTCAACACGACTACGCTTGTTTTTACTACCAAACAGTACTTTCGATTTGGAAGGATTAATTTTTAATCAGAAGCTATTTGAGAGGTTCATGAGACGACACAGATCTTCATTCATCCTTCCACAAGCTGAATCAACTTCCTGTTCGTGAAAAGAAAAATAAAGCTGAGTGTCATCTGCGTGAAAGTGGAAAGTGAAATTCAAGATACTCTTGTGAAATTGTGAAGTTTGCAATTTGAAGAGCAACGGGCCAATTATGGATCCCTGTGGTACTCCACTTATTATTTTAGTTTCTGTTGATGAAATTTCATTTGGAATTACCACCTGACATCTGTCATTCAGGTAGTTTTCAACTAGGACGCGAGACCCATCAGAAAATCCGATATATTTCAAAAGCGCTAACATCAACGAGTGATTCACCCTGTCAGAGGCTTTGGTATAATCCATTAGAACAAGAACGCGAAGTTTATTATTTTCCAACGTGTTGTATATATCATCAGTAATTTCACTTAGAGCCGTCGAACATCTAAAAAAAAAAATCTTTTCGAAACCCTGATTGGTTCTTTGGAAGAATTTCATTACAAGCTATACACGGAAAAAAATGGTCCAAGTAAAACGTTCTCCTGACTTTTTTTATATTGTGCTGAGAGAATGAATACCTTAATCAAATAAAAAAGCATTGGAAAGCATTGTCTCCAGGAAAATAAGTATTCTGAACGCATGAACTTGTAGCTATAATATTGAGTACCTACAGCGAGTAGTTCGAACACTAGATAATTCACTTTGTATAATGCCAGGTCAACATTTTACTAGCCCTTGAAAAGTGAATTTTCATATTTATTAACCTGGGGTTCCTGAAAAGTATGTCATTACTGTAGAAACTCATATTATATGCGTAATACAACAGTTTATTTGCAGCAGAACTTGTTGTTCCTACGGAAATGTAACGTGTTCACCTACTTGTTGATTTTTGACCGATTCGGGATCAATCGGGAATAATCGCGTTAAATTAAGCGCGTTTTCACCCGCGGCCATCGGCAAAGCCAAACCGCCCAAACCGGCGTCATTCCAAAGTTTGCGTTAGGGTGGTGCGTACCGTGGATGTTCTTTAATTATTGTGCCGGAATTATTATAAAAATATATATGCCTATAGAGTTAGCGCCGGTGTTTTATGGATGTATGTTCCTACTTTCATATACTGTTGTCATTGATGATATACTAAGTAATAGTGGTAAAGAGAGGAGAGAGGTTATGGCACATTTCCACGCTCTATTGGACCAATGGGGATTGGCGGATTATATTCAAGAGTTTGAAGGTAAGCACTAAGGTGGCTTAGTAAGCACACATAATATATATTATCAAGTACATAATGTGTTAACGATGGTGATAGCACTGGGCATAATTCATATCCATTACAATCAACGATAATCACAAAATTCTCAACCTACAGAGAAGCGTCAAGTAAAGGGGGCCCTTTGATCTTTTGGTTGGAGTCACAGTGGGTTTATACAGCAAATAAGATAAAATAAGGAATAAGATAAGAAAGTTGAACATACGCTATTCAATGGGAACGTTTATACATGCACTGAAATGAAATAAGAAATAAGGACTAAAATAAGAGTAGACTCATTTTTCACTCTTGTCTTATTTTATTCCGAAAACGGAAATGCGCATGTGCGGACAAAAGTGTTTTATGCTGTTGTTTCCAAATTCCAAACGTTCTAACTCCTAACCTAATCTAACCATTTGTGACAGTTGTCTTGGTTTGTTTATACTAACCTAAACTTAAAGTTTGAATTTTCGTTTTTACAAAAAATGGACAGAAGTACAATGATGATTGGTATGTTCGTTATGCTCTCATCTGCGGCCATTATATTGATGAGGAAGAAACTGTTCAGATCCAAAAGGAGATTCAAAGTGCGGCCCATGAATCAGATACAGAGGAAAAATGGGGTGTATCAGAATTTACTCCTATATGCTGGAAGACACGACACGGAGCAGTTTTTTAAATACACGAGGATGTCACCAGAAATGTTTGAACACCTACTGAATATGGTAGAACCCCATTTAAGAAGAGACCCCAGCAAACTTCCCATAGAACCAGGTCATCGGCTTGCTATCACATTACAGTGAGTACTGTTTTAACGCAACAAACAATGTTAATTCTATTTTAAAACATTTTTCAGCTACTTAGCTGAAGGCTGTTCGATGCAGGAAATAGCATGGAACCATTTCATTGGAAAAACTACAGTACATTTCATCATAGAAGAAGTCTGCCAAGTATTGTGGGAGGTTCTGGCACCAATAGTTTTGGCACTACCAACAAAAGAAGACCTCAGTAACATTTCCAAAGCATTTTATAAACGCTGGAATATGCCGAATTGCATTGGTGCCATTGATGGCAAACATATTACAATTCAATGCCCAAATAATTCAGGGACAAGCTTCTTTTCTTATAAAAAAAATTTCAGGTAGTAAAATAATATTCCCTTGAATCTATCTTCAGTTCAACTATTTTAATTTTCAGCATTGTACTCATGGCTGCCTGTGACCCGTATTACAAATTTACATACGTAGATATTGGTAGAGACGGGGCCAATCATGACAGTTATATATTTAGCCAATCGGACTTCGGCCATGCATTGTTGAATGATAGTTTAGATATACCTCCACCAGTAATATTACCTGGTACAAATACAGTATTTCCTCATTTTTTTGTGGCTGATGAGGCTTTTCCACTCCACAAAAATATAATGAGGCCATACCCAGGAAAATATTTGAATGATACCAAAGGAATTTTCAACCTGAGATTATCAAGAGCAAGAATTGTTATCGAAATTACTTTTGGTATCTTGGCCCAAAGGTGACGTCGTCTGAGGAACCCAATTATTGCCAATGTGGCATTGTGCGATAAAATTGTAATGGCCTGCATTGTCCTACATAATTATATCCAGAAGTGAGAAGAGGATCTTCCAGTCAAGCAAAGGAGATACTGTCCTACAGGCCTTCTGGATGGATCAGAACCAAATATCGGATTCCACCTGCCATCCATTGGTCGTGCATCTTCCAATAACACAGGAAAGACCAATCTCGAATTGAGAGATACCCTGGCTGAATATTTTATTACAGACCATGGAGCACTCCCAAATCAGTGGAACAAAATTCATAAGGGAGGTGCTCCAGATAATTTTGTATGAGATTTTTTGTTCACCTTATTTTGAAGTACTTTATATCTCTTCAAAAATATATTCTGTCAAATAAACCCTAGTAGTTTTATTCAACTGACATCAAGTAGGTATACAGCTAGTTTTATAAATTCATGGTGTAGGTACATTCATTAAACTAACTCTGCAAATTATTAATAGGAAGTCAGGTTCACAAGATTCAGAGAATATAAAATAAAACTTATATATGTATCAGTTTCCTTTCTTCAGATACCTACTTCGAAAATAACCAGGTACAAATAAAAAATTACACAATATTAAATTGAACTTTCATTTTCAAATGAAAATAGTTATTGCAAACAAAATAAAATAGTCTTCTTAAATAAAAATAAAAGAACTTCTCATTAACAAAAAATAACATAAAAATCACAGATTGAGTAAATATGTAAATAAGTATTTAGCCACCCAAAAAAAATTAAAAAAAATCAGTCTGACTCATCTATTGGTTCTAGATGTTTCACCATAATATTATAAATTTCTCTCTTTATAACTATAATCTTTGTCTCAGAAAACACTTTCATATCCTGAACCAAACTTCTTACAAAATGTTCATTATCAGTTGTCGTTGGTGACTGGCTGGTGTTACTTTCCAAAACTTTCTGGAATGATTCAAAACATCCAGTCATTTTTTCTGCCAATATATCTGTTTTTTGTTTTTTTGCAGGAATAGTATGCTTGGGAATATTGGTAGACAAAGTTTTCTTTTGTCTTGGAGTTTGGGATGAGGTATCTTCAAGACTTTTGGCAGGAACAGTTTGTCTTTGAGTGACACTAGACATAGTTTTCTTCTGATTTGAAGTTTGGAGTGAAGCACTTGTACCCGCCTCGCTTTCAAAACTTGTATCAAGTGTGTTATTTTGCTCATATTCTTGAGACAGGTCATCTTCTAAAATGGTGGACATTGAGTCCCACTCTGTGGCATCTGGTTTCCTCTTAATGCTGAGGTTCGAATTTTTGTTCTAAAAAATTGTTCAAAACTTGTATCAAGTGTGTTATTTTGCTCATATTCTTGAGACAGGTCATCTTCTAAAATGGTGGACATTGAGTCCCACTCTGTGGCATCTGGTTTCCTCTTGATGCTGAGGTTCGAATAAGACCTAAAAGTACATGCTGTACTAACAGCAATTCAATTTGAACAAATACACTCACTTTCTTGTCAACAGATACGGGTCCAAAAATCTCATTATCTCAAAATAGGGCCAGGTAATCTCAGAGGCCTCAGAACCTGATGGAGTATATTTGTGTTCTCTCTTCAAAGCAGTATATTTATTTCGTAGGATTTTCCATCTGCGTTCACATGCTTCAGCTGTAAAATAATGATAATAGTTATGGAAATGTCCAACAATCGGAGTACATCGCTTACGAGTTTCCTCTACAATTGCCGCGATAGTTTTCCATGCGTTTTCTTTCATCCTCAAATTTTTATACCTGGGATCTGACTTCACAAATAATTGTGGAAACGAAGATACTTGCTCTATTAGTAAACCGTCATCCATCATCTGGCAAAATATATAAACACAAAACAAAACAAAAAACACACCAAAAACGTTGCAATTGGAAATGAAATGGCTGTTTTAAATTGTTCAAAAGTTAGAAAGCACAGAAAAATAATTGAAGAATGAAGTTGACAATGACAGTAGACACGAACATGGTTGTCAAAAAACCCGTGATTTCATTGGTTGATTCTTAATCCTAAATTACCTGTATAAACAGGTCTATTTTTATCTTATTTCTTATGCTATTCCTTATTTTATCTTATTTGCTGTATAAACCCACTGTCACATTTTCATTAACTTCATTTGAAATAATATGGGTCCTATATTGATATTGACATACCTATCTGGGCGGCAAATTCAAGCTAGTTGAAATATGTTTTTGAAAATTTCCTTTTGGAAACAAGCCAAAAGTGCAACTGAATTTTGTTTTGGGGGAGAGCTTGACTAACGCTTCTGTGTATGTTGGGTGTCCTGTCAGTGGTATAAACAAAAAATAATAAAGTTTTCAATAGCAATTGGGTTAAACGTTTAATGGTTTTATAACTATATCGTTTTCTACAAATATCTACTGGCCTAAAAAAAAAACATGAGCCCAAAATATTGATATAATTTCATATACTTTTCTAAGGAAAAAAGTTTTCATGTTTGGTATTATGCAAAACATTTCTCTCATGAGTATTCCAGAGTAAATAGTCTGTATACATACGAATTTTAGTGTTCTAGGTTAGCCTTATGTAGTTGGAACCTAGTCATTTATCATGATTTTGAATCTGAAACCTGTACAATTTTTTTCTGGAAAGCAATTATATCGTTTCAAAAACTTCGAAGACTTTTCATTTGTTCATTTTCCTTTTGAATGATAAGTCAATCTTCAACTGGCAACCATTGCCTGAATATTATTTTTCATCATTTTATTTTGGATTCCCTGTGCATTTTGTTTCAGCTGAAGGAATCAATGATGAAAGTTTTTATCTTCTTGACGACCACACAATTGAATTAATATTCAAAAATAAATTCAAACTGCACAAAAATGAGCAATGTAGCAGTCTGAGCAGCCAGGTAATCAATCAATCAATCACATATAGTCTGAACAGTACCGACCTTTTTTTTTAGAGTACAGATAATGATACAATTTCTCTTGAATCATGCAATGAAAGTTTTGAGGAATCTACCATTGAGATTGACGATTCTTTGGTTGTATTCAAAATTCCAGAGGTGCCAACAATGGTTACACAATCACCAAAAGATATGACATCGGTTTGTCAGCCACCCTCCAAGAAAGTCAAAACATCAAATGTATTTACAGAAGTGAGTATAATAAAAATTGCGTTTAGCCATATATAATGTTTTTGAATGATGTTTTTTGCACTATATTTTTCTTGATTACTTATGGTATCTGTTGTCAAAACAATTACTTATCAACTTCTTCATAATATAGGTATGTTGAATTTGAATTCAACAACTGAATATGTTTGTCAGTAAATCTAACTGATGTCATGGAAAGGTCTCGAAGAGTAACTCTGATTTTTGATGATAATAATGCGATTTGGACAGTGAAAAATGGTGGCATGATTATATAAATGTCACATTTGACTTTCCAGTTAATGAGTAGAAATTAATTTATTTGAATCCAGGGAAAAAAATCTAGGATTGTGCAAAACACATTATAACCATCGCAATTTCAGACAATACTTTGAGTCATCCCTAAGATTCTCCTCCAAACAATTGTTTTCAAAATGTGCTAACTGTTCTCGATACTTGATATACCATTGGTGCTGACATTTAGAAAATAATATAAAAATGCAAAAGGAAAATCATAATAATTATTTTATATAGTTTTCTATAATGTACTTATGATTTTGGGAATAATAATTGAATATTGATATAGCATGATTAACATTTATTAGGAATTGTAAGTAATCCAGTTATGATTTCAGACGTTGGAAAACATTTTGGGTAAATCTCCTGATGGAAAAATGGTTTTGTTAAGCAGAAAAAAGTTGAACAATGATATGCGTCAAAAACTATCAAAAATTGTCATCAATGAATTATTGAAACCAAATCCAGTAACACAGTCAATTGATGAGTAAGTATTTTATCTATAGAGTTCTCATTTGGCGATGTTGGAAAAGTAAAGTAAAAATTATTGAAGAATGCAAAGGGGAAAAGAGAAACAGATCAAAGAAAATAGGGAATAAGGTAGTACAGATGGAAAGAGAGTAAGGGGGAGAGAGAAAGGAAGGTGGTTATAGAGAGGTGGAGGCAGGGAGAGATGGAAAAAAGAAAGAATGTGTTTATTATTCATCTGAAGAACGTTAAGTAATCAAGCTGTTTTATTTTCTCATTAAATAATCTGCAATCGCCTAACTCCCAACCGAATTATGATTGGAGTCATTGGGGCGAAAAAATTATTAAATATTATTACAGCTCGGATTATTTAATCTTCACCTGTGTAGTTGAGAGGGAAAGATATGTTACTCTATACATGTGTGATTTCTTTGATGATTAATTGATGACGCACGGATGAAGATATAATAATCGAATAATAAAGTATGCAGACAGCATCCTCTATATTATAATTTTGTGAATGAAATGATCAAAACACTTGAGTTTCAGCTTGAAATCTGAAACTTTCCTGGCCGCAGCCCAAGAAATTGTGAAACTGTTTCCAGGAGAAGTGATTGAAACCTACTATATTCCTTATTCTTCTGGAAAAACTGGATTGAGACATCCTGCAAGGTGAAAATTGTGGTCACGTTATGTGAACGTTAGAGCAGCTCTCCGCCTAGTCAATCAAAATGTGTTGTCAGCTGATTTGGATACATCATGTTTGCATAAACAGAATCCTGAAGTGAATGAAGGCACTGAGAATGAACTTAGGTTTCTGAAATCTGCCATAGAACCATATATCCGTGTTCTTCAGGCTTGGGAGTCCACCTTCACTTTGAGGCAATCATTATACAAAAATGCAACTTCGGGAAATATTTATGAGGATTTTCCCTGTCTGAAAGAGGAGTTTGCTTTGGACCTGGTATGATATAAATTTTCTTACTCTTGAAGAAGAGATATGATATGAGGCTGGACTAGGAGTCATAATAAACTAGTAGAGTTGAGTTGTACCATTTGCCATTAGTGAATATAAAAAGATTCAGTTATTCAAATCAGATAATTGCTCACAGATCAATTTTCTATTTAAAATGGACATTCATTGCCACTCTTTATCATTTAATGAAAATGTATTCAGGTATTAAAATAAAAAATCAAGTTGTTGAAAATTTTTTTGGGCTAGGTACAATTTGAAATTAGATGTAAGTATCACCATTGATCTCAGAGTTTTCGCCTCATAATATGCCAACTTATGTATTTTCTGCTCTTAAAAGTATCACCAATATGAATTATACAGACTATTTACATGTTGAATTCCTTCCTCAACCAAATATTGAAAAACATGGATTGTTCTTTAGAAAAAGTTATTTTATGTTGTGATTTTCTTCAGATGATGTTTTTAACGCTTTTTTTCAGTTGGAAACGGATTTCAATAGAATGTACCCAGAGAAGATTGACATAATATATACTGAATGGCCCAAGGTTTGTGATGCAATATTGGAAGAGGCAGACGAAAGAAAAGTTAAACTGACTTCCAATGTAGGAATAGGTGAGCAGTTCAGTATTTTTTTTCTGGTAGATTTTATTCGGAATTAATTTCAGATAAATCGACGCAAGCTTTGTTGCTTTTGCCTTTGTTATTCACCCCGGTCACCCTCAAAAAACATAATAAAAATAAGGAGAACTGGAGACCAACGCGCCTTGAAATCCAGGAGAGTTTTTTTTGGAGCTCAGGTGAGTTATTTAACGAAAATATTCAAATAGTTTTGAAAATTTAAACATTCCCTACAAATATTTTGATTAACTCTGACATCAAAGGTGGTGAAAATGAAAATTCATATGCAAACAGTTTTTAATTTACTCTTCTATACTATATTTGAATATGTCTGAACGAACCATGTTGAAGGTTGATGGTTACTTTCTGGATACACCAATCTTATCATTTTCTACTTTTAGTTCAGCTAGCCATCAGTTTTTTTTTGGTTTTTCAACCTTTATAACTAATCACTTAACCAGCATTCTCTCGGATTGATTTATGCAAATATTTATTCAGTTTTTTTTTGCTTTTCAGAATGATGATGTTGTGCTAGCCACAATTGACAGGAGGAAGTTTGAATCAGAACAATTCAATATTCCCCTTCAACCTATCGGGGTTGTTTTACAAGACAACGAATTCCACATATACGTGAATGATCAGAAATACAGATGTGCTTCTGCCATAAGGTGCCTAGAATTGTTATTTAAATTGATTCAAGCTCTGAATCTTGAGTACCCTCCAGAATCAAAACATATCTGGTATTTTCTGCAGGAACTTGTGTTCAAGATACCAGCATCAAATAAATCGAGTAGCACTGCTTGCATGATTTCTGATATAAATTTTCATCTGAAATCTGACCAGATTTGAATTCATTTCATAATTTTATGATTTTTCAACTTGAAAGAAAAAATCATGCCTATCTGTTGTATATGCTTCGTTGAGTTTACAGATATGAAGAGTTTAATAGTTCATTTGAAACTTGTTCATGATAAAACAGAAAATTATGAATACAGATGTGCTGAACCTCATTGCTACAGAAATTTTTCTTCCTTGAATTCTTTCAAAAAACACCTTAGTTCATCCAGCTGTGGAGGTAACCACTTTTACAGCCAAAAATATACCTAATGTGACGACTTCAAGTTTTGATTATGATGATCTTTCTGAAAATGTGTGTCAAACTGAACCCAAATCTTCAATTGCAAATACCGAAAATGAAACAAAGGATGAAGAATCATTTGAGCAAACTGTACGGGATAATGCATTAGTTTTTGTAAGTATATTGTGCCGACCTATCATTTTCCCGTAAAGATGTTCAAATAATAATAGATAGCGTTACACAGTTATTAGAAGGTCCAATTAGAATTTTTGAGGAATTCTTAACAGGAGTTATTCAAAATGCTGATATATCTGTACTTGATAAGATGAAAATAAAGGAATATTTTTCAGTAAAAAATGGGTTATTCAGAGGTTTACACACAGAATACTATAGATTCAAACATTTAGAAAAGACTCATTATTATATAAATCCCATTGAGTATATTGTTGGGGAACGTTTTGATATTGTGAAAAATGGGGTTACATTACCAAAAAATTACACTGCCCAATTCATTTCTATACAAGATGTTTTGAAAAAATTTTTTCAATTGCCAGAAGTTCTAAAAGACACATTAAATTATATTGAGAAGCTTGAAAATGAACCTGAAATAACTAATATAATGCAGACTAATTTTTGGAAAACTAAAATAGAGAATATTCCCAATAAGGATATCATCTTTCCAATATTTACTTATTTTGACGAATTCGAATGTGGGAATCCATTGGGATCTCATGCTGGCATCCACAAGCTTGGTGCAATATATTGTTCCATTCCATGTATTCCTCCTACCTTTCAAGGACATTCAGAAAACATATTTCTCACACTTTTGTTTCACAGTGCTGATCTCAAAGAGTTTGGAAAAAATAAAATTTTAGCGCCATTAGTTGAAGAACTGATATTCTTGGAAACCAAAGGAATAAATGTAATTGTAGAAACTGAAAGAAACATTAAGTTTTGTTTTGCATTACTTCTTGGAGATAATTTGGGTATGAATTCTATTTTGGGGTTTGTTGAAAGCTTCAGAGCGAATTATTATTGTCGGTTTTGTAAAGGTAGTCGCATTGAAATGCAGGAACAAGAAATTGAAAATAGTGAAAAATTACGCAGTGTTATTAATTATGATACGGATGTAAAATTAAAAAATTTCAGCTTAACGGGTATTAAGGAAGATTCCATTTTTAATAAGATTCCATCTCTTCCTGTTACCTCTAACTTTTGTGTTGATATCGCACATGACATATTCGAAGGGGTAGCACTTTTCGATTTTACTGAAATAATGTACCAGTTTGTGATTATTGATAAACTATTTGATATAGAGGCATTGAATTCGTGCACAAAATTTTTCAATTATGGTTGGGAAAGCAATAAACCCCCCTTAATAACATTGGATAATATAAAAAAGAAGAAGATAAATATGTCTTGTGCTGAAATGAAACCATTGATTCTGTATGCAGGTTTGATTTTTGGTCATTTGATACCTGTTGGAAACATTTACTGGAAAGTATATATATATTTTTAAGAAAAATGTTGTCAATTATTTTGTCATCCAGTGTCTCGAAAGAAAAATGCACATCATTGAAGAAGTTCATAAAAGAGCATCACAGTCTTTATAAACGATTATTCAATTTAGTATTGAAACCCAAGCACCATAACTTGGTACATTATCCTAAAATAATGATGAGTAGTGGTCCACTCAACAATACATCTTCGTTGAGATTTGAGTCAAAGCACAGGGAGGGAAAATTGTCTGCAAATGTTGTTTCATCAAGAACCAACATAACAAAAACTTTAGCAATTAAACATCAATTGAAAATATGTCATCGATTCCTTTCTATGGGAGGCTTTCAAAATATGAAAGCTGAAACCAATGATTCACTTCAGGAAATATCTGCATTGCATTCTACTCTCGTTACTGGTTTCCAGTATAATGACCTACCCTCATTCAAGCAATTTTACCTTTGTAAAAAACTGGTAATCGGTAATACCAACTATAAAAAAGACGATACAATAATTATTGACAATAAGGGTTTACCAGTATTCGGTAAGATTTCTTTCATATTGAAGAACACTGAGGGGAAATACTGTTTTATATTCAAGCAGATCAAAATAACCAATATCAATGAACATTTTTGTGCATATGAGCTTCAGGTATCAGAAGTATTGGATTATACTCTTGAAATTGATTACTTTCCACTTGTCGTTTTGTTCAAACTTTCAAATAAAAAGAATTACATCACTGTTTTTTGAAGCAGGAATAGTTTTAATTTGGTTTGGTTTTTTCATTCAAGAATTTTCCTTGAAAAAGTGATTTATATCTAGTCGATGGAGTAAGTTTTGTTTTGTAAATTAAATTCTTTTGAAAATTCACATATTTTTACTTCCCCTCCCATAATTTATTCAATTTTCAGAACGTTGTAATCGTACTTGGTGTTATACATATCTTGAATTTGTTATGATCTCAATAGAAATAGTCATTATTCATTCATTTCATACTGAATAAAAACCGATTTAATGATGTTCTGAAAGTCATGATTTTTGAACAGATTGTACTAATTGTTGTAATTAGTATTGTTCATTGTTATATATAATTATACATCCCAATATTACATTATATTATATAACATATCATTTCAAGTTCTTGTATATTCATATCTTTTTAAGTCATCCTTGTAATAAGGTAAACATATCTGTTAGGGTGAAATAAAATGAAATAAATAAATATCAATAAATACTTGAAGAAATCATGAAAAATTCAATTTGGTTTAGATTTTCTCAAGTGGTGTATTTAATATATAGCTCCTAATAATCGAAGGACATAAACTGAATCATTTGTTCATTGTTGCAAACCAACCATGCATCTCATTGTGCAATTGAGACTGAAATTATTGTATATTGAAAATAAGGCATTATAAAATGCAAATAATCTTTTTTTGAATAGTATAATAAATTTAACTGAGGATAGGTAAATATTTTGATTGAGGCAGGTGAATCCTGATACCAGAGATGGAATGAAAGCTACATTGAAGGTAAGACAGTATAAACCTCCCAGTAGTGAATCATTTGAAGGGGCCAAGTGAACCAAAATTACTATAATGATCTAAAAGTGTTGCTACAGTAGAATACTGTATAATAGCTACTAGTATCTTATTTTGTAGATTTGAGTATATGAGTTGTTTGAGAGTAAATCATTTTTCATTAATCGTAAATCCACTTGTTACTAGTAGTTATTGAACTGAGCATCCACTGCAAATAGAAAGTACATTGGGGCCAAATAAAACTAATTGTCTGCTTCCAATAAAGCTTTTAATATCGTTAGGTTACCTTTTGTTCATCAAATTACATCAATAACAGCAAGTGATCGAATTCAGCAATCTATTTTTTCTTGTGGCTAATAAAGCGTGAACTAGTCCCATATTAGTATGCAAATATTTACTTGGTGGTATGTAAATTTTACTCGCTACTATTAAATTTTTTTTTCCGTGTATAGTTTCTGATTTGTCTATCAATAATTTTTTCCAGGCCCTTGGAAATGGTGCAGAGAATACTTATAGGACGTAGATCATTGAAGGATACAGGACAATTGATTTTTGGTAACGGAATCACGTTCCCTTTTTCAAACTTTTCGAAATACATTGTTTTCCAAACAAAAATTATATTGATGCGTGACGATAGGTATCATAAACGGGCAACAGTACAAGATCATGTTTATATTAATCAAGTAGACGCCAACAGCATTTGATTTGATCGATAACAGCATCCTATATACTTCGTCCTCGTTTGTGAGTGAGAAATTGAATCGTATGTCGTTCTTCAGTTTGTTATTGACATAAAACTCGCGAATCGTCTCATCACACCCAGTATTTCCATCAGTTGATGCAGATATGAAAAAATCGTTAATTTCTTCCGGAGAATCCAGATGAGGCGGAAGAGTATTTGTTTTTTCGTTTCTTATAATAATTTTTTTGAGTTCCCTCCACATGGCACGATTGACTTCATTCCTAAGCATTTGATAGATATTCCAATTATTAGGAGTAATTGTCGATTTATACTCACGAAGGGCTTTATCACGGATAACAATCATGAGTTTGAGCGTAGGTGTTAACCAAGGTGCTTTATTTTTTGTCACTCTGACCGTTCTTACAGGGGCATGTTCATTGAATAGATGAAGAATTTCCTCATTGAACATGTTTACTTTTTCATCTATAGTGTCAGCCTCAAGTATGGGTGAAAAGTCGATGTTGATTGAATCTAAGTATCCTTGCTAAAATTTCTAAAGTCTCTAAAAGTATGGAAAGCTGGTGTGAAGCTACTTATGGACTTTCTGAAAACACAAGACACAGAACAATGGTCAGAAATATCGAAACAATCTTTCACTGAGTGACTTTTTATTTCTAAGTCATCTAAAACTATTATGACATCGATCAATTCTGCTGACGAAGCAGTACACCTAGTGGGTTCCTTGATAATCTGTTTCAGAGAAAATGACTCGAAGATATCTGTTAGTTTATTAACTATGGACAATTCTAGATTCACAAAATCAATATTGATATCACCGCCGCAAATTGAATGGTCATATTTAGGTGCAACCTCGCTCAACGTACTTTCAAATCGTTCTACGAAAGAAGATTCAGGTAGATCGGGAGGCCTGTAGAGAGAACATATTGCGATTTCTTTGTCGTAAAATTTTAAGGAAATCCAAATTTGTTCATAATCGTGAGTGGCTGCAATACTGAGACACGCTGCTCTGAACTTATATTTCACATAGATTGCAACCTCCCCCCACTCTCTTTGACATTCTGTCTCTACGACTTAACCTATAGCCGTGTATTTCAATAGTGTCATTCGCGATAGTAGGTTTGAGCCATATTTCACTAACTGTAATTATGTCGTATTTCTCATGAAATGCATCTTTGAAATTTGCAAAGTTGGATACGATTGAGTGAGCGTTAATGTGGCAAAAGTCCATCGTTAATGTTATGCTATATGAGTCAGAAGAAAAAAAAATGTAACACCAGAATAAAACAATAGGTGGATGAAATGAATCAGCCTACTCATATATGAAGATTTATAAATGAAGAGTAATGCGCAGTAAAACAATTTATTTATTATAAGATATAAGTTTAGTTTTCAAAGAATTTGAGGCAGTAGAAGGAGATTCTACAAATTTTTGCTTCTTCCCTTCTTCTTCACGCGTAGAGATGAGATTTTCAGTAGCTTCAGACGGAATCAAATCCAGGCCTACACTATCCTTCAGCTTCTCATAACTGTAGGCGACAATGTCAATTTCGAGGGCATTATTGCGAAAAATTGAACTGGCAAAAGTAACTTTAGCTAGCTTTAGTTTCTTGCTCATTGATTTGCGTTTGATGAAATCTTCTTCAGCAAATTCTTGTGAAATGAAAATTTTGTTTTTTTTAAGAACATCAGTCACTGATCGTGCATTACTTAATATTCCAATATTCAACGAATAATGCATGTTTTTTCCCGTTAGATCCATTCGAAGTGGGTAGTCCGATACTATACAGGGTGTCCCAAACTCGATGGCCTATTAGACATTTCTGGAAAACGGGACATAGGATTATTTTGAAAATTTGATTTTTTGGATAATTAGTTCTGTTCTATCGATCTGAAATATTTTCAGCGCTGCGACGTTGCCGCTTATATTGAAAAGTAGCAGCAACTTTGATATTTCAAATAGGACACCCTATATATTATTGCATTTCTCGCTTTGTTATTGCTTTCCAATTATTTTTGTATGATACTTCCCTATACCTATCTTTAGTGGTTTTCGAGAAATTCATTGATTTCCTTATTTTTTCTGCGAAACATAGCTTTAATCAAATGCTTATTACTGCAGTATTTGGAGTCGGAGACAGCTGAAATTTAGGATGTTGTTTGACAAAGCCCTGTGTATTAGATGTGTCTAAAGAAATTCTTTCTTCATAATACAGAGTCGTTCAAAATTTGTGATTTTACGGATACATACAAAAGTGGTGAAAAGTGCATTTTTTCAAATGGAACATCCTGTATATTATCGAAAATCCTGAAAGACAATTGAAGTTCCTTTCAAATGATGTGGCATGTTCCTATACCTAAATAGTCAGGTTTCCGAAATAAATGCAAGTTTCTATAAAAATTGGATTATTTTGAAATATTTTGTATTAGGTAGCTATGAAATGTCATGGAACATGTCATTATGAAAATTCGACAATTAATGCATCAATAATAAAACGTTTTCGCGTTCAATAACTTAAATTTGATTAGAAAAGAATCAAAATGGAAATTGTTTATTCTTCATGGTCAATGTGATCAAATTATAGCAAGAACATGCAAAATGTTCTGTAGTATATTGAAGTGTATGAAGATGACCAACTGACTGTACAAAGAATGATTATTATACAGGTTATTACAAACTCGATGGCCTATCAGACGTTTTTGGAGATGTGGAACATAAATGCTTGAAATCTTGTATTCCACGATAAATGATTGCGATCTGCCTCTTGAAAATATTTTCACCGTTACAGTGTTGCCACATCTGCTTGTAACCAATATCGACTTCCTAATTTCAAATGGGGAACACCCAGTATTTCATTCCATATTTGAATTCTACTGATAAATCTAGCTCTACCTTTTATCAAATAGTGATTATTTTGTAATTGTTTTGCTACCAAAATGAGACCAAGTTTAATTCAAATATCTCTTTTTTTACTTGAGTTTTTTTTATTTTCAATACTTTCTTCTGACAGAAATACTATGAAAATCACTGCTTGTCAAACTTAAAGTTTGTTTTGCTCTTTTCTGGTCACGGCACACTAGATCATTTCAATTGGGAAATATGACCTATTTTGATTAGTTATGGGAATTGAAAATGATAGTCACACATTTCAATATACTACAGAACAATTTGCATGTTTTTGCTATAATTTGATCACATCGGCCATGAAGAATAATCAATTTCATCAAAACTTCATTTAAATTGTTATTGCTCTCCATTTTGATTCTTTTCTAATCAAACTTCATTAGAATTATTACTGCCTTCTATTTTGATTGTTTTCTAATAATTCACGTAAATGACTCGCAAACGTTTTAGTATTGATGCATTAATTGTCGAATTTTCATAATAGCATGTTCCATGACATTTCATAGCTTCCTAATACAAAATGTCAAAATAATTTTTATAGAAACTTGCATTTATTTCGGAAACCTGACTATTTAGGAATAGGAACATGACACATCATTTGAAAGAAACTTCAATTGTCTTTCAGGATTTTCGATAATATACAGGATGTTCCATTTGAAAAAATGCACTTTTCACCACTTTTGTTTGTATCGGTAAAATCACAAATTTTGAACGAACCTGCATAATGGAGAAAGAATTTCCTCAGACACAACTTATACACAAGGCATTGTCAAACTACATCTAAAATTTCAGCTGTCTTTGAATCCAAATACCGTAGTAATAAGCATTTGATTAAAGCTATGTTTCGCACAAAAAATAAGGAAATCAATGAATTTCTCGAAAACCACTAGAGATAGGTATAGGGAAGTATCATATAAAAATAATCGGAAAGCAATAACAAAGCGAGAAATGCAATAATATATAGGGTGTCCTATTTAAAATATCAAAGTTGTTGCTACTTTTCAATATGAGCGGCAACGTCGCAGCGCTGAAAATATTTTAGATCGATAGAACAGAACTAAATACCCAAGAAATCAAATTTTCAAAATATTCCTATGTCCCGTTTTCCAGAAATTTCTAATAGGCCATCGAGTTTGGGACACCCTGTATAAGTAGGAGAGAACACGTATTATAGGTACCCATGGTAAAAATAATGATAGCTAATGTATAGATGAGGTCCTCATAGTTCATTGTGGATCCCCCGAAAAGCATGGGTACTTCACATTCCAATCTCAAATTTCCCACTTGTTTGAAATTCGGAATAGACTTTTCAGATGAAATAACCCCAAGTTGTGTCAGTCATTACTTGTGCGTGTTCCATCGAGAATGGCTGCAGACTGTTCGTGTGCCGAAAGACATCAAACGTTCCACAATTAGCCTTCGACATTCCCAAAAGTGCTGGTTTCGTTCACACCAGTTCAAGAGACACATTTTTCTCTCTCTGGGGTGAAATTCGAATGACTTCAGCCTGAACGTCAGAGTCTATTGAAGCTTTTGTGCGCATGAGCGACGCTATGGCGGAAACTTCAGAAGGTTAGTCCTCAAAAGCAAACTAAACTCCACTGGAGAGGTGAAATACCTCGGTATTACCCTGGACAGGAAGTTAACATGGAACTCGCACATTCAGAGCAGAGCAAAAAGAGCATATGTGGCCTATGAGCAGTGTCGGAGGACAGTGGGACGCACATGGGGTCTCTCGCCCCGTGTAGTCACCTGGATCTACACTGCAGTAATAAGACCTATGCCAACGTACGGAGCCATTGCATGGGGATCGAAAACTCTACAAGCAACGGCCATCCAAAAACAATATCAAAAACAGCGAATGGCTTGTCTGAACATCACAGGAGCCATGAGAACAACACCAACCGCGGCGATGGAATTAGTTACTGGTCTGACACCTCTGGACCTGCACGTCAAGGAAGTTGCTCTAATGGCCATGCTACGATTGCGCACGGCTGGTGTGAACCCCAAGGTAGGAATGGGTCAACTGAGGCGGGGCCTGTGGAGGGAGTCACTCACTGCGGTGCCTCTGCTACAGGCAGCTGGTGACGCAATTGAACCCAGGTTTGTGTTTAATAAACCCTACAAAATACAAATAAAACAGAACACTGAGGCGGATGCTGCAAATGCAATACGTATATACACAGACGGCTCAAAAACCAAGGAAGAATCAGGATGTGGAGTTTACTCCAGATCACTCAGCCTAAGGATTGAGAGGGAAATGGGAAAAAATACCAGCGTTGTTCAAACAGAACTGGCTGGTATCTCAATCGCCACAAAAGAGTTAACCAGAAAAGGAATCTCTGGCAAAAACATAATAATCTGCACTGATAGTAGACAAGCCCTACTAACCTTGAATAGACAACGTTTTATCTCAAGGTTAGCACTAGAGTGCCATCAAGATTCAGCTTACGCCTCGATAGATAATAATATCGTACTAAGGTGGGTGAAAGGGCACGATAGGAGCAAAGGTAACCGCATTGCTGACTCTTTGGCCAGGATGGCGGCTGGACTGAAAATTTTGGGACCAGGTGACACCCATGGCCTGACGACTTCGACAATTGCGAAACCAGCCAAACCCCAGACGGCACAATCATATTGCATGAATATCCTGTGCACATACCGTGGAATATTGGAATATGCCAGGAATATTCCATATCCTCCAAAACATATGATATGCATATTCCATGGATATTCAAGGTCACCATGAAACTTATTCCAGGAATATGTTTTGATATCCCAAGATATGTTCATGGCATATGCAACAGATATGTTTTCTTGACCTTAAAATATATGCCAGGAATATGTTTTCTGTACTGCATAGCATATATGCTCTCTTTAACCGGAATAGCAGAAAGAAAACACACATCAAGAATAAAAAAATATAGGTGAACAGAAAAATATTTATTGGAAAAAAATCAGAAAACAGTAAAGTAAATAGGAGTTATATCACCAAGCACTTTGGCTTCATCTTGTTTTTGAAAGATCATTGCAACTGTTCTTGGGCATCATTGCGTTTGTTTTCTTTATTCCTGAAAGATATAACTCAAACAAAACATTTCTGATTGTACGATTAATTACTTACAGTCTTCTGTTGCACCTCTCACTAGCTTTCGTCAGGAAGACAGCAAGTCTTTCTTCCACCTGTTTCTCGGTGATTTCTTTAGTAAGTGGGTTTTTCTTACAAACCTCTGAAAATATCAATAAAATATTATTGATGGAAATAGAAACTCTTTTTAACAATTAGTCATGTTGAGTGAATAAAAAGGGCCATTTTATGAAAAATAATATAAATATATATACACAACGAAATTGCTATTTAATTGTGGGGTGGACCTAAAATGACCTCTGAATGAACGTAATGACCAAATGTCTGTTATTTATATACAAAAGTATCCTACACATGAACAGCAGTCAGAAACCACCAAGTTTAAATTGGATTCAAATTCATATTCTTATGTAGTACTACCTTTTATCAAAGTAGCAATGTCCAAGTTAGAAAATTTCTTCTTTCCTTTTCCTCCAACCCAGCTGAACTGCCTCAAAACATCATCTTCAACTATCTGAGGCATACATCTTTCAATGATATCCTTTATATCGATGCCTCCAACATGAACAAGCTTGGTTATCTATAAATAAAATTGCATTAAATCTTATTTTTGAGAGTGCTTCATTAATTTTCAAAAGCAATTGTGAAGGAAGTAATAAATACCAGAAATTGTCGGATGTTTTTGTCACTGAGTTTTTTATCCAATTCCATCAGGTCTATGTACGATTTGGCTGGAATATCGATATCTACAGCTATCGGGTTATCATCAGAAATATTAGTTTCATTCCTAGAATTCAATATAGCTGTTATCAATTCTGTATTTTGTGTGACCCTTCCATTAATTATATGCAGGAGTCTTATAATTTCAGTAGAATCTATAAAAAAATGAGTTCAAATTAAAAAATGCATAAAGCTATTAGAGATTTCCTTACCTTTGCAGGACAAGCATTTCTGATTTGATGTAGTTGAAGAGTCACTTTTTGGAATAGACGGACAAGAGTTGTTTGGGATCATCAATGATGCAGAAACTTCCTTCTCTAAGTTTAAATTCCGTTTAACCACCGACAATGTATCAGACTCTGATGCACTGGCAGGATTCAATTTATTAACTGAAGCAAATTATATAATAATGAATAAAAACTTCAAACCAAAAGTATTTTGGAACTTTTGATACAAAAAAGGAAATATAAGTGAATTATTTCATCTTACCAGGAGGTGTTGGTAATTTGATTCTTGGTGATCTCCTAACATATTTTTCTGGAGGGGATGCGTCATCTTCAGAAGAAAAATAGAGTAAATTTTTTTTCTTTGTTCTTTTTTTCAAAATCTCTTCCTTTGAAAACTCACTCTCAGTATCCAGCTCACTGGTATACTTGGCCATCCCTGCTTTTTTAGAAGCCACATTAAAATTGTCATATGGTGAACTGCTCAAAATTTCGACTGGTATGCTTTTCCAATTTTCTGTTGGTTTCTCTTGTGCCCGAATAGCAGCTCTCACCTTCGCTCCTGACATACATTTGTAACCTCTTTTTTCCTCAAATATCCAAGCAGTAGGCACTGCCTACACCATATCATTCTCTTCAATGAATTTTACTATTTGCCACCCTCTCATTTTTAGTCATGCAAATATTATACAAGTATGAGAACATCTGGGGGTAGACAACTCCTGGAAAAAGTGTATACATACTGCAATCAAATAAAGGTAATCAAGTATTGAAAATTCAGTTGAAATACTCAACATTCCGTGGTCCAAGAAAATCTCAAGTATGTCTCAGAAATTCTCAAAAGGTACCAAAAAAATTAATTACTTGACAGTATTAAGAAATCTTGAACAAATGCTAAAATAATAAACAGAGGTTGGAGTGGTCAAAAATATTCAATTTCTTGAGTTGTCCACCCATGGGAGTACCAGACATATTCAAATGAAAATGACATCCAATGAACTTAATATTATTTAGCCCAAGCCCTTAACCTAACTCTAAAATGAAATTATGCAGAACAAGCAAAATAACTGAGATTTTTGTCAGTGTCTACAACAAACGAAAATATGAATTATGTTATTAACATATTAGTGTGATACTATTTTCTGCAATAGATTTCATTGAGAAAAATATCCAGCTGTGTGCAACAATGGAAATACAACAAAACCTTCTTCATGAGGAAGGCGAACATATTTTTGTGAAATTTCTTCGATGTCAATTACTGCAAATTTGTTGCATAATTTTTTTCACAAAATACACATCCAGATTAGAAGAACTGCATGGTGTTTTGAAAAAATCACATTTTAACTGTTTAACTGAAATATTTTGACCAGGGCGACGACTGACGTTTTAGTATTAGAAAAGCCAAACACTAATGATACAGTGCCATCTTTCAATCCACAACAGTTATCCCGTTTGTACTTCGCACCAAAGAAGATTTACGTATAACGAACAAGAAGTGTCACTTCCCTATTAATCCTGTGGTCCCCACCACCACGATTTTTCATGACCTCCAAACTATTTTTGTTGTGAATACGCATGTCTACCAGCGAAAGGCGTAGGTATTCAATATTCAAAACAATATCTGAACCCCGATTGTTAGCCAGAGGCGGCGTGAAATTGATGATATGGAAATAACGTAGTATGAATAATTCCAAAACTTTATAACTGTGTTCGAAAATCGTATTTCAAATGAGAAAGCCATATTCAGTAATGAAATCAATAAATATTGGATATGAACTTCTCACCATAAATGTTAGGTATGTATTTATATACTAACAACAGGTTCAATTTTAATATATCGGGGGTGCATTACATACACATCAGCCGTTCAGAAGTATTATAGAGATACCTACAATACAAATTATTTATTAAATGTGTTGAATTTGAATGAACTGATAGTAGTAAAATCCTATAATTTCGAATAACTTGATGGATGCAGTCATTATTACACGGTAAAAAAATGCTGTTTTTTTTCTCATTCTCAGCCACTTATTGAATTTGGTGTACAAACATATGCTTAAACATTTGAAAAACGGAATAACCTGTTTACATTTTTTCCTTGGGAATATTTCCTTTCAATTTTGAATAATAGTCACTGCTGCATTTCTGTTAGCAACGAAAATAAACCCCAATTGGATTACTTATAATAAGAATAATTTACAATTGACATGAAATTATCCTAAAAAGCAGGAAACCATTTATGTAACACATTAACCAAATATCAAGTTTTCTGCACACCACATTTTTGACTACTACAGAATTCTTGTGTTTTCATGACGAATATGCAAAACTAACTAGATATTATTTCCCTTTCGGAAATTAGTGTGCTGCAATAAACACTCAGAGTTTCATTCATAACTTGGTATTAAAGAAATAACTAGTTTACACAAGATGTTATTATGTAGAAGGTACACAAAGAAAGTGGTTTTATATATATAATAAAACTAGAGGGTGTATGGTTGAAGGAAACGTTTTATTTAACTTATATAATAAATTATAATCAACCTTGGACCAGAAAATTAATAATCCACAACGTGATGAAACCGAATTCATAAGCTCAATAATTTGATTAATTTTCTATTCTTCTTTGGAGACTTTTTAATCTGGCTATTGGCATATCTGAGAGTGTGGAATATTTTCATCCTACAGAACAGTTTTGATACATATAGTCTGGGAAAATTAGCACAAGGAAAATCAAAAGGAAGTTCATTGAACAATGAAACCAACTGCCAACCAATCTGAGGAAATATTGCTAACTTTTCAAAATTTGCAACGAAAACATTGTCCATGCTTCTTACAAAATCTATGAAACTTTGAACAGGCACTTTCAAATTGCCAGATGTATTTTTTCCTTTTGTTTCGTATGCTTTGAAGTGGGAGAGAATATTAGACGATGTCAAAGTTTCATCTTTGGAAGCATTTCTACACAAATCACAGTCGTCATGAATGTTCAAACATTTTCTGAATAAATAACCACATACATAAGACAGAGCATTCTCTTTAACTAAATCGAGTTCTCGGAAATCAGTAAACTCAAATGAAAGTAGTTCTCCTTGACTCAAAACATTCTCCTCGTGAGCTCGTGCTATAATATTATTTGAATTAATTTTCGTTAAAATACTGTCAAAATCGTCTGCACAATCAGCGCCTTCACTATGTTGCAAATGAGTTAATGAAAACAATTTTTTGAATGCAATTATGAAATGGTATGGAGTGGGGTTGGTGCTATTGCCTCCCTGACTTCTCAACGAACCAAAGAAATTCTCTAGACTGTCCTGATTGAGGCGTCTCGTTAGAAGGAATGAACATCCTTCATTCTTCAAATCCCACCACAAATTTTTCAGGGCATTTATGGAAGTACACCACCCCCGAAAACATTTTAATTTCTTAGTAACGTTTTTATTTGAATCATCAAAAACTTGTATTGATTCAATAAAATCCAACATTTCATCCAAAAATTTATTTTGATATTCTGCACCCATAAAAGATAAATTATATTTTTTAACTCCTTTTGTTCTTAGAGAATTGAACATGTCGAATAACTTATCAAAATTTTCTAGGAAATATGCAGTACCAAGAGCTTGTGGAGTCATGGCTCCTAAAGACACATAGGTTGATATTCCAACTGCCACAGATTCGCTTAAAACTTGTACTGCATATTTCACACGCATTTTTTCGAAACGGTTTGGATTTATATGTGTATTCGTCAACTTAGGAACTAATCTCAAAGATTTACTTCTGTCTGAATCATATAACTCTATTTACGCAAATTATTTCTGACAGACTTCATTAAATGAGGAGCATCGAAAATATAATAAATCTTATTTCCATGTAGAAAAAAATAAGGATTATTCACAGATATTTCTAGGTGTTTCGCCAGGTCCCTGAAGTTAGACCCTTGATCTGATATAACAGCTTTTACTTTAGAGCCAGTCTCTGTTTCTAATTTCAAGATGCATTCTTTGACAATATTTTGTAGAATTTCCCCTTTACATGTAGTGGAACTGAAATAAAAGCCTAAAGGTTGTTTGAAATTACTGAAAATTCCTCGAGCCATTAGAACCATCACTGACTGAGCTGGTAGAAATTTGTTTCCATTTCCTTCATTGTGGAAGCCAATAATTTCATCTTTCGACAAATTATAAAATAAAGAAGACTTAATTGACATTTCATCAATGCAAAGAGTGCACATTTTTTGTTTGTCAGTCATGTTTGACATCTTTAGTTTTAGAGCTGCAAATACAAAATCATTTAATCCTACCCTGAAATTAAGAGAATGAGTCATCCTTTGTAAACTTCTTATGCTAGGTAAAATGAAGCATTTTTGTAAAAATCTATATGCTTTGGGACTCAAAAAATATAAAGTTAGGGCAAATTCTTTATATTCCTCTGTATAGCGACGACCTTTTGGTATTTTATTTTTCAGGTCCACCTGGGCTTGTGCCACAAAGCAGAACTTTTCAGGAAGAAACTGTTCACATAGCTTTTTAAACTGTTCTACAGAGACCTCCTGTTGTTGGCCCCTAATATTTTTCAAATTTCTAATTTCTTCTTTTTGACGTCTTATTTTGAGTCGTAGTTTTGTTTTTCGTGGCGTCCTGTTGGTTAAATATTGTGGCGTTTGAGTTTCTACTGCTGATTTCAGTGAAGATAAAGTAACTTCCGAGCTGAAACCAATGAGATATATTGATTGAATGCATTCATTATATTGACTCATTGTATATGAATGGGAGATCAATAATTCATTGAAAACCGATACACTTCATAATGAATAGTTCTAAATGTTTTATATTACAAACTACCATCTCGAACACATCTTACTGAAAAAAACCTAAG